>CM056052.1:326002725-326402725 GCA_029574335.1 Rana kukunoris | reverse complement strand
AACCAAAACTCACTGAGGAAATATAAAACAATTAATTTAACTGCTGGCAAGTTAAACACCACCAATAAAGCCAAGACATCAGAAAACAATTTACAGGATGTAGAGCTATCTGTAGATTAGTAGTCTTAACGTTCACACTCCCCGTGCAGGTGGAAGTGCAGAAGCACTTATATATAAACGTGATTCTACACAGAAGAGTCACCCTGTAGCAGTAAAACTGCTATGGGCTGATGAGAAGTGCCATACCTGGAATGTTTCTTTAAAATTTTCCCATACACATCTCCAGTTAACCAACTTATTGTTAGTTGCAGTTCTATTTTGCAATCCGCACTGAAACATGACAGAAGTGTATACTACTTCTTGACTGGTGGGCACTAAATTTCCATATTTTAAATTTTTATTACATTTTTATTTCCGAAGAATGAACTTTTATTCTTACATTACTTAAATCACAAAGGTTTTATCACAAGCTGTTGTTTTTTTGTTTTTGTTTTTTTCAATGCCTTTGTTTTGATTTATTCTGTTTTTGCATAAAGTTGTTTTGTTTTCTTTGCGTCCTCCTCCACAGCCTACATTTCATGCTTATCTCTTCTAAACAAGAGGTTGTTTTGGATAATACCATCTAAATTAGTTGTTCGTATAAATCTGTTGCTTCTTGTAAATACTCTGGAGGTGGATTCAAACAAGCTAGTAATAAAAGTCATTTGAAAACATTTTTTTTCTAGTACAGTGTTATTTTACCTCTGTGTCAGGCTGTGAATTAGAATCAGACAGCATGCAATCATCTTACAGACAGGATGCCACTTAAACATAGTGCAGCTCCCTAACAGAATCTGAAATCTAAACGCTAAAAAAATAAAGCGATCTGAGAAACATATTGTGGAACCAACTGTGCAATCAGTAGCAAACAGCGTGTTTACTCATCTCTTCATTAACTGGGACTCTTCAAAATGTTAGTTATGAATGAACTGCTGAAGAACCTCACATTGCCAGGCATGGCATGACTTTCCAATTGCTTGCGTTTACTACTAGCTTTGACTAAGCCCATCTGTCTCCTATGTAAGTGCTGGTTGCCAGTATACACTCATTTTGAAGTTGCACACATTGGGCCAGATTCAGGTAGGAGAGCGGGTCTTTATTCTGGCGTAACGTACGTCATTTAGATTTTTTCAAGCATGTGATGCCCCTTTAAACTCACCTGGGGCAAGTAACAGGTGTGGACAATATAAAAATCACACCTGAAAGCAGATAAAAAGGAGAGAAGTTCACTTAGTCTTTGCATTGTGTGTCTGTGTGTGCCACACTAAGCATGGACAACAGAAAGAGGAGAAGAGAACTGTCTGAGGACTTGAGAACCACAATTGTGGAAAAATATCAATAATCTCAAGGTTACAAGTTCATCTCCAGAGATCTAGATTTGCCTTTGTCCACAGTGCGCAACATTATCAAGAAGTTTGCAACCCATGGCACTGTAGCTAATCTCTCTGGGTGTGAACGGAAGAGAAAAATTGATGAAAGGTTGCAACGCAGGAAAGTCCGGATGGTGGATAAGCAGCCCCAAACAAGTTCTAAAGAAATTCGAGCTGTCCTGCAGGCTTAGGGAGAATTAGTGTCAGCGTGAACTATCCGTCGGCATTTAAATGAAATTAAACGCTATGGCAGGAGACCCAGGAAGACCCCACTGCTGACACAGAGACATAAAAAGCAAGTCTACAGTTTGCCAAAATGTACTTGAGTAAGCCAAAGTCCATCTGTCTTGTGGACAGATGAGACCAAGATAGAGCTTTTTGGTAAAGCACATCATTCTACTGTTTACCGAAAATGGAATGAGGCCTATAAAGAAAAGAACACAGTACCTACATTGAAATATGGTGGAGGTTCAATGATGTTTTTGGGTTGTTTTGCTGCCTCTGGCACTGGGTGCCTTGAATGTGTGCAAGGCTTCATGAAATCTAAGGATTACCAAAGGATTTTGGATCGCACTGTAGAGCCCAGTATCAGAAAGCTGGGTTTGCGTCTGAGATCTCCAGATCTTCCAGCAGGACAATGACCCCAAACATATGTCAAAAAGCACTCAGAAATGGATGGCAACAAAGCGCTGGAGAGTTCTAAAGTGGCCAGCAATGAGTCCAGATCTAAATCCCATTCAACACCTGTGGAGAGATCTTAAAATTGCTGTTGGGAAAAGGCGCCCTTCCAATCAGAGAGACCTGAAGCAGTTTGCAAAGGAAGAGTGGTCCAAAATTCCGGGTGAGAGGTGTAAGAAGCTAATTGATGATTATAGGAAGCGACTGATTTCAGTTATTTTTTCCAAAGGGTGTGCAACCAAATATTAAGTTAAAGAATTTTGACCAGCCCATTTTTGTTATTTTGTGTGACATTATGTCCAATTTGATTTTGTTTCCTCCCTTTTTTTGTTTTGGTCCAATACACACAAAGGGACTACACATGTGTATAGCAAAACATGTGTTACTGCAATACTTTTCTGTGGGAAATACTTGATTTTCTGGAAAAATGTCTGGGGTTCCAACAATTTCGGCCATGACTGTATAAGCACACAGTAACAATCAATGGGTCTTTACCCAAATAACCAGCTGTTTATATTGGATGGGTTAGGCCAAAGCTTTATTGGATTAAAACAGCAGTCCTCAAACTATGGTCGTGAGCCAATTATGGCCTGCTGCTTGTAGTAGACCTGCTTTTCCAATGAAAATACCCTTTATGCATGCTTTAGTGTATTTTAGCAACAACTAAGGCCGTGTACACACGATCAGACCGAAAATCAAATCGATGGACGCCTGACCATTGGACCAAAATGATGGTTAGTACGCAAAAACATCGGACCAAAAACCCGCGCATGCTCAGAATCAAGTCGACGCATGCTTGGAAGCATTGAACTTCGTTTTTTCAGCACATCGTTGTGTTCTACGTCACAGCATTCTGACCCGATCGGATTTTGGACTGATGGTGTGTAAGCACATCAGACCATCAGGCCACTTCAGCGGTGACCCGATAAAAACGGTCCGTCGGACCACTCTCATCGGACAGGTCTGATCGTGTGTACGCGGCCTAATGTAACAGCCATCATCAGCAAAAGCAATCTCCTTCTTAATAGTGCCTGCATATGGATTTCATTCCTCCCACTGACCACTGACATAGGGGCACCATTCCTCCAAATGAATTGGGGGCATTTGTACTGAACACTAATGCAGAGGATTTTTTAACTGTTACTGATGCTGGGGTATTTTTTTCTTTTATGAATGCATGGGGCAATTTTTCTGATAACAGTTTTTATTTTTACTTTTTTTGAATGCAGGGCATTCAGTAATGTTTTATGCATGGTCATTTTTTTGTTCTTCAAGCATTTTTTTCCCATCACAGTAGGGCCCCAAACAATGTAAGAGAAAGCAAACTGACCCCCCCCTAAAAATAACTTTGGGAATCCCTGGATCAAAATATAGCTAAAGCCATTTTCATTACTTTGGATAGAGTAGATGGTTAAAACTCTTATCAGTTTTTCCCCCACCTTTATTCCATTGGTGAGCTTCCCCTTCACTTGTTCTGTAGACAAAACCGGAAGTGTTATGCCCTGTACATGCGGTTCATCCGATGAAAATGGTCTGATGGATTTTTTCATCAGATAACCAATGAAGCTGACTTTCATCAGTCTTGCCTACACACATCAGTTAAAAAACTGATCGTGTCAGAACGCGGTGACGTAAAACACAACGATGTGCTGAGAAAAATGAAGTTCAATGCTTCCAAGCATGCGTCGACTTGATTCTGAGCATGTGTTGATGGGAAAAAAAACGATGGGGCCCACACACGATCGGTTTGTTTGATGAAAACGGTCCATCAGACCGTTTTCATCAGAAGAACCGATCGTGTGTACGCGGCATTAGACAATTTTGGTTGAATTCCTGTTCCTATTTGAAGATTATCCTTCTATTTCTTTCCAGGGACAACTAAACATTTTGAATGTCCCCTTTTTTTTGTTCCAGGTGATGGTCATAAAGAGGGTAAATTTCACTAACAGGAAAATGACAGATAAAAAACACGTTTTGTCATTACTTCAAAATAGATAAATATTCTTTACATATGCTTTCAATTTCGTGCCATACACAGATAAACTGTGATTACCCAATAAGCATAACATAGCCATACTAACAAAAAACAACTGTTACTGCCCCTACCTATGACTGATCTTCACAGCAAGGAGAATTGAAGGGGCAGTCGCATGTCAACAAACACACAGGATAACCAATCTCAACTTACCAACCAATCAGCAATCAACCGAATTCACCTGTCTAACAGTGCGTTAAAAACAGGGGTTTAGTTGCACGCATTTGCAAATACATCCATAAGCTGCAGGCCCAGGCTCCCTGTGTACTGCAGTCCTAACTCTAAAAAATGTAAAGTCTCCTCAGTGGAAGCACATGCATGCTGATGGTTAGATAAAGGGCAGATGACTGGAGGGAGCCCAACACTCCTTAAAGGGGCAGGAGCACACTAAACACCCAGCACATGGAACCAAAGGTGCTAGTGCGTTGCCTGACCACAATGACAACAATACAAAAAACAACTGTCACTATTAGTATGGCTGTTAGCCTTAACCACAAATTCCAGATAGGCATCCTACTAACCAAAACTCGCAGTAGTTAAACACAGATCATGCAACCACTGGCAAGGTAAACACTGTCAATCAATAAAGACATCAGAAAATAATTTACAGTGGGCAGAACCATCTGCAGGTAAGATGTCTTATCTCTCACACCCAATTAAAGTAGTATAACGACCTGTTTGGTGATTCTTACCTACAGGTAAGCTTATAATGAGGCTTATCTGATATTGCCGTTTTCAGACAGCGATTCCCTTCACCATGAGAACAATCATAGCAGCTGTTCCGCCACTTGATTGTTCTTACAATAAAAATTAAAATGCCAAATAATAAAAAAAAAGTAAAATTAACAATAAAAAAATAAAAAATGTAAAGTGCCCTGTCCCTGTGTGCTCGCACTCAGAAGCGAACGCATACATAAGTCCCGCCCACATATGAAAACGGTGCTCAAACCACACATGTGAGGTGTCACCGCGAACGTTAGAGCGAGAGCAATAATTCTAGCCCTAGACCTCCTTTGTAACTCAAAACATGTAACCAGTAAAAATAAATTAAGCATCGCCTATGGGGATTTTTAAGTACCAAAGTTTGGCGCCATTCTATGAGTGTGTGCATTTTTGAAGCGCGACATGTTAGGTATCTATTTACTCGGTGTAACTTAATTTTTCACATTATGCAAAAAAATTGGGCTAAATTGGGCTAAACAGTAAATTTTTCACAAAAAAAAACGTGTTTAAGAAATTGCTGCCCAAATACCATGCGAGATAAAACGTTGCAATGACTGTCATTGTATTCTCTACGATCTCTGCTTAAAAAAAAACTATATATAGTGTTTGGGGGTTCTATGTAATTTTCTAGCAAAAAAATATGACTTTTACATGTAGGATCGAAGTGTCAGAATTGGCCTGGGCTTCAAGTGGTTAAATTACATTCTAATTTCCGCTTAATATGCAGGCCAGTGGATAGTTTTCCATAATGCCAAAATATTTTATCACAAGGACCACCTATAAACCTGGCATACTTTCAGCAGTCAATGTTCCAAAGGCACTTTCCAATGTTGTTGTTTGCTACTGATGCCATAGATTTATGGTTCGGTAGTACACCGTGTCAAAATGACAATAGGAACTGGAAAATGCATTAGTTACATATATTACTTTAAGTTTTTGGATGCTAGTGCTGACTTAGAAGTTGTTTAAATGACTGGTAACTTTTTGTCCACACTGAGCTGGAGATTTAACTGTGAGGTTGCTGTTCATAACATATAGCTTGCTTATGTGATAACAAAGATCTTTCTCAGATGAACCTTATTTGAACTTCTTGTTTCCTTAATGCCCAGCCACTGTTCTAATAGTCCAAGTAAAGTGAGTTTAGTCATTTAATTGCAATGGTAACACTGCTGCTTTTCCTTATCACTACTCCTTTAAATCAAACACTGTACTTGCAGTGCTAATGCCCCCTCCTGCCACCTTCAGAAAAGCCATGCCACCTTCTAGTTAGGTAAATCCATATTTATTTAGAAAATCATTATTCTGTTAGTGAGTTTGACATTTATTTTCTCATGCATTTTCCCTAATTGAGAAAATATATGTACTTTATAAAAGGTAATTTTTTTTAACCTTTGATTTATATGTCCTAACACCAATAAATGGCTTTCGATAATATTAACAACTTTTTTATTATGTATGTATATATCATATATTACATAGTAATTACTAAATGCACATATTGCCCCTTTGCTTAAAGAAATAGTGAAAGTGTACTGCAAATTTCAGAGCAAACACTACTACACGGCATCTTATAGCCAAAAGAAAACATTACCCATCATTTATTGCACTACTACACAATAAATAAAGTTAAAACAGGAATTTATGATAAACAGTTCATTAATAATTTCTATGTACACACAATAATGAAAAATTATTATATTTTTATTTTTAGTGTCATTGGAAAAATAATTTCTTCTGGATATATTACACCGTGCTCTTTTTTTGAAGCCCCTTTATAATTTCATGATTGGAACAGATCTATTTTTTTTGTTATAAATAGTATTTTTGCATTCCTTGTCATAAATATCTTAAAGCACCACTTTTCTGCATAGATTTCTTAACATTCAGCATGCATCTCACTTTGGTAATTAAATGTTAAATATATGTTATCTACATTTTAAAAACACATTTGTATGCAGCCTGGATGTCTTAGGCAGGCTGCACAAGGTAGTGGTTAGATAAAAAGCAGGTAATTAAAATGCACTGTTACTTAGATAGAACACAAACTTGTCAAACATTTAAAACCCCAGATTTTTGAGATTATAATTACCGATGCACTATTTCTTTGCTGCTTATATAGTCTCATTTTTATTATGTTTTATTCTGTTAAGATTTAAGCTTTACATTTTGCCAATAAATAAATCAAACACGTGTTAGAGTGCTGCTTTTTACCTTTCCACAACGTGATATATTCATGCAACTGCTCATCAAGCAGCTCAAAGCTTTTCTGCATACTGCACCTGATTTTACATTAATGAGAATTAATGAGACTAAATCAAAGAAAGTAGAGGCAAACAAAAGTACCAGTGTTGCTATGAGCAACCAATGAGGTGTTTAATGCAGTTTTTAAAATATACTTTTTCTTTATACCTATTTGTTTTTATATGCTGTCAATTTAATAAGGCTCAGATAGGGCTGTAAGCACCCTCTATAGGGGTCTGTAACCAATAATATTTTACTGCTTTTTGACTGCAATATGCCAATTTATAGCCCCTGCCATGGGAACATTGATTAGCATTGCAGCAGTGAACTAGTAATGCACACCTGTGCACTAGTTTTTGAACCCAACTGTGAAACTGCCATACCCATACAGTAGTTGCCTTGGCATGTAAGCTTAAAAAAACTAAATTAAAACAAATTAATTTTACCAAGAGTGGATACAAATTTGTTATGCAACATTTTTTATGTTCATGTAGTTTTATTTTTATTCTAAAAGAAACAATTTTCATTTGGGTCTTATGATTTGACCTAACTTTTCACCTCAGCTGTGTAGGTCAAGTGTGACAATTGAACTCTAAAATCTGAAGGATTACTGATCTGGTCTCATTGGTGGTAGTGGGCTTTCAGTATGAAGAGCTGCATGAAAAAAAGACTTCTTTATGCAGACAATATGCTTTTGCTGTTGAATGACACTTTCTCCCCTCCAGAAATGGCCATGTCTATGATATCTACCTTTGGGATTATTCCGGTCAATTGGACTAAGTTGGCCTTAATGCTTCTGGATGGGACTTCTTATTTGCCTGTTCCTGCCCTATACCTACTACCACCTCCTTTCAGTACTACAGCATCCTGATCACTCCGGATCTCACTGCTTAACACTCATAACAATATAACCACCCTCCTTGCCTATTTATAAGACAAGGATTAAGATATGAAACAACCTGAAATTAGCACCAATTTAATCAAAATAATTTTTATGCTCCAATTGTCTGCACAATTCCCCAGTAGTTATAACTTTAAAGGTTTTCTGGGTCATCAATTCTATTTTTTGATCCCTGCTCTGCAATTTTGATTCCCACCTTCAAGGAGAACAGTAAGCAGCATGCAATGACTTCCCCAAATCGAATGAGACTGGCAGAAGTCTTATACCGCAGATATACAACTATGAGCCTGTAGGCACGTTTACATACCAGTGCACTGCTATCTTTCATATAGAATTTAAGACAAGGTTTGATACCAGCCAAACTTTGTTTTTGTTTTTTTGATAGATTAGACAAACCCAACATGCCATGTTTCTGTTTCCCTTCTCTTTCTACCTGCTTGGGGGTGAACAAGAGCAGTACATAAGGGAAACTACCCCTAAAAAATAGGACTTTGCACCGTATGACTTTTGTTGCCGAAAAGTTTTTCTGATTGCAGAGCAAATTTTTGTCCGATGAAAACCAAAAACGTTTGTCCGGTGGAGCGTACACACGGTAGGATTTTTTTTAAAACTTGCTCATTTTGAAGTTTGTTGTCAAAAAGTCCTACCGTGTGTATGGGGCTTTAGTGTAACAAATGCAAGACATTTTCCCTGAAAGCATCTAAAAGTATGATTTGCTTGCCTTCTTTCTAAACATGGCATCCATTTACTAACTGTAATATTTCCCTACATAGAATATATATCTATGAGCTGTCTAATAAAACTGCTGTACGCATATAGTGACTCATATGCTTTTGTCTTAAGTTGATAACCTTTATAACTCAGAACTTGTTTGTTGCTTTAAAAAGTTTGTGCATTAGCTGACACTGAGTAGAAACTTTTAATTTAACCCTTATATAATTACATTTTCTGTTCACTGCAGGATGAGCTAACAAAACAGGTCTTAAACAAAAAGAACAGCTGATGTTTAAACATCTAGCTAATGCAGCTTAGCAGGTGGTGTAATTGGAGTTCTGCTTTAATGCTCTGAAAGACTTTTAAAAAATCAGCTTGATTTCTGATGTCCCAGCGGCACCTAAAATGTGCCCAAATGATCTTACTCTTTAGCTGCTGACATTGAAGTTGTCCTTGTGGGGTTTTTTTTGCTTTGTTTTTTACTCACAATGAGCTTTCGTTTGACATCACTATCTACCCAGTGTCCTTCGTGTTTACAATATTTGGTGAGCTAACAGAATGTGACTTTATAAAAACCTGACGGTCAAGAGGACTGTATTATGAATGAGGCAATGTAGCTAGTGTTTTGAATCTTACACTTCCTGTGGTTAACCTTAATGCTGTCACAATAGCACATTGTGTTAATTATTACTATTCCAGTTTTGGCAATAAAACTAAATTGAAATTGAAATCTAGAAAAGTTTTTAGCTAATCAATTTTTTATATATTTGAAACTTGGTGTAATGATATGACATTAGTTATATACACAGACCACCTTTGAAACCATGTTTCATGTTACAGCCATTTGTAGCATAGCTATGTGCAGCTACATTGACACAGCAGCATTATCCATTCATAGATCCATTTACACGGATCTACAAATGGAAAGACTGCAAGTCCCATCTGCAACATGGCAGAAGGATTCGCAGATCACACCAACACAAGTACAGTGACATCAGCACACTTATACGCCACTGTTTACTTACTTTAGCCCTAAAAAAGAAGGTCTGTACCTTTGTATGGAAATAGTGCTAAAATGTAAACAGCAGGGACATGCAGTGAGGTCAGTGGCTGATGAGGCACTGTTGTAAATGACATTTAAACCACACATGTGAGGTATTGCCACAAACGGTAGAGCAAGAGCAATAATTCTAGCACTAGACCTCCTCTGTAACTCAAAACATGTAACCTGTAAAATTTGTTAAAGTATTTGGAGATTTTTAAGTACTGAAGTTTGGCGTTGTTCCACAAGTGTGCACAATTTTAAAGCGTGACATGCTAGGTATATATTTATTTGGTGTAATATCGTCTTTCACACTATGCCAAAAAATCAGTCTAACTCCAGTGTTTTTTTTTTTGCATTCATTTTTCCCGAAAAAATATTTGCTGTCACAAATATTGTGTGACATTAAAAGTTGCAACGATCACCATTTTATTCCCTAGGGTGTCTGCTAAAAAATATATATAATGTTTGGGGGTTCTGAGTGATTTTCTAGCAAAAAAAATATGATTATTACATGTAGGAGAAAAGTGTTAGAATTGGCCTGGGTGGCAAGTGGTAAATTATCATAAGTAAGTAATATGCAAATAATTATTTTATATTGTTTTTAAGGTAATTGACTATATTTTCAAAATCTATACTTAAGCAGGTGGCTTAATGGACAAATTACTGAAGTTTGAAGTTATAACTTCACAGTAAATAGATAAATAATAAATAATTGTTATAACATATATAATAATATATTATTTAGCTTGATTAAAAAAGTACCTTTTCAGCAGCAGCTGTGTGAGAAAAAACCAGGGGATTATCTGTAAACCTTATACCCATAAACCTATGTTTTTTTCCTTGTAGTTAAGAGGGCTGGGCTGGATTGGAGCATGTGTCTTTTAGACACATGCTTCCTTCTATGACAAAAAAAGCTCATTCTCTCAGTCTGCTACAAACAGCATGTGCCAGCTTTTGACAGGCTGTGCAAGGAGCCCCATATCTCCAGAATCAAAGGTGCCAGAAGCCCCAAATTTTCAGTGGTCAAATTTGGTGCCTCTGTGATGCCAGGTCACCGAGCTATGACCCTCGAAGTTTGTTGTTTTTTATATGTCCATGGCAGGTGAGGCACAACCTCATCTGCCTCCCCTCACTGCACATCCCTCGTAAACATGGCAAAAGCCTGTGTATTTCATGCACAATGCATTGATTGTGGTTTCATTGCTTTGCGGATTTCAGTAAAATTATTGAAAAATGCACATCTTTTGTTTTATTACCTGTAGGTACAGTTATTACAATGTTGCAACATGATGATAATGCCTTTAGAGTTCTGTAATACATTTCAAGGAAACAAACAAAAAAGCAGATCATAAATGTAAATCAAAGATACATTTACTTATATTCTGCTAATTTACATAAGCTGACAACAGACGTTATAATATATCTGTTTTGCAGTGAAATATAATATTTCTATCAGTTGCAACTCAAAGTAGAAGTATTTTTGACCATTCATTCATGGGACTAACCTATTACCTTGTATTATACAGTATACCTGCCACAGTTAAGTGGTTGAATAACAGCAATTAGCACTTATCAAAAACTAAATTGTTAGTTAGTACTTAGTGAATACATCTAACAGTACTTCATTAATTTGCTGAGATAATCTAGAAGAAGTAATGACTTTCAAATTAGGTCTTCAAGATCATTTTAAATTCTTTAGGAGATTTAGCTACTAAATTTGCATTGGGCTATTTTCAGGGAGTTAGTTTAGACCAGTGTTCTTTATAATAATATTTCATTTGGTATTTGTTTCTGTTCAACACATTCATTTACGTCTCTCCTGCAATGTGTTTTTAATTGTATGTTCTGTGTAGTGAAATTGCATCATTTGTACAGGATTCTTCAAGTGGAGAAACTTGTCGAAGGAGAAAAAGAGAAGAAAGCTATGATAATTTATATATTGCTAAGATTTATCAGGGGATATAATCCATTATTTTTATGAAAACATGCCGATACAAAATATGACTCTTGTTTTCTACTGCACCATTTTTAATACATCTCATTTGTTCACGCCATAACCATTATAGACAACCTGTAGCTTGTCTAGCTTTTTGCTAAACTCCCATTCTGCATCTATTTTTAGATAATAACTTGACCTGCTCTCAGAGTAATTGCAAGTCTACTAACATATGTTTAAAAAAAAACAATGAGACAGGTTCTAAAAGAAGAATCTAAAGGAAGAGTAAATGGGATTTTTAATGGTGCTGAGACCTCCCCACAGAAAGCACTTAAAGAAACATATTTATAAAAAAAATGTATTATAAAATATCTTTAAAAACTTTTGAGGAACCGATCCCCTAAAACGCATCTAACATAGTCAGGAATTATAATAAGCTCAGGTTACCTCAACATCATATTCCCCTATACAACAATCATTATAGAAAATGGGGTAGATATTGTAATGGTATAACACTCAAAATGAAAGAAAGAAAAAGAGAAAAAATATCTACCCCATTTTCTATATTAATTGTTGTGTGAGGGAAGATGATGTTTAGGGTGGCTGAGCTGATTATAATGTGTGACTATGCTAGATGTGTTTTAGGGGATTGGTAATCCTTTGTAATAACATTTTTGATTTTATAAATTTGTTTCTTTAGGTTCTTTAGGTGCTCTTTTTTGATTTAAGATCCTAAAAAACATCACAGGAGCTGAGGATTCAATAATGGCTCCAGTTATTCCTAAAAATAGACTAAGAGGAGATTTTTTTATTTTTTATCACAATGTAGAACACAAATATTGTTTATATACTGTAAGCATGCCAGGTTGTTCCTTGCAAAGGATTATTTAAAACATGATTAGCAATGTCTGTGTAAAAAGTTCAGTAAGCCTTTCACTATATCGTAGATGATCATTGAAAAGATACATTCTGATTAGTTGCTGTACATTTTCACACAGTTAGAGACATTTGGATTGTCTTATAAAAAATAGTTTACATACTGGCACCTTAAGAAATAGATTGATTGTGTCAAAACATTCAAGTTCATGATGTCATTGTGAATACTGAGATGATGTCAGCTTGTATATAGGGGCTACTGCTTAAACAAAGGTTTATGCTCCACACCATCCCTTCCCTCATAGTTTATTGACAATGATCATCACAATCCTTTGCATTGCAGCAACATAATGTAAAAGTCTAAAGCATAAACATCCAAGGTAAACTAACTCCAGACATAGTTCAATATTTGTAAAATTGGCTGATTGGATATTTAGTAACGGCTGACAGTTTTCATGTATCTGTGTGCATTGATTTGCTGTCCAGGCAATCAATGGTACATTCAGCAGTTGTAATCATAGGCTGTAAAACCTACAAAACCCATTGTTGCTGAAAGTTTATCTGTTCAAAGCTTCTGTATATATTTTCCATCTGATTTACCTGGGGTTTACTTAACCAGTTCCAGTCCAGGCCAATTCTAACATTTCTCTCCTACAGTCTAATTAGCTCATTGCAGATCACAGTTTTAAAGTGATGATAACATCTTGATTTTCACAAACAAAAATAGTGACATAAGCCTACTTCCAGTCTAAAACCATGGGGTTGGTTTACTAAAGGCAAATATACTGTAATTTTTCAATCAATGAATGAGGTGCTCTGTTGACTTTCATCATCCAATTGTGTGGAAGCAAAAATTCATTTTTCTCTACACATAATTGGGTATTCAAAGTGCAACTACTCGTGCAAAGTTAGCAGCCTACTTTAGTTTAGTAAATCATCCACATTCAGCTCATGTGTGTTCACATGAAGTGGTTTAGAAGTAGTTCTGCAATAAAGACTACCATTGTAAATGCTTCAAACTAAACAGCATTCTTTATTATCAATCTCATAATGGCCAGCACATAAAATAGTTTGCATACATCAAGGCCTAACACACAACCAACCAAAACATTGAATCTTTGCTTTCCCTTTATTTTCTATGTTAGAAATTACTAGCTGAGAACTAACAGGTCTAGAGCATTCTGACTGGCTATATAAGAATATTAATACAAAAAATAATAAACTAAACTAACTTTAATTATGTTATGTTTTAGAGAAAGAAGAACCAAAGAAAAAACTGCCAGAGAAAAAAGAAGTCTCAGTGGTAAAGAAAACAGGTATGATATATGAAAACACATTGGGTATGAGTCAAAAAAGCAGTTGCAACACTGGTGTGTAGTATTAGAAAGTACTGAGCCAAATTCATGAAAGCCATGCAACAGTTTGCTTGCTTTTTCTGAAGGGTGTAACAAATTAAGGTAGTTCTTATGTACAACACTTTTACATTTGGGTGCTATGGCTGTGACGAAAATCAATAACAAATGCTGCCATATTGCTAATAAGAAAAGTGGAGAAAAATAAGACAGCTTCCATGGTGTAGTAAATTGTGTTGCACGTTTACTGAAATTATTAAGTCAAGATTCTGTCTGCAATTCTACAATATATCAGATACACCTTAACCACTTAGCCCCCGGACCATATTGCTGCCCAATGACCAGAGCACTTTTTGTGATTCGTGCGATGTGGTTCCCAAACAAAATTGGCATCCTTTTTTTCCCACAAATAGAGCTTTCTTTTGGTGGTATTTGATCATCTCTGCGGTTTTAATTTTTTGCGCTATAAACAAAAATAGAGCGACAATTTTGAAAAAAATGCAATATTTTTTACATTTTGCTATAATAAATATCCCCCAAAAATATATAAAAAAAAGATTTTCCTCAGTTTAGGCCCATACGTATTCTTCTACATATTTTTTGTAAAAAAAAAAAAATCGCAATTAGCGTTCATTGATTGGTTTGCGCAAAAGTTATAGCGTTTACAAAATAGAGGGTAGTTTTATGGCATTTTCATTAATATTTTTTTTTTACTAGTAATGGCGGCGATCAGCGTTTTTTTTCCAGTACTGTGACATTATGGCGGACACTTCGGACACTTTTTTGGGACCATTGGCCGCTGAAAATAATGATGACTAAGTAAATATCTGAATAGCAGGGGACATCCCTACCATCTTTAGGATCAAGACTGTAAACTTATTTTAATTCAATCTTATTTTATTAAAGAAAAGAGAAGCAAAAAGACAAATATTGTCTCAAACATTACAAACAGCGAAATCGAATATATCAACAATAGGCATTGTGCATGACAGAACATAAACATGTCTATGTTACATAGAAATAAGAGTAAAAGCATGAATATGAGGACCACCATAAGGCTGTTAGTGTTAGCAATCCCTGTAGACTAAAAAAAAAACGGAAGATCTAGTTATTGTAGCTCTCAACTATACTTCAGGTAAGGGAGCAGTGCTGCCCCGCATACGGTGAAGGAAATGGGGGTGCATATTAAACTGTATGGAAAAAATGACATATGGGGTCAGATAGCGAATCAGTAACATTCGGCGTGTCAAAGACATGGTATGTGGACTAATGGATTCCTAAGGATGTAATCAGACAACGAGAGAAGGAAAAGAGGCAGGGGCAGACAAAAGGGGGAGAGATAACGGGGCAAGAATTGGGGGGCAAGCATCACTCCATCATGTTACCAGGGCGACATCATCCAGGCCACTTTCAGCCCAGGAAATAAACTCCATAAAGTCCAGGTGAGAGAAAATTGTTCGCTTTTATCACACTCTTCCGCCAACAGCCCAGTCCCCCAGGGAAGGTGTAGCCGCCGATCTCCAATGATGGGGGATCACCACCCTGGCCGCCGCCAGAAAGTGTCGCAACACATCATTTTTAACGGACTTGAACGAGCCAGGGAGTATAGATAAGAGAGCCACCTCAGGGGAAGGGTGAATAAAAGTCACCATCAGTTTGCAGTATAGTTTGAAAATCCGCTGCCAAAATTTCTGGATAGAGGACGTTCCCACCAGATGTGGAGCATGGTTCCCCGGGACACCGCCAGCAGGTATCTGACACTGCAGGGTTGAAATATTTGATAGTTGTTAGCAGCTTTAACCCCTTCTCCTGGGTCTTAGTGGCTAAGGATAGTTTGTGTGTCAGGGTAAAACACTTCCACCAGTCAGTAGGGGAGATATGATGATGCCGGTCCGTCTCCCTGGCCACCGTGAATGGTGGCGGATCAGCGGAGAAGATATTGAGCAGCAGGGAGTAGAGTTGAGATATCACATGTGTTGGAGGGTCTGCCTGCAAAAGCAGCGCCTCAAATCCCGTTGGTTCAGCAAGGATGTCTGGAATGGATGGGAAGGTTCGGATGTATGAAGTGGTCTGTTGCCTGTGAAGCCACTGCATGGGGTGTCGGGAGGTTGGGTCGGCAGGGGTATCAGCTCTTACAGTGGGGTCTGCTCGAAGGACCTGGCCAAGTCTCCTATGATCCTCCTTATGCCACGGTCCAAATCTTGTTACTGACAGAGCTGGTGGAAAGGCCGGAGTCACAAAGAAGGGAGTCAAAGGCCCCCTTTGGACCGCAAGCAATCCCAGATCTGAATCGTTTGCAGGGTAAGGTCGCTGAGAGGGCCCAAACTCGCCTGAACCGTGGGCAAGGTCCATGGGAGAGCGGGGAGTTCAACTGGGTTCATGTGGCTTTCCAGCTGAACCCAGAGCTTGGTTGAAGAGTGATGGAACCAATCCAATATACGAGTGAGCACCGTTGCCTTATGGTATAAGGAGGCGTCTGGTGCTCCAGCTCCCCCTCTAGCCTTTGGAAGAAATAATGTTTCGTATCGTATTCTGGGACAGGCAGCATTCCAAATAAACTTGGAGAACATCCAGCGTAGTTTCTTGAAGTACGAATTAGGGATACGAATAGGCATAGTTTGAAACAAATACAGGAACCTAGGGAGAACATCCATTTTCAGGGCATTCACTCTACCTAGCCATGAGAGCCGCTTAGACGCATAGGTGGTTAAATCAGCTTGGGTCTTAAGAAGCAGGGGGGTAAAGTTCAGGGAGAGGAGTTGGGATGTATCCGCCCGAATATGAATTCCAAGATACCTGATGGAGGTAGAGCCGGTTTTGAAGGAGAAAGTGGTCGATACTCTACGTAGATCCGACTTGGATAAAGATACATTAAGGATTTCCGATTTATCGTAATTCACTTTGAAGTTGCTAACTACTCCAAATTTCTGAAACTCCTGCAATACTGAGGGCAAAGACATGTGTGGGTGTGTCACAAACAGGAGCAGTTCATCTGCAAAAAGGGCGAGTTTGGTATGGGTGGGCCTGATTCTTATACTTTGGATCGAGGGATTGTTACGTATAGCAATGGCCAGATGTTCCATAGTAAGAATATAGAGGAGGGGGGAGAGTGGGCATCCCTGTCGCGTCTCGTTAGAAATAGAGAAGGCCGGAGATAGCGAACCAGTCAATCTAACCCTAGCAGATGGAGAAGAGTACAGGGACATTATTCTAGCCATCATATTAGGTCCCAAGCCAATTTGTTGCAGGGATAGTCGAAGGAACTGCCAGTCTACTCGGTCGAATGCCTTTTCTGCATCGACTGTTAAGAGGCATAACGGGATATTGTGAGATTGGGCATACTCAGTTAAAAGAAGGGTCTTCAGGGTATCATCCCTAGCCTCACGGCCACTCACAAAGCCTATTATCTTTGGCAACAGTGGTTGTAATCTATTTGCCAGTATTTTAGCAAAAACTTTCAGATCAACACCAATCAAAGATATCATTCTGTAGTTAGAGCAAAGAGTAGGGTCCTTGCCCGGCTTTGGGATGAGGGATATGTGGGCCTCCAGTGCTTGTGGAGGGAATAGTGAGCCCCCTGTTGAACACCTTTGTGAGAAAGGGTGTAAGAAGGGCAGTAAATAGTTTATAAAACTTGGGCGTGAAGCCATCTGGACCCGGCTGTAC
This sequence comes from Rana kukunoris, assembly GCA_029574335.1. NCBI lineage: Eukaryota > Metazoa > Chordata > Amphibia > Anura > Ranidae > Rana > Rana kukunoris. Next base: position 326,385,149 of record CM056052.1, on the reverse strand, counting down.
ACTTATTTTGTACTTATTTGGTAATAAGTGTTTTTGTAAAGTCGTGCAACTTTTATGATGTCTGCAATGAACTTTTGGTTTGTTTATTATAGCAACAATAGAAGAAAAAGTGAAGGCATTGCTAGAAAAGAAAGATGCTGCACAAATTAAAAAAGCAGGTATGTTTCTCTCTGGTAAAACCACAATATATTCTAAGTTCATCTTTGATGCTTTTCCATGTATTTATTTTTTAAGTGTTTGTATTTGAATTACATTAATTAATTTCTTATTAGTAACCTTAATGCAGAGTAGCAGTGGATGTGGATGGGCTTACAAGCACCAACCTTTTGGCCATGTCCTCAGGTCTACCTAATATTGTTGACAGCAATCCCTTTTAACTTGCTTTCTGCTGAAGCATTAATATGTGCCACCAGTTAGTTGCTACTGTAACTGAGAAGGTAAATAGCCCTTCAGAAAAAAACATTCCAAACACAAAAAAAAATCACCTAAAAAACCCACAAAAAAGGAAGGGAGGGGACACTAAAAATCAGGGGAAACACCTGGGGTTGATTTAATAAAGGCAAATAGACTGTACACTTTGCAAAGTGCAGTTGCACTAGAGCTTAGTAAATGAGGTAAAATTTCACTTTGCAAAAAAATACCCAATGACATAAAATAAAACAAATTGCAATTTTTGCTTGCACATGATTGGATGATGGAAGTCAGCAGAGCTTTCCCTCATTTACTTAGTTCTGGAGCAACTGCTCTTGCTGAGTACAATTGCACTTTGCAAAGTGCACAGTCCGTTTGCCTTAAGTAAATCAATCCCCTTGACTCCAAGACAATAGTAATGTAAGCAACAATATAAAGGCTTTAGGTGTACCACAAAAAAATTATAAACACAAAAACAAAATAAAAAAATCTAACTTTATTCACATGATTGTACCCATAAACCCTAACCCACAGTTAAAAAGAGTTAAAATGATAGTCGTTGACAACATCCCATGAGAGGAACCAATGAGTACAATTGTAAACTCAACAAATATATATATAAAAAAAAAAAATCTGAGATTAGATCAAAATGTTATGATGTATACAAGGTCATGTTGCGCAAAACTGAAAAACATTAACCAGAAAAGATGAACTACTCATTGGTTCCTCTCTAAATATAATTTAAAAAATACCAATAAAGGTGACAATATAAATGTATAGCTAGAATATATTGAAGCAAGGACAGAATCAAAGGAACCATAATTACCTAATGGATGCTGAGCACATAGCATGGCTAAATCGTACATATAGTAAGATCCAAGTGTAGAAATAAACTAAACATCAATGATGATTCAAACCAGCATTTATTTATCTGGAGGGGGGGGGTGAATGCAAACTTCATTCATATAGTGTCCTAACTTGGACTCAAACCAAAGACCCTAGTACTGCAGGCAGAAACACTAAGCATTAAGACGCTGTACTCTTGTATAACTCTTCTATAACACACCTTAAGTTTAAGACCCTAAGCAAAATCACATGGCACATTAAAAATGAGAATCGGGGGGGCGCTGACGACAGTGACATGTCACATTAAAGAAAGTTGAGAAGCGGGGGGAGGGGGTGTTCTGCTGTCGTAAATGACTCGGCCAGCGAGTTTAGAAGCGGGGTGAGGGGGCGAAAATGACTTCTTACCAGGCAGGGCCTCTAGTAATTTCAGAGGCCCTTTTCAGCTTTGCGGGGCCCTAAGTGGCTTTCATAGTGAGCCTATAGCGAGGAACGGCCCTGGTGCCTGCATACAGACTGTGCAGGAATGGCTGCAGGTCTAAGAAGACCCAAATTCTTTCACGGCTACAGAAGCTAAAAGATTAGTCGTGCAATGTATTTTATCGACACAGACCCCCTGTAAGGGAATCTCTTGTTTTGTATCGGATGTCAAGCTGACAAAAACACAGGCAAGGAGCCCTTGAATGATTTTTTTGAGTCTGGACTGCCTTTCTGCAAGCTACGTGTTTGAAGCTGACCCCTACAGGGGTTTACTTTCACATTTACAGAAAAATTGCTGAAGTTTGACCTGATTATTGAAAGCAATCATAAAGCTTCTCTTATTTGTTTATTAGCCACATACCGTATATGTATTAAAAGTTTGTGCGTGAACATTTTTAGGAGTGCATATAAAGAAACTAACATAGTTGCACAAATATATATATTAACCATTTCATGTCTAAGCTTCCTTCCAATGGCTGTTCTTGTTTTAATTTGTTCTTATTTAGGCTTTTAAGAGCTCTTGCACGTGAACCAGATGAGCCCTTCGGCATGATTTATGGTGTATTTCATCCACCTGGGCAGTCCAGGCATTGGAATATACAAAAATATTTATTTTACATTTTTTTCAATTGGCACATATGATGTACAATAGCACTGATATATACATGCGTACACAGCCATTCATGTTAATGACAGGTTGTACACTTACCTAAGCTGAGGAAATACACCACTGAAGAGGCTCAGCTAGCTCATGTGCAAGAGTCCTAGAAGCAACAATTTCCAAGATCATAGATGTTTACGCTAAGCACTTTTAGATAGAGATTTTCTCAGTGTTTAGAGAAAAGCATCACCTGTAAATAAAGGGGTCAATATGTTTGACAATAAGATTTAAAATGGGTTATCAAGGGCAAGGATAATAGGATAGTAGTACTAGGTAAGGGCCATTTAGGGTTATCACCTGTAACCACTGCTGTGAACTAGACTGGTAAAAAGATAAAACATTTACCATAACTAGGTTGCCTTGAGCAGCTTGGCGCTGTTGAGGATTGAAGGGGAACATCATTAATGTAGAGATACAAGGGATACAAATGGAAACAAGAGTAAGTGGTGTAAACGTTTATATAAAATAGTATACTATTTTGATATTATCCCCACCAAACTGCTGAAGGAATGCGCCGACATCCTGGCACCTCCTGTCACGCAGCTTATTAACCAATCCTTCAGGGAGGGCAAAATGCCCTCCCAGCTGAAGGAGGGCTTCATTCAACCCATCTTGAAGAAAGCCACCCTGGATCCTAAGGATCCACTCAACTGGCGCCCCATAACAGGCCTAAATGTTCTCTCCAAGGTAATGGAGAAAGCAGTGGTACAGCAGCTGCAACAGCATCTAGATACCCACAACTTACTCGACCCATTGCAATCAGGATTCCGTCCCGGGACGGAAACAGCACTGCTTAAGATATGGGACGACGTTCTTGAGGCCGCAGACGAAGGAGAATCTTCTCTTCTGGTTCTGCTGGACCTAAGCGCAGCCTTTGATACAGTTGATCACAAGCTGTTATTGACTCGGCAGGCTAAAATAGCCAAAGTCGCAGAAAGCGATCTATCTTGGTTCTCCTCTTTTTTGGAAAACCGATCGCAAATAGTCAAGCTAGGACCATTCTCTTCGGAACAACGCACATTATCGTGCGGGGTCCCTCAGGGATCTCCCCTGTCGCCGATGTTATTCAACATCTACCTGCGTCCTCTTTTTGAAATCATCAGCAGCCAAAAACTGCTATATCACTCTTACGCAGACGACACGCAACTGTACTTCCGCATTTGCAATAAAAAGGATCACCACCTCAACCTAGAGACATGCCTCTCTTTGATAGAGGACTGGATGACAAAGAGTTATCTCAAACTCAACGGAGCGAAAACAGAACTTCTTCTGTTTCACGCCAAGCGTAGGAATCAATCGATAACAACCTGGATCCCCCCGCCCATTCTGGGCAAAGTCATCACCCCTAGCGCCAAAGTCAAAAGTCTTGGGGTCATCTTTGACTCCGACATGACAATGAACGCACAAATAGGGGCAGTAGTCAGCGGATCTCACTATCTGCTGCGCCTACTACGCAGACTCACGCCTTTTATTCCCAAGAAAGACATAGCGGTCGTGGTGGGAGCGATTGTAAACTCCAGATTGGACTATGCAAATGCCCTTTACCTCGGACTCCCCAAGTACCAAATCGCTCGTCTTCAAGTCGTTCAAAATACGGCCGCCAGACTTGTGACTGGGAAAAAACCCTGGGAATCAATCTCACCTTCGCTGAGATCCCTTCACTGGTTACCAGTCAAAGACAGAATCACCTTTAAAGCACTCTGTCTAACGCATAGATGTATCCATGGGAATGCTCCCCATTATCTATGCGAAAAATTAAAAATTTACAATCCCAATCGTATTCTACGATCCAACAATCAAAATCGGCTTCAGATACCGAAAGCCAGATACAAGTCCAAAGGAGACAGGAGATTCGCTGTCCAAGGTCCCAGACTATGGAACGCCTTACCAGCCAGCATTAGACTGGAGGAGAACTACTTAGTCTTCAGGAGAAAGATTAAGACTCATCTCTTTTGATCTCAAAGGAGACAGGAACAACAAGCGCCCAGAGGCGATTTACTTCGCATGTGTTGCGCTATACAAGTTCTTCATTCATTCATTCACTATTTGTGATATGGCTTTCTGAAAACTGTGCAGGGAATACAATAGTAAATGGTAGACTCACGGATAGGGTTGAGCCGGACACCCCGGGTCGGTTTGCAGCAGAACATGCAAACAGGCAAAAAATTTGTTTGAACACGCAAACACCGTTAAAGTCTATGGGACACGAACATGAAAAACCAATAGTGATAATTTTAAAGGTTATTGTGCAAGTTATTGTCATAAAAAAGTGTTTGGGGACCTTGGTCCTGCCCCAGGGGACATGTATCAATGCAAAAAAAGTTTTAAAAACTGCAGTTTTTTGAGGAGCAGTGATTTTAATGATGCTTAAAGTGAAACAATAAAAGTGAAATATTCCTTTAAATTTCATACCTGGGGGGTGTCTATAGTATGCTTGTAATATAGCCCATGTTCCCGTGTTTACAACAGTCCCTGCACAAAATAACATTTCTAAAAAAAAAAAAGGTAATTTAAAACTACAAAACGGATAAGTCATTGAAAAAAACCCTGAACCAAAATTAAAAAAAAATGCGTGGGAGTCCCCTCAAATTCCATTACCAGGTCCTTCAGGTCTGGAATGGATATTAAGGGGAACCCTGCGCCAAATAAAAAAAATGGCGTAGGGGTCCCCTCAAAACCATACCAGACCCTTCAAGTCTGGTATGAATTTTAAAGGGACCCCTATGCCATTTTTGGGAAACCCCCATTGCGTCAGAGGGGGGCAAGGTCACCCATGATGCCACGGGGAAACCACCAAAAACTCCTGTTGCGTCAGATTATTTAAGACATGTCAGATGGCTCACGTGTCATTCGGCCAGGCGCCTCCTATGAAGGCTGTATCATTTGTAGCAGCTGGTAGGAGGATTACGGCATTTAATTTTTATTTTTTTTGTCCCAATGTGCGTGTTGACTTCCCTTTTTTTTCACTTTTTTGGGTGAAATGGTAGAGGTACAAGGTACCCTTTACCAAATCACATAGGGGGGAGGGATCTGGAGGTCCCCTTTGTTAAAGGGGGCTTCCAGATTCCGATAAGCCACCCCGCCCACAGACCCCCACAACCACCGGGCAAGGGTTGTGGGTAGAAGGCCCTTGTCCCCATCAACATGGGGACATCCTCCCCATGTTGATGGCATGTGGCCTGATAATACGGTTCAGGAGGGGGGCCCTCTCTCATCCCCCCTCTTTTCCTGCGACCTGCCAGGTTGCATGCTCAATAAGGGTCTGGTTTGGATATTTGGGCGAACCCACACCATTTTTTTTTTATTTTGGCAAGGGGTTCCCCTTAAAATCTATACCAGACCTGAAGAGTCTGGTATGGAATTTGAGGGGGACCCCTACGCATTTTTTTTATTTTGGTTTGGGAGGGGGAACCCATGCCTTTTTTTCAATGACTTTTATCTGTATTGCCGGGACCCGACAATTCTTTATAGCTGCGAGTAGTTTTAAATTACTTTTTTTCTTTTAGAAATTTCATTTTGTGCAGGGACTTTTATAAGCACGGGAAACATGCGCCACTTTACAGGCATACTGTAGACACCCCACAGGTACGAAATTTAAAGGAATGTTTCACTTTAGCATTATTAAAATCACTGCTCCCAAAAAAACTGTTTTTAAAACTTTTTTTTGCATTGATACATGTCCCCTGGGGCAGAACCCGGTCCCCAAACACTTTTTATGACAATAACTTGCATATTAACCATTAAAATGAGCATTGTTGATTTCTCCCATAGACTTTTAAAGGGTGTTTCCGTGGCTTTCGAATTTGCTGCGAACACCCCAAATCGTTTGCTATCCAGCAAACGGGCGAACAGCCAATGTTCAAGTCAAACTCATGTTCGACCCAAACATAAAGCTCATTACCCACAGAATTCATTTGCAGGGGCTACTTTCATTCGGACACTTATCTATGCTATGCTCTCCAGTTATATTTCTGGGAACTCTGCTAGCTAGAATTTAAATAGCTTCTAAAAGTGAAACAGTATAGGTTATTATTATTTATCGTATCAAAGTTATTGGATTCTACTTAAAGATATTGTAAAGGTAATTGTATTTTTTTTCAATGACAAACATCGCTATACTTACCTGCTCTGTGCAATTGAATTGCCCCGAAACTTCTATTCACCGTTCCCCTGGCCGCGCTCCTGGCTCCTTCTCTTTGTCCAGTGCCCGACAGTAAGCCACTTTCACTGGGGGCTTGTTTGTGGTCTCTCCCGAGCCCCACATCTGCATCCATTGACAACGACAATTTCCCTCGTCGCTGACTTTGATTAACCACTTCATTTCCGCCCCACGTCCAAAGACGTCATTTTTTTGAAGATGGATATCTCGGTAACGGCAGCAGCTGCTGCCACAACCGAGATATCCATCTCTTCGTGGGGCGGTCCTGTTAACGATAACGGCGGTCATCGCGGCGGATTCGCCGCGAGATCGCCGTTACCGGCGGCGGGAGAGGGTGCCCCCCCCCTCCCGCCGCTCTCCCGCGCCCTCCGCCGCTTACCGTAGCCGTCGGTAGCGGCGGAGGCGATCGGGTCCGCTCGTCGTCTGTCCGGGGATGTGACTGAGGGAAAAAATGTCCCTCAGCCGTCCCCCTCCCTCTGCTGGGCGGAAGTGACGTCAAAACGTCATTTCCGCCCAGCGTCCTAAAGAGACATTTAATTTGTTTACATTTTGACTTTTTTTTTTTTTTTTCTTTTTTCTTTTTTGCATTTAAGCCTGAATATGAGATCTGAGGTCTTTTTGACCCCAGATCTCATATATAAGAGGACCTGTCATGCTTTTTTCTATTACAGGGGATGTTTACATTCCTTGTAATAGGAATAAAAGTGATCATTTTTTTTTTTTTTTTTTCAGTGTTTAAAATTATAAAATAAATAAAAATAAAAACGAAAACCCCAAAAAAATTTTTTTAAAGTGCCCCGTCCCGACGAGCTCGCGCGCAGAAGCAAACGCATACGCGAGTAGCGCCCGCATATGAAAACGGTGTTCAAACCACACAAGTGAGGTATCGCCGCGATCGTTAGAGCGAGAGCAATAATTCTAGCCCTAGACCTCCTCTGCATCTCAAAAAATGCAACCTGTAGAATTTTTTAAACGTCGCCTATCGAGATTTTTAAGGGTAAAAGTTTAACGCCATGCCACGAGCGGGCGCAATTTTTAAGAGTGACATGTTGGGTATCATTTTACTCGGCGTAACATCATCTTTCACAATATATAAAAAAATTGGGCCAAATTTATTGTTGTCTTATTTTTTAATTCAAGAAAGTGAATTTTTTCCAAAAAAAGTGCGCTTGTAAGACCGCTGCGCAAATACGGTGTGAGAAAAAGTATTGCAATGACCGCCATTTTATTCTCTAGGGTGTTAGAAAAAAAAATATATATAATGTTTGGGGGTTTTAAATAATTTTCTAGCAAAAAAAAATGTTTTAGTCTCGTAAGCACCGAATATGAAAAACAGGCTCGGGGCTGAAGTGGTTAACAGCAGTGGGAGCCACTGACTCCTAGTTTCACAGCAAAGCCAGTAAGAAGTGAGGGGAGAGAAAAGCTGCAGACATGCACAGAGCTAGATCGAATTAGGGTTTAGATAAGTAAAAATGGGGGAGGGGTGCTGATGTCTAAATATTTTCTACCTTAATGCAAGGAATGCATTAAGGTAGAAAATGTGTAGGCTTTAGAAACATTTTTAGAGAGACATTGTTAGGTTTATTTTCTAACTATCAAGTTCCAGATATATAATTTACTTGAACAGATGTTTAGCACTTTCTTTAACAGCCATAGTAACAAATGTCTTTCCCTCTTTGTTTATGAGAATTTCAGCTGGAAGCTCCACTTGCACAATATTTTCTTTTTTGCAGTGACTTTGTGTAGGGACCTCAGAGACATTCGCCATGCAACTTGTGTAATTGTTTTGTAGAACTGTTTTGCTTTGCAAAACTGATATTGTTACTTATTATTAGGCATCAACTACCTAAACATAGACTGTTTCCTTCTGCTACAGGGCACCCTGGTCATATCGGCTTGTCAGAAATATAGTTTAACTGACTTTAGACTACCCCACAATTGTCCTCTATGGGATAGCTACAAAAGGAAGGGACAAATGTGCCAGCCTATAATCTGGATGTACAATACGAGTGTTGCTGGTGCAAGTGGAATGATTCTATAATAGTGGGTGTGCTGCAATCAGAAGAAAAGGGGCAAGACACCCAATGGTGTCTAGTCCTTAAAGAATAAATGTGATATGTGGATTGCGCTCCCCTGGTGGTTCATCTATTGCCACCTATTTCTGGGCAATAGTTTTAGTTATTAACCTCAATACATATCACCTCCATCGGATACATATAAATGTGTATAAAGATGTGCCAAGTACCAAGTGCTTATATACAGATATTCTACTCAGAAAAAATGCAAAAAAATAAATAAATATACATATATATGCTATACACTTATAAAATAGTGTTATTATAAAGCATGGGTTCCCCAGGACGAGCAAATATTATAGTAACCCCCAAAGAAATTTGAAATATATATATATAAAAAATATGTATAAAAATATAAATATGTGACAATTAGATAGAGAATTTCTAGATCGGTCCTCTTCTCATTAACCACTTAAGCCCCGGACCAATATGCTGCTAAATGCCCAGAGGCGTTTTTACAATTCGGCACTGCGTTGCTTTAATAGACAATTGCGCGGTCGTGCGACGTGGCTCCCAAACAAAATGTGCGTCCTTTTCTTATCACAAATAGAGCTTTCTTTTGATGGTATTTGATTGTCTCTGCGATTTTTATTTTTTGCGCTATAAACAAAAATAGAGCGACATTTTTGAAAAAAAAATCAATATATTTTACTTTTTGTTATAAAAAAAATCGAATAACGTAAAATTTAGTCAAACATTTATGCCAAAATGTAATTAGCCACGTGTCTTTAGTAAAAAAAAAATCGCAATAAAAAAAAATAGCTACCTAGCGGCAACAGTGACACTAATACAGCGATCAGAAAAATTATCGCTTAGTGACACTGGCAATAAGGGGTGAAAGGGTTAACTAGGGCGGTGATCAAGGGGTTAAAACTTTATTAGGGGGGGTACGGGGCTACCCTGGACCTAACACTAACTGCCTGTCACACTGACACTAAATGCAGTGATCAGTAAATTTATGATCACTGCAATCAGTGACAGTGTGACAGGGGGGTGGGGGGGGATGATCGGAAGGGGTTAATGTGCCTATGTGTGTGGTGTCAGTGTAGTGTTAGTGCGACTTACTATGTGATGTCGTCTCTCCTCTCGGCGGATTGAAAATACCGCCGAGAGGAGAGCTGACATCACTTCCTCTGCCTGTGTTTACATTACATAGGCAGAGGAAGTGCACTGCAGGTAGGACGCGGATTGGGTGGGAGCGGCAGTCTCCGTGGCTTCAGGAGCGATCCGGGATGAGGGGGCAGCTGTTCGTTTTTGTCCGCCCCCTCATCCCGGATCGCTCCTGAAGCCACGGAGACTGCCGCAAGTACCGGGGGGGTCCGATCGGACCCCCGACCCACGTCTAGGCAGGGACGTACAGGTACGTCAATGTGCCTGTCCGTGCCATTCTGCCGACGTAAATGTACATGTGGCGGTCAAGTGCTTGTATGAATGCTTCTCCCGTGAGATGTTATAACACAACGAAATTTCACTTCAGTGATATTCCCGTCACCGCTAGAAATGGCCACTCACCAGATCTCATTTAATAAATGCCTTTGGTTCATTCCCAGGATAACCACTCCTCTTATACGTATTTTCACCAACTGCCAGATGCCTTGGATGTACTAGTGGGGTCTCTTACCCTCCTACAACGGCTCACAAAAAAAGAGAGGAGTGCCCCTCATGGTGTAGTACGTAAACGTGCCGTTATTAATTAATTTTTCCTGTTCTGTGGTCAAAAAAACGCTGTTCACTTCTGGCCAGGATGTTATTGTCCCGCCAGACCGGATACAGCGCTTCCTCCATCTTTGTACTCCCTAGGCCTTTGTTTACAATGGACGGTAGCCGCTGACTCCTCTGGCCGACATGTTTTACCCTACTTTAACCAGTTAACCCTCTATGTGTTACATTTATTGCATACACGATTGGGTCACTTTTACAATATAGTCACGTTATTAAATGTTTTACAATACTTATACCTATATATTTTTTTACATTTCTTTCTCACATTTTTTTCATTTTTTAATTTTTTTCATTTTATATATATATATATATATATATATATATATATATATATATATATATTTATCTAGTTCTGTGCAACAGTTGAAATTTAATTAACACATGATATTATCAGGAAACAAAAGTTTTTTATACATACGCGTAGATTTTCAGTATATCCTGGGAGTGTGCATATACATAGATATATTTTTTATAGGTATATATATTTTTTAGAATTGTATAAGTATTGTAAAACATTTAATGACGTGGCTAGATTGTAAAAGTGACCCAATCGTGTATGCAATAAATGTAACACATAGAGGGTTAACTGGTTAAAGTAGGGCAAAACATGCCAGTGGTTAAAATGGCCAGTAGAACATATATGTAAATTAAACCCTGTTGTATAGCTGGAGAGATTAAAAGGAGGAGGGGATAAGATGTAAAGGCGGACTCCGGTTTGACAAAGAGATGATACTGGCAGCTATAGGCCAGTACAAGGAAGGGAGAGCAACAAGCAAAATGGGGGTGACACAGCTTCCGGCCGGGCGGAGTGACGACATCCGACCGGAGGAGTCAGTGGCTTCAGTCTATTGTAAACAAAGGCCTAGGCAGTACAAAGATGATGGAAGTGCCGTATCTGGTCTGGCGGGACAATAACATCATGGCCAGAAGTGAAGGGCGGTTTCCCGACCACAAAACAGGAAAAATAAACTAATAACGGCGCAGATAGGGCCAGCGTATATTTAAGACAGCCATTATACATTAAGCAAACAATAGGAAAACCAGGGAAAGAAAGATGGGAACATCAGAGCGGTGGTTACAGGGGGTAAAATGGCGGCGGAACTACTTCGGGTCCGCGCATTTCCAGGAGGAAGTGGGGCGGGACTTTCAAATCACAATCAATTTTAAAGGGCTATAAATACAGAAGCATAACAGAAGTACAGCAGCTTCCTGAGGATGCAATATACTTTGCGAAATGCGTAGAGGCTGCTGACATCTACGGAACCACGCGCTGATCGTGAGATAGGCGTAAGGGGAACACGAGAGGAACGGCTTTTACCTTTCACCTGTTTTGCATACACGGCCGGAGAAGCTTGGTGCCGGCATACGGGCACAACCAAATGTGAGTGCATACTTACCTGTTTTTAACTATCCAATACATTTTTTACGTACTACACCATGAGGGGCACTCCTCTCTTTTTTGTGAGCCGTTGTAGGAGGGTAAGAGACCCCACTAGTATATCCAAGGCATCTGGCAGTTGGTGAAATTACGTATAAGAGGAGTGGTTATCCTGGGAATGAACCAAAGGCATTTTTTGAATGAGATCTGGTGAGTGGCCATTTCTAGCGGTGACGAGAATATCACAGTAGTGAGAGAGGAGCGGGAGAAGCATTCATACAAGCACTTGACTAGCACATTGGGACTTTAATGAGAAGATGACCAATCTAGAAATCCTCTATCTAATTGTCACATATATATATATATATATTTTTATACATATTTTTTCATATATATATATTTCAATCTTCTTTGGGGGTTACTATAATATTTGCTTGTCCTTGAGGCAATGATCCTCTGAATCTGGCATAAGGGAACACATGCTTTATAACAGCACTATTTTATAAGTGTATAGCATATATATGTATATTTATTATATGTATATTTATTAATGTTTTTGTGCTTTTTTGCATTTTTTCTGAGTAGAATATCTGTATATAAGCACTTGGCATTTGGCACATATTTATACACATTTATTATTTATTTATATGGAGTTAATAACTAAAACTATTGCCCAGAAATAGGTGGCAATAGATGAACCACCAGGGGAGCGCAATTCACATATCACATATAATCTGGACGTGATATTAGAAAGGGAGATGGCTTGCAGCAAAGCCTGGAAGGAAGGAAATCAGTGAGATAATTTTCTGGATGACAGCAGCTAAGAGAGTCTCAAAAGAGACATCCTATCAGATTGCTGCTTGCTCAGTCCCTACAGAACAGAGAAGAATATTTTAAGTGGGTGTCACCTGTTTGTCTGTCTGCTTTAGAGGACTTAGGGAAGCTGGCAACTTTATTTTAAGGTTCCCATGGTCTCTGCAAAGATACAATTTCACATAATGATCTAATTAAAAAGTTATCCAAGCTAGAACTTAACCCACTGGGTGGTTCCACGGATATGTAGTGGCTGAAGGATAGATACCAGTGTTATTGTAAATGGGATTTATCTGGAACAGTCCCTAGTGTTGTACCTCAAGGTCCTGTTCTATCAAATCTTGTATGATATTACTAAATATTTGGTGGATATGTTTTTTTTTTTATGCTTATGACACAAAGATGTGCAATAGGGTTGCTATCCCTGGAGGTGTTTGTAACATGGAACACTATTTGACATTACTGGAAGACTGATCAAATCCATGGAAACCATAGTTCAATGTTTATAATGTAAAATAAGGAATATAATACCTTGATATTGAGTATACAGTGTCGGTCACCACTACAGAGGAAAAGATTTAGGAGTACTTATTTCAAATGATTGCAAAATAAGCAAACTGTGCGGCCATGCAATGGGAAAAACAAATAGAATCCTAGGATGAATCACTAGAGGGGTCACCAGCAGGAGAAAGGAGGTCTTGATTCCCCTACATAGATCTTAAATTAGGCCTTTATTTAGAGTCAGTCCAGAGACTGGCAACAAAAATGGGGATAGAACATATCTGGAGAGACTTCAGGAGCTTAATATGTACAGTCTGGAGGAAAGAATGGAAAGTGGAGGCATGACTGAATCCTTTAAATATATCAAGGGGGTGAATAAGGTTCAGGAGGTCAGTATTTCCAACATGAAATCATGATAAAAAAAATACAGGGACATAACCTCATGCAAGCAGAAGTTTAAAATCAATCTTAGAAAGTATTATTTTACCAAAAGTGTGGTTGATACCTGGAATAGATTTCCCAGCAGAGGTAGTTGAGTCAGTCAATAGTAAATAAAAACACGCTTGAAGGAAACATAGATTTTAAAAAGTAAATGTTAAAATAAGTAAATATATACAGTATATATATATATATATATATATATATCTATATATATCTATATATATATATATATATACACAGTACAGACCAAAAGTTTGGACACACCTTCTCATTCCAAGAGTTTTCTTTATTTTCATGACTATGAAAATTGTAGATTCACACTGAAGGCATCACAACTATGAATTAACACATGTGGAATTATATACATAACAAAAAAGTGTGAAACAACTGAAAATATGTCATATTCTAGGTTCTTTAAAGTAGCCACCTTTTGCTTTGATTACTGCTTTGCACACTCTTGGCATTCTCTTGATGAGCTTCAAGAGATAGTCACCTGAAATGGTCTTCCAACAGACTTTAAGGAGTTCTCAGAGATGCTTAGCACTTGTTGGCCCTTTTGCTTTCTCTCTGCGGTCCAGCTCACCCCAAACCATCTCGATTGGGTTCAGGTCTGGTGACTGTGGAATCCAGGCCATCTGGCGCAGCACCCCATCACTCTCCTTCTTGGTCAAATAGCCCTTACACAGCCTGGAGATGTGTTTGGGCTCATTGTCCTGTTGAAAAATAAATGATGGTCCAACTAAATGCAAACTGGATGGAATAGCATGCCGCTGCAAGATGCTGTGGTAGCCATGCTGGTTCAGTATGCCTTCAATTTTGAATAAATCCCCAACAGTGTCACCAGCAAAGCACCCCCACACCATCACACCTCCTCCTCCATGCTTTACGGTGGGAACCAGGCATGTAGAGTCCATCCGTTCACCTTTTCTGCGTCGCACAAAGACACGTGGTTGGAACCAAAGATCCCAAATTTGGACTCATCAGACCAAAGCACAGATTTCCACTGGTCTAATGTCCAATCCTTGTGTTCTTTAGCCCAAACAAGTCTCTTCTGCTTGTTGCCTTTCTTTAGCAGTGGTTTCCTAGCAGATATTCTACCATGAAGGCCTGATTCACACAGTCTCCTCTTAACAGTTGTTCTAAAGATGTGTCTGCTGCAAAAGGTGGCTACTTTGAAGAACCTAGAATATTACATATATTTTCAGTTGTTTCACACTTTTTTGTTATGTATATAATTCCACATGTTAATTCATAGTTTTGATGCCTTCAGTGTGACTCTACAATTTTCATAGTCATGAAAATAAAGAAAACTCTTGGAATGAGAAGGTGTGTCCAAACTTTTGGTCTGTACTGTATATAAGAGATTTTGTTTTACGGAAAAGATACCCCACACCAATTATTTCTTTCAGTGTGTGATTTCTTAAAGAAACAGTACATTGATTACTACTTAGTTACTTTGAAAAGGGAAATGCCCACCAATGGACCAATTTAGGACTTCTATTACCGTTAGCATAGCCAGATATGGGAAAAGAAACTGTTATATTACATTTGCTGATGTTCTAATGTCAATACTGTGTTTCCAGTGTTCACATTAAATATTTCTCCTATTTTCAGTGTGCAACAACCACTGAATACATGTTCATGTTATTTACACCTGTCTGTAAAGTAAATATGACAGGCGTGCAGGACTAAACATATGTAAAAATTCTCTGTTAAAATGTACCTAATGCAAAGCTATCAAAAACATATATTTTCTGTTTGAATTTAATTGCATTTTTTTAAGGCTAAGAGCTTATCATTTTCAGTATCTGATAACTAGCGCTTGCTTTCCTCCACATATTGAGTCTTATTTTGTATCATCAGTGTTCCCCTTTCATTTGCACTTCAAACACCAATGAGTTGTCCTAGGGGAAGAGTGCAGCCGACTCTTCAAATGGTAAATTATGACAATGAATGTTACTTCATTCTCATCTTAGGTTATTCTGCAGTATAGCCTCAAACACCACTAGTATTGAGGCATTCATCCTTATTTATACATTTAAGTTTCTGCAGGACAACATCCACACATGTACATGTTTTTCCTATGTAGCAAGGAATTTTAAAGGATACGTTCACCTTTCCTAACATGTTACATGTTATACTCATATTCAGGGTGTAACATATAACATGTTACTAATGAAGCAGCCCCCACACCCCTGATCCCCTGTTGATCCCCTGTTGTGACAGTGGGCCTGGGATCTTTTTCCTGCATCCGTTTTTCCTGTAACACGCCGGCCACATCATTCATTCACAGTTCTGTGAGTGGGAGAACTGCAGCTACCATCAGCCATTGCGGGTGATGGCTTGTAGTTCTCAATAAACTACCAAGGCACTAATGAGTGCTCTAGGTAGTTCATTGATCCTTCTTGTCATTCAGTAACTGCCTGCCCATACGAGGTACAGGCAGACAGCTACATTGATAGTCTGAAGGAGCATGAGATTGCACCACAATCTACTGAATGTGGGTGAAATGTTTTTCAGGTTCCTAATAAAAAGCAATAGTACATGCACATTTTTTAGCAGCAAAAAGCTAAGGTGAATTTATACTTTAACTTCACAGCTTATCTTTCAGGTCTGTAAATCATGCCAAATCCTTATTGCCATTTTCATCATAAATGTGTTGAAGTCTACTCACATTTTAAAGAATGTGCTGCATCCTGTGGACACAATAATAGGTGGTTAAAGCGGAGCTCCAGCCGTGATTTTTTTTTTTTAAAGTCAGCAGCTACTAACAGTGTACGGCCGTACGGCTTCACTGCCCATTTCCTACTGCGCCTGCGTGAGTCTCACGCTGGCTTGTGAATGGGCGCGCTGCTCTCTGAGAACACACACAGTTCCCAGAAAGCAGCGTGCCCCATTCACAAGCAGAAGGAGAAGAAGAAAAGGCACCGCGGAGTGGAAGAGGCAGATTACGGACTTCCGCATAGCAACAGGTATTTCGGGTGAGTATTTTTTTTTTTTTCAGGTTTTTTTTTTTTTAAATTTTTTTAAACAACATGGGAAAATGTTGTTTTCCTGGGTGGAGCTCCGCTTTAAGTACAGAAGCCTCCCTAACAAAATATTTATATATGGCATATTTACCACACATTCTGACTTGTTAGGCACCTGGAGTAGAAGCACATCTTGCCAGTGGATTCACCCTGTTAACTCCACAGTACTAAAGGTGATCATTTATGTTACAATCTAATTGTGCAATCTGTGTAAGGTCTACCAGCAACTATAAGCAATTTCCTACTTAAGGCAGGGTTCACACTGTTGGCTGAATTTGAATCTGAAACAGAACAGAAGATGCACAGGACTTGTGTGCAATTTACTCCAAAGAGGCTCCATAGAGAGCCGATCACAATCTCCTGACATGTGAATTGGATGCAGGGAAAACCTGAATCCAATTTGCAATAGTGTTAATCAAGCCTTAGTGGATTCAACTTGAATGTATTGTTTAAGTAGACCCTCAGATGTCATCATTTTGAAAATTCACAATGTATTTTTTTAGAGATTATATAACCAGATGGTAATGTGTTTGACCAGCTTTACACTATTCAAGTGAAATGGTAAAATATAATTATCAATGGTCAACATATAAATAGTGTGAAAAATCTAGCTGGATAGTTGCCCAAGACCCATTCCAGAAACATATCAAAATGCAAGAGCTCAGCAAAGACTACATAACTAGCTTTTCTGACCGCAACTCTGATCAGTTTTTTAAGAAAAAGATCAAGCAATTAGTAATTGAGTATTGAGTTAATAAAAAAACAAATATCCGTAACTTTTAAATTGCACCTTTTTGCGACATGGTAAAAATTTAACAGATGCAAAAAGTGTAAATATCCAAATGTCTCCAAAAACCTGAAGGTTTAAATTTTTCCCTTACAGCTTTCAGAATTTGTGAAAGACCCACAAAACCATATATTTTCTAAGCATATGACCTCTAGAATAAAAAGAATGTGCTACTGATTTTTTTTTAAATATTTATCAAAACCAATATTGGTAAAACATACACTAAAACCATTTTTAGCAGATAAAAACGCAGCTACTTTTACATTATTTTTGCTAAATCCCTACTAAATATAAAGCCTTAACCTGTATAGAGTTAATAAATAACAAAAAGTTTAAATTTTTCCATTGCGCCTTTTTGCAAAATGGTGAAGATGGAACGTAAGCAAAAATGTAAATATCCAAATTTCTCTAAAAATCAGAAGGTTTTAATTTTTCCCTTACAGCTTTCAGAACTTGTGAAAGACCCCCAAAACCCCATTATTTTTTAAAGCATATGACCTCTAGAAAAAAAATAAGGTTCTACTGACATTTTACGCAAATGTTTATCAAAGCAACATATTGTCAAAAAATACACTAAATTATTATTAGCAGTTAAAAATAGCTAATTTTACAAAATTCCTGCTAAATCCTTAATAATTATAAACTCTTAACCTGTATGGAGTTAATAAATAACAAATATCTGTATATTTTAAATTGTGCCTTTTTGCAAAATGATGAAAATCTAATGTACCCAAAAACTTCTCCAAAAATCTGGAAGTTTTTATTTTTCACTTACAGCTTTCAGAATTTGGAAAAAAAATAATCAAACTAGACATTTTCTAAAGGCACATGACCTGTAGAATAAAATAAAAAAAGTTCTACAGATTTTTTGGGCCTCGCCATATCGCTATTTTTACTAAAAATACACTAAAATCATTAATATTGCACATAAACACAACTTAACCTACAAAATTCCTGCTAAATTAGTAATAAAGCATCATTCACATGTGGCATAATAAAGTGTATGCCCATGGAGGGCCATGTTTACCTGCACAAGGATGCACAGGTGTTCCGTGCATTCCCATAAGGCAGTCTCATTTATGTCAATTAGGTTGCAACGCTTGCACGAGCATATCTGCTATGCATCCCTGTAAAAGTACGCTGTACAGTACCTGTCACCGAGAATGTGTTTCCAGCACGACAGCATCGCGCTGATTCTCACACTCGCTGGAATAGTAAAAGCACATTCCAGCGAGCGCTTCATAGTAGTGATGGGAATCCGACTTGGATTACCGCTAATTCTACATGCAGCGTTTGGTATGAATCATGAGGGGTAACGCCAAAGTTTTAAATAAAAATCTGGCATGGGTTCCCCCCAGGGGTCATACCAGGCCCTTAAGTCTGCTATGGATTGTAAGGAGAACCCCCTATGCCGAAAAAACGGCGTGGAAGTTCCCTCACAGTCCATACCAGACCCGTATCCAAAGCACGCCGCCCGGCCAGTCAGGAAAGGAGTGGGGATGAGCGAGCCCCCCCCCCCCACGCCAAAGTACCCTGTTGATAACGACAGGGCCTCTTCCCGACAACCCTGGCCGTTGGTTGTCGGGGTCTGCGGGCGGGGGGCTTATTGGAATCTGGGAGCTTTTTTCTTTAGCTCTTTTACAGCGGCACCCTCCCAGGCTTCTACTCCAATGTCTTTGGCGGGGGGTGCCCGGGCTTCTGTCGCCTTTTGCCTTCTTCTTCTGCCTTCTGCCTTCACCTTCTTCTTCTTTTCTTGTTCTTCGCTGTTGACACATCGCTTACTCCCGATGTAATGCCGGGTGCATGGCTCGCACCGATTTATATAGGCCTCCTACGATGTCACAGTTCCATCATGCTCCGGGTACCCACGTGAGTAGGTACCGGAGCATGATGGGATTGTGACATCATTAGAGGCCTATATATATTGGTGCGAGCCGCGCACCCGGCATTACAGCGGGTGCGCGTCAACATCGGAAGAAGAGAAGAAGGCAGAAGGCGGCATAGAAGAGCGGGCTGGCTGCCGCTAGTAATTGAGCTAACATGAAGATAGCGGCGGTCAGCCCTGAAGAAGAAGGCACCGGAGAGCGAGCAGGAGAAGAACCGGGGAGCGCAGAGACAACAGCGGTGAAGTGGAGAAGATGGAAGAAGACCCCCGGAGAGCGGAGAAGACCCCCCCAGAAGACGTAGAAGAAGCAAGCCCCCTCGTAAAAGAGCTAAAGAAGAGCTGACTAATAAAATATTTTAAAACCCTGTGTTGTTGTTTTTTTTTATTAACACTTTGCCTCCAGGTGAATGGGTAGGGGTACGATGTACCCCATATTCAGTCACCTAGGGTGAGGGCCGGTATCTAGAGGCCCCCTTATTAAAGGGGGCTCCCAGATTCCCATAAGCCCCCCGACCGCAGACCCCAGGAAGAGGCCCTGTTCTTATCAACATGGGGACAGGGTACTTTGGGGTGGGGGGGCCGCAGGGTGCCCCCCTGCCCCAGAGTACCCAACCCCCCCATTTTGAGGGCATGCGGCTTGGTACGGCTCAGCAGTGGGTGCTCGCTCGTCCCCACACCTTTCCTGACCGGCCGGGCGGCGTGTTTTGAATACGGGTCTGGTATGGATTGTGGGGGAACCCCCACTCCGTTTTTTCAGCTTAAGGGGGTTCTCCTTACAATCCATAGCAGACCTAAGGGCCTGGTATGCCCCCTGGGGGGGAACCCATGCCGGATTTTTATTAAACATTTTGGCGTGGAGTTCCCCCTCATGATTCATACCAAATGCCGCATGTAGAATTGGCGGGAATCCAAGTCGGATCCCCGTCGCTTCTATGACGGCATTGTCCCCATCGCAGCAAGCCGGCTCGACGCTCGTAGGTGGTCAATCTCGCCAAGAAAGGGAGCGAGATTGACACAATATCGCAGTCACCTACTGTATATTCCCTGTGTGAACAAGGCCCTTAGGCCCTTTTCACACAAGCACACTGATTAGGTCTGCCTGTCTATTTTTTGGGTGGGCCCCACCTGCATCCAATCCAGTCCACTAAAAAAAGACGGATGGGGATTCCATCCCCCATCCATCTAGCAGATCAGATTGGATTAACATCAGATGGAAATGGACAGGTGGTCCGTTTCCATCTCACCGCCTCATAGAAAACAGCGGGCTGTGTCCATGTCCACTCTGCATAAGCGGAGCTCAGCTCCATGTGAAAGGAGTGTTATCAGGAGTAGCCGGTCTATTAGGGCACCCCCCTGCAGAGCACTATGGCACGGATTTACGAACGTTTTACGCTGGCGTATCTAGAGATATGCTGTCGTAGGTACAAATGTGCGCCGTCGTATTGTTACGCCGATTCGCGAAGCTAGATACATCGTAAAACAAGGCTTCAGCCGCCCGACGTAACTTGTCTACGCCACCGTATCATGGGCGCATAGTTACGCTGGACGCATTTGGCGTTCCCATTTAAAATATGCAAATGAGTAAGATACGCCGATTCACAAACTTAGATGCGCTGGGCCGCTTCATATACGTGATTTGCGTAAGGCTTACATCCGGCGTAAAGTTACCCCTGATATAGGAGACGCAGGTAATGCAAAGGTATGGGCCAGGGAACTATGCCATCACAATTTACGTTGCGTACGCTGTTTACGTAGTACTACGTGAATAGGGTTGTGCGTAGGTTCCGTTCACGTCGTAGGCAGTGTTCGACGTATCTTAGGCAGCTATTTCAACGTAACTGTGAACATGCGCACTGGGATGCGTCCAAGAGACGATGCATGCGCAGTTCGTTTTTTGGAGCTGTGGCCATCATTTGCATGGGGTCAGGCTTCATTATAATATATTACACCCACTTCCAGCCCACTTTCACCTACTTTGACTTATGTCGGCTTACGCCGACAACTATATGCTATGCCGGCACAATGTTGAGCGCATATGCTTGCCTCTAAACGTTGCGCTGGCGTAGCGTAAAGTAGATACTCTGCGCCCGCACAAAGATGCGCCGCTCTACCTGAATCCAGGCCTATGAGTTTTTTTTACAAGCCACATGATTAGAGCCAGAGGATTGAAAAAGGTTGGGCTTGGGGCGCAGAGCATTGCACCCCAAACCCACCCACTTGTGACTATTGTCTTCTGGCTTCTCCTCCTGGCCAATCAGGACAGATCTGGTTGCCTGGGAGGAGAAGCTGAGGTATCTGTGGAGGGGTGAGTGTGGGTGAGGACTGTCACCATGTGAGTGGGGTGAGTGTTGGCGGACCTTGGGTGGTCTTATAATATTTGTGTTTTGTTTGTTTTTTATTTACTTTTTTTACAATCATTTACAGTCTTTTTTTTTTTGGGGGGGGGGGGGGGGTCCTTGCCGAGATATTAGAGGTCTATACAGACCCCCATATCTCTTTTTTTGAAACAGAGAATGGGACCGAAGATAGTGCTTTTCTCTGTATCAGTTTATTTGAATGAATTAAAGAAATATAGAGATTCCATTCATAAACTGACAGTTAGGCGGCGTACACACGACCGAGGTTCTCGCTGGAAACCAGCGAGAACCTCGCTGGAAGCTGCATTCCAGCGAGGACCTCGGCCGTGTGTACGCTCTAGGCGAGCATCCCGTCGGGAATCCCGTCGAGCAGAAATAGAGAGCACGCTCTCTATTTGCTCGACGGCCCGCCTGGATGAATGGCTGGTTGCCATTCCCGACGGGCGGGTCACCGATTTCGACGGCTGGCAGAGAACCTCGACGGGCGGAACGATGTGTTCTGCCCGTCGAGGTTCTCTGCCGTGTGTACACGGCCTAAGATACATAGTAACTCTTGTGGTCAATATTATCAGATGTCAGTGGACAACTGGGCATATAGGAGCGATCATACTGATCACTGCATGTGCCCAGGGTGCTACACTGAGGAGGGTGTTAAACACATGTTTACTGGAGCAGACACTTCAGGTTGCGCGAGGGGAAGGAGGAATACCTCCGAAGAGATGGATCAGGGGTGCAGGGAACAGTATAGGGGGCTATCTGAGTGATTGGGGGACATATACGGACCCCGAAAGCCCCCAGCAGCACCTGAAGCCGGCAAGAGTGGCAGAGGAGGAATGCTTATAATGGTGGCTGTGCGGGATCGAATTTGGGGGGTACAGATCGGTAGATATTAGATCAGCGTGTTGTAATCTGCTGATCTGAGCTATTGAATTGTTCAGTAGAGTCTGCTGAACAATTCTGATATCAGCTTATGGTCATTGAAGTGACCATAAGCTTATAGGATAGGAAGACAGGAGAAAGGAGGTTGTACGCCGTTTTGAACTGGCCACCAGCAGGCCTATTTGTAGGTCTGTATGGCACATGAACTTGGCAGTGAAAGGGTTAAACTGTCATATAATGGGGTTGTTTTACTAAATGAAAATAGACTTTTCACTTTGCAAAATAAGGACATTTCTGCAGAGCTTAGTAAATGTGGTGAAGCTCTGCTGATTCCACCATCCAATCAAGTGAATGCTGTTTTTTTAACCTTGTATGTGATCATGTATTCTTTGTAAAGTGAAGTACCACCACATTCACCTTGCAAAGTGCAACTTCTCTTGCGAAGTGAAAGGCATATTTGCCCTTAGTAATTCAACCCCAACAAAAATTATTTTTTTTTTGGACTTCTACACCCTAAGAGTAAGCATAATTCCTAATTATGGCTTGCCCTTAGCGCTAATAAGGGTGCCCCTCCCTGGACCATACCAGGCCACATGCCTGCAACATGGGGGTGGGTGCTTTGGGGCAGATGTGGCCTGACACCGAAAAAGCACAGTGTGCCCATGTTGATGGAGGCAAGGGCCTTTTTCCGATAACCCTGGACGGTGGTTGTGGGGGTCTGTGAGCAGGGGGTCTATCAGAATCTGGAAGCCCCATTTGACAGTGGATGAGTATGTGCTGGGAAAGAGAAGACAGCAGCAGAGAAAGAAAATAAGTTTGTGCTACAATGTGGGACATTCTTTTTTTAACCTTGTATGTGATCATGTATTCTTTGTAAAGTGAAGTATCACCACATCCACCTTGCAAAGTGAAACTTCTCTTGCGAAGTGAACAGCATATTTGTCCTAAGTAATTCAACCCCAACAAAAATTAAAGTTTTTTTGGACTTCTACACCTTAAGAGTAAGCATAATTCCTAATTATGGCTTGCCCTTAGTGCTAATAAGGGTGCCCCTCCCTGAACCATACCAGGCCACATGCCCACAACATGGGGGTGGGTGCTTTGGGGCAGATGTGGCCCGACACCGAAAAAGCACAGTGTGCCCATGTTGATGGGGGCAAGGGCCTCTTCCTGATAACCCTGGATGGTGGTTGTGGGGGTCTGCGAGCAGTGGGTCTATCAGAATCTGGAAGCCCCATTTAACAGTGGATGAGTATGTGCTGGGAGGGAGAAGACAGCATCAGAGAAAGAAAATAAGTTTGAGCTACAATGTGGGACATTCTTCACTTTTAATAAAGGTCAAAAACCGTCTCTTGTTTTTATCTACATGACACTGCTTTTTTTAGGGGTGTTTGGGTAGGGGTACAATGTACCTCATACTCGTTCACATATAGTACCGATACTCATTTATTAAAGGGGGCTTCCAGATTCCGATAAGCCCCCTGCTAGCAGACCCCCACAACCACTGCCCAGGGTTGTCAGGAAGAGGCCCTTGTCCCCATAAACATGGGGATAAAGTGCTTTGGAGTGGGTGGCCACCTCTGCCCCAAAGCACCCACCCCCATGTTGCGGGCATGTAGCCTGGTATAGTTCTCCTCCCTTTTTCTGATCTACCAGGCTGCATGCTCGGATAAGGCTCTGGTATTGATTTGGGGGCCTCGTTTTTTTTTCTTTTGATGTGGGGTTTCCACTCAAAATCCATACCAGATCGAAGGGTCTGCTATGGTCTTGGGGGGAACCCCAAGCTGTGTTTTTTTTTATTTTGACGTGGGGTTCCCATCTCAAGATTTATACCAGACTCTAAGGGCCTAGATTGGTTGGATCAATGTTGGATCCCATTCATTGAAGTTGCAGGGAAGTCTGACATGAAGTTGAAGGGCAAAAGTAGATCGGACGTCATACAACTTTTGTGTTGGATCAGTGTAAACATAGTCTAAAGCCCCATACACACTATCAGTTTTCCTGATGGTTTTCTCTTCAGGTTTACCAAAACTATCTAATATGAGGTCAAACCTCGAGAGTTTCAATTTGTATGCAATCAGGCAGGCCCTTGCACTAGATGGTTTTGGTAAACCTGAAGAGAAAACCGTCAGGAAAACTGATAGTGTGTATGGGGCTTTACTGCTTTGGTAACATGGCAAAATAGGATTTGGGAAGCCAAGGCATAGTACAGTATGTGTAAATCTGTCCATGTTTATCAGCATTACAAAAAAAGACAAATGCAGTGATTTACTTTATGGGAATTAAGCATAAATTGATTTGCAATATTTTAGTTATACTGGATAAGTGCTCCAATGCAGAAAACATGGATTGTGCACTTGTATGTGGTTGTTGCACATGATATGTCTCTTTCTTTTCTTTCTTTTCAATAGCAAATCAATGCACCTGCCAGGTCAGGGTTCTGTGGTGAAGATTTACTTGCTGCTAATGGCATGTACTGTTGAAACTTGGTTTGGGGATTCGATCTTCCCATTACTGTATATTGACTGTAGTAGGAAATATCTTTTCTGGTATGGAATAAAAGAATAAACACATCTTCACATAAACGGTGTCATCATCTACAGGAGGGATATTTTTACCCAATTTGATTGCCCGCTGTCAGATTTACATGTAAACTAAAGAAGAATGTTATACGTCATATATATACGTCACACAGTGCAGACATGATTGACATCTCTACATATTTCTCTTACACATGGTGCCTCCAGAATTTAGATCCATGCTTATGGTCAGTGTTTGCAGTAACAGTCCATTTTAAATTCCTTTTAGCTTATTACTTTAATTAGAGGAAGGCTTCTTGATATCTCTGCAGTATTGACTGGCAGCACCTGTTAGCTTGAAGTGCTTTTCAGCGTTCTTTAATTGCCTCCTCTTTGATGCAAACAGGAGCATTAGAGGCTGGCAAGCAAATCATAATTTAAATGACTTTTAGATGGATTTATACTGATTTATAAGTAGGCAGGAAAAAACTCAGCAAAGCAGTTTAGGATAGCAACTTGCACAAGGTATTAAAGTCATGATATGTAAAGAATTGAAGAAGCTGTGATACTGCATTAATCATAATGTTCCAAAGGGGATTTTTATTTTTTGAAGCATATTAATTCAACTTTGATTTTATTTCTGGCTCATAATTTCAATTATCCACACTGCTTTGGTACATTATAAAAATGTATGTATGGTTTAAATGCACAATGTTGAAAAACTCTATATACAGCTTGTATTCAATGGGAACCAGACGTATTTAGGATAATAATACCTTACCTATCACTAACTTTAAAATGTAATTTATAGTGCCCCACATACAGTACTTTGTTAAATTATAGCCAGTAGTCCAAATCATATTTTTTTTTAAAAGTTAGTACTATTTTTTTTCAGTGCTGAAAAAAGGGATTTTTAAATACAGCTTACCTGTAAAATCCTTTTCTTGGAGTACATCACGGGACACAGAGCGGCATATTCATTACTATATGGGTTATATGGAGTACCTTCAGGTGTGGACACTGGCAATCTCAAACAAACAGGAAGTCCCTCCCTATATAACCCCCTCCCCTAGAGGGAGTCCCTCAGTTTTGTAGCAAGCAGTATGCCTCCCAAAATGCCTCCCAAAATGTTCCCAAAAAGAGGGGTGGGAGCTCTGTGTCCCGTGATGTACTCCAAGAAAAGGATTTTACAGGTAAGCTGTATTTAAAAATCCCTTTTTCTTTCTCGTACATCACGGGACACAGAGCGGCATATTCATTACTATATGGGATGTCCGAAAGCAATGCTTTAATGAGGGGAGGGAGACATCTTCCAAAGAAGGATTTAATTTAGAGGTATACTCAAATACTAGTAAATCCAACTTAAACGAGTATCTCAAATCAAATCAAGGGAGCCCCCTCAGATCCTGAGGAGCTTGAATCGCGGCCTGTAGTACTGACTGCCCAAAGGCTGTATCCGCATTCCTTCTTACGTCCATTTGATAAAATTTTGTAAACATGTGGACTGACGACCACGTTGCTGCCTTGCATATTCGAGCCATAGAGATCTGATGATGATGTGCTGCCCAGGAGGTGCCCATGGCCCTGGTAGAATGGGCCTTTGCGACAAAGGAGGAGGCAACCTCTTCAAACCGCAGGCCTGAACGATTAATTGTTTAATCCATCTTGCGATGGTGGATCCAGCAGCTGCCTGACCCATCTTGGGCCCTTCCGGTAAAACGAACACCACATCTGTTTTCCGAACCTTCTCTGTAGCTTTAAGATAGGCCTTTATGGCCCTGACAATATCCAACGTATGCAGCAACCCCTCCTTTCTAGAGGTGGGTTTTAGGAAGAAGGATGGAAGTACCACATCCTGGTTCAGGTGGAAACTGGATATAACCTTTGGTAGAAAGGAAGAATGAGGACGGAACCCCGCCCTATCCTTATGTAAAATGAGATATGGTTCCTTACAAGATAAGGCTGCCAATTCCGATACTCTCCTGGCCGAAACTATGGTGATCAGAAATACCGACTTTCTAGTCAGTAAAACCAAGGTACCTCAGCCAACGGCTCAAGGGGTTGTTTCTGTAGAGTTGACAGAACAAGATTTAAGTCCCATGGACAAAGTGGTGATTTGACCGGAGGATTAACACGTAAGACTCCCTGTACGAAGATCTTAACCAGCGAGTGGGCGGCCAGCGGCCTCTGAAATCACACTGATAAGGCTGAAATCTGTCCCTAGATCGTGCTTAATGCCAGGCCTTTATCCACTCCTAGCTGGAGGAACGTAATACTCTATCAATGGTATACTTGCGGGAAACCCATCTCTTAGCCTCACACCAGCCTACGTAGGCCCTCCAAACCCTGTAACAAAATTACCCTGGAGGCCGGCTTTCTAGCCTCAATGAGGGTAGGGATTACCTGCCTAGACAGACCTCTACCCCTGAGAATCAGGGATTCAGCCGCCAGGCCGTCAAATTTAGACGCCGTAATGCAGGGTGGAGGATCGGGCCTTGTGAGAGTAGGTCTGGCCCTAGAGGAAGAGTCCAAGGGCCTCCCGCTGCCAATTTCAGGACTAGTGAGTACCATGCCCTCCGGTACCAAGCTGGGGCTACCAGGATAACCAGCCTGTGGTATGATCCTGCGCCGCAGGCGGGGTAGTAACTGCAGTGGGGGAAATGCATATAGAAGTTATGATTGATGCCAAGGGCAAACCAACACATCGGTTCCGCAGGCCATAGGGTCCCTCGTTCGAGACATGAACCTGTCTAGCTTCTTGTTGAATCCTGATGCCATGACCTCCACGTCTGGCACTCCCCACTTCTGGCAGATTGTCTGAAAAAACTTGTGGATGCAGAGACCACTCCCCCGGCAACAGGGTTTGGCGACTTAGGAAGTACGCCTGCAGGTTGTCCACCTCGGAAATGAATGTCGCCGATATGCAGGGTACATAAACCTCTGCCCACCGAAAAACCAAGTTCCTCTCACTCTGAGTGGCTTGACTCTTGGTTCCCCCTTGGTGGTTCACCTATATGCCATCGCTGTGGCCTTGTCTGAATGACTTCTCACCGAGGACCCCTGTAATCTGGATGTCTATGCCAGGAGGGCTAGCTGAGCCGCTCAGAACTCCCAGACCTTGATGGGCAGCTGCCTCTCCGCCTCTGCCCAAGTTCCTTGGCGAGTGAACTTGTTCAAGACCGCTCTCCAGCCTTCCAGACCACTGGGCAGAACCAAGCTGCTAGAATTGCTGCCTGTAGGACACGAGCGTGGAAGCGTGTGGTATTGCCTCGAACATGGCCAACGCATACATAGGCGAATAGTTGGCTCTTTTTTGCTTAGAACCAACTGAATCAATCTCTTGATAGCCTCGACCTTTACCAGGGGCAGGAACATCCATCTTCTGTTCTGTGTCTAATCTCGTGCCGAGATATTCCAACTGCTTTATAGGTTGAAATGCTGATTTTCCCCGGTTTAGGACTCAGCCGAACCTCTCGAGGTACTGAACCATGAGGGCTACTACGCATTCCACTAAGGAAGCGAGTGATCTTATGATTAAGAGGTCGTCCAGGTATGCTAGGACCGAGATCCCTTGGATCCTTTGGACTGACTAGAATAGGAGCTAGGACCTTCGTGAATACCCGGGGGCCGTAGCCAGCCCGAAGGGGGGCGCCACAAATTGGAAGTGACGCTGTATCACTGCGAAGCGTAAAAACAAAAATATTTGATGTGGCTGAAAGACCTGGTACATGAAGGTAACCCTCCTTTATGTCTATAGAAGCCCGATCCTTCTGGAGTGTGGCGGCTGCTGGCCAAACGGATTCTATCCGGAAAGAGCGAACCCTTAGGTAAGCATTTAAACCTTTTAGGTCCAAAATTGGTCTGACATTGCCGATGAGCCTTGGTATGACAAACAGATTGGAATAGAAACCTAGCCCCTGTTCTTGGGCTGGTACCTCTACCATTATGCCCTGGTAAAGCAGGTGATCCAATGCTGCCCGCATTGAGGCCTTCCTTGTGGAGGAATTTTAGAAATTCTAATCTGTAGCCTGCGGCCACAGATGATCGGACCCCCTCTGTCGGGGACCGATCCCCAGAGGCCTGTCCTTGCGATCCATTGTTAAAAGTTTGATCGCGCAGGAGGACCGTACTGCCTGAAATTTGAGGGCCCTGGAACCGGGGGGAGCTGCCCTTTTAAACGCAGGACCCCGGAATTTCCTTTGACTGGTAAAAGGGGTACTTTTGCCACTTGAAACAGTCTGAATGTATTTATCCAGATCTTTCCATGGAAGGGCAAACCTGCCAGCAGTCTTTTACATGGGGCTCGGCCGCCCAGTTCTTCAACCAAAAGAGCCTTCTCATATGCACTAAAAATAGTGACAACGAGACGCCTGCTGGATGGAGTCTTTTTATAGCCTCTACCGCAAAGCACAGAGCTCTGGGAATATCCAATAACTCCTCTGCCTATCGGGCAGGGATGTCTAAGCATCTGTTTTGTCTGGTTCCTTAATGCCTGAAAAAAACTCCAATTGTAGCCACTGCTGGCTGTAGCCAGGGATGCTGGAAAAAATGTCTCTAAACGTTTATCGACCGGGACCTTAAACATTTGTATGTTTCCCCTTAGGCCAGTTAATGATTTATTCACCCATGAGATGGCTGCGTCCACCGTTGGGAGCGCCCCCTTTCTTTAGAAAATGTCTTTTCCATAGGGTAAATAACAGAAAACCTTCCAGGTGGTCTCCCATCCAGGCACTAACCAGGCCCTACCCTGCTTAGCCTCCGAGATCAGACGAGATCGGGCGCTTTCCGGGAGATGCGGCCTCAAGGACCTCACGGGTAGTTGAAAAGCAGTGCCCGAACCGGGACCTGAACCCTGGACCCTCAGATCAAAAGTCCGATGCTCTACCAACTGAGCCATCCGGGCCCCTTTTAAAGAGCACTTGGTCAGGGGAAAGAGTGCCTGCTAGCACAAATATTTCCTGGCAGACGTGCATAAAGACTACCCTCTCGTCAGCTTTAGGCGGCAGAAAAAATTCTGTCCGGTCGTCCCAATCCTGGAAAAACCAATTCCTCTAACAGAGGATGGGCCAGAAAAGCTGCGTTGCTTAAAGGCGCTTTTAAAAGAACCCAAAGAGGATACCGCAGGAACCTGAGGCTCTGGAAATGGCAAATTGAATGCCAAGCGGACCATGTCTGTCAAAGACTGGACCCACAGACTCTCCGCCTGGGAGGCTGAAAACGATTCTACAGTGGTAGATCCTCTAGGTTCTGTCCCTTTTGGCGATGGGGATCTAGTCCGCTTCTTGCCAGAAAAAGAGCCAGCGATCATAGCTGTTAACCTCTTTTCTCTAGCCCCCCTAGGGTGACGGCTAGCATCTCCTCTGTGATAACACAGGGTTGGGCCGACCTGGGCCAGCCTCAGCACCAGACCCCCTTAATGGCTTATCCAGGGTGACCCCTATAGGAATAACCTGTGGGGAAAGTATTGGCATATTATCAGAACCAGAGGAGGAACCCCTTTGTCTTTGCCTTTTCTCTTTATTTTTTTTTATTTTTTTTTGTGTTTTGATCCTGAACCCTTGGAAGCCATAATACAAAACGAAGGACTCCGCTTACAACAACAGACTGTTATAGCCAGGAGTACAAAAAAATAAGGTTTAGGGGACAATAGGATCACTAATGCCCCAAAACCGGTGGGGCTCAGTATGTTTTCTTTTATATATTATTCACCACATACAGCCCCACCCCCAACATGTTTGCCAGCATTCAACCTGTTGCCAAGGGGATTTTGGCTTAACAAAAAGTATTGGAGCTGACTCCAGCATGTAGTACCCCTTCTCGCCACCGGGAGTCCCTGTGCTGCCAGCTCTACGTCCTCTCTCTCTCCAGCTCAGCTCTGAACTGAGCTAAGAACGCGCCTGCTGTGTATAACAGCAATTAAAGGCACGCCCACTCTACACTGCAGTCACACTCCCCGCCCCCCCCCCCTCCCGAACGGTGCGAAAAAAATTTATATGCATGCGCGCGTGCACGCGCGCGCGCGCGACTGTCGGGGGAGGAGAGCCCAGGAGGAGACGCACTCTGGAGCCCAGGAATGCAGGTTGGAGGACGCATCAGGCGGCAGATTTGAATCCCGGCAAGGTAAGGCTAACACAGGCCCCTAAGGAGTCCCTTTAGCCTAGAGACAGATCTTTTTTTTTTTTTTTTTTTTTTAAAAGATCTTCAACCAGCGAGCAGCAGGTAGCTAGCAAACATACATAGATAGGTAGGGGGATCAAGTTATGGGGGGAAACATTTCAGGGCATCCTGTCTATCAGACATAGTGACCATGGTGCCAATGCAGAGCATACTCAGGCTACCCCCCTTAAGATCTCCCCTGGAGAGCCTGCTGTCGAACCAAGTCCCGCAGGCTCCCCTCTTACCTGCTCCATGCCGCAGGACATTTTGCAAAACGGTCCAATCTTCTCCCATCTCCGTGGGTAGCGTAGTAGACCTTCAGGCCTTGGGGTCCTATGAAGGTACCCACTGTCCTGGACCTATATAGCACCCTGGCAAACAGGAACTTATGGTCTTTACAAACTCCAAGTCCTGGGCCCAGGGTCCAGCCCTCCAAAGAGGAGCATTATAGGCAAAACCCCACGGTTTGGGGCCCGGGTACTGTCCACTTTGGCACTGAGGCTCCTTGGACAGATCCGGTTAGCCCGCCCTTAATCCCAAGGATGTGGAGCAAAGCTATTCCGTGACCAACACCTAAGACACTGGCGAAAAAACTGAGGGACTCCCTCTAGGGGAGGGGGTTATATAGGGAGGGACTTCCTGTTTGTTTGAGATTGCCAGTGTCCACACCTGAAGGTACTCCATATAACCCATATAGTAATGAATATGCTGCTCTGTGTCCCGTGATGTACGAGAAAGAAAGTTAATACTAAAATGTGTCCCTGAGCCCACAGTCACACTGAGGGTGAATTTGGAATTGTGCAAGTTCAGCTGAACTCGTATGACTTCAAAACGCCATTTCAGTCTGACTTGGGGGCGGTTTGACAGACATCTGCGTGGGTTCATGCACAGCTGTCTATTGAAATAGCCCCCAAAGTCACCAGAAGCAGTACAGAAACGACTTTTGGGAATAGGTGCGGCGCTGCAAAGTAGATGCCGCATTGATTTGGATGGTGCCATTGCCGGCAATAGGCTTTGATTTGGCATGCGATTTAACCTTTTTTTTTTTTTAACCTGACCATGCCAATTAACCCTTGCAGCACATTCAACCTATCTGTTTATTTTTGCAATTAACACTACCTTCGCCTGAACCTCAAAATGTAACCTAACTCCAAATGTAAATTTTAAAGCGAACATGTAACCAGACTATGCAGTTGCGAAGCTAGACATTCTTTCACCCAGGGCAAAAACGTTGTTTCGACACCCCCCACCCACCCCTCAATTTATACACTCCCAACCCCTGACCAGAGAGGCAAAATTAATAAATACATAGATAAGCCATAGGATAGTAATAATAATAAAAGTTTTGGTAATAGTGATTTAAAGCCTTACTTCTGTAGTGGATTAGGAGGGGTACCACCAGAAAAGAAGACGTAAGTCAAGAAGCCGTCTTTATTAAGGCCTACTTCTGTGTGCTCTTCTTGCTTCCTGGAGGCACCCCTGTCAATCTGCTTTTTATGTGTCCATAAAATATATACTAAGGCTACTAAAACAAATATTACTGTAAATATATGAACTTGGTCTACCTTATAAGCTGTCAGTGTCACTCAGTAAAGCAGTGGGCGGTGTGTGGAAAATGTTGGTACAGAAGTGGATAGTGTGTAGACAGTGTCAGTATGGCAGAGGGCAGAGGACCCTCTGGGCAGAGGGCAGAGGTTGGTGTCAGTAGAGGAATTGTTGGTGTCAGTAGGGCAGGGGACGGTATTAGTACAGCAGTGGATGGTGTCAGTAGGGCAGTGGATGGTGTCAGTAGAGGAGTGGATGGTGTCAGTATTACAGGGGGCAGTGTCAGTAGAGCAGTGTACGGTGTCAGTAGAGCAATGGACAGTGTTAGTAAGGGAAAGGTTTTGTGAATAGGGCACTGGACAGTGTCAGTAGGGCAGAGGTTGGTGTCAGTAGGGGAGAGGTTGGTGTCAGTAGGGGAGAGGTTGGTGTCAGTAGGGTAGTGGAGAGTGTAAGTAGGGGAGATGTTTGTGTCAGTAGGGCAGTGGATAGAGAGTCAGAGCAATGGACAGTGTCAGTAGGGCAGATGTTTTCATCACTAGAGCAGTGGATGGTGTCAGTAGGGCAATGGATTTTATCAGTAGGGCAGAGGACAGTGTCAGACGGGCAGTGGATGCGGCCAGTATTTTTTCTTTTTTCTTTTTTTGTTATTTTTTACAATTCTATTTTTCTTAAAGATTTTTTTACAAAATACATTTGTATGATTTTTATAGGAACCCGTGGGGGGGGGGGGGGGGGGGCTTCGCATAAAATAACAGGGGTTTAAACAGACCCCTGATGTCTCACTTTTGAGACAAAGAAAGTAATTGAGGACACATATTCTTCAATTCCTATTTTTGTGGCCTGAATGAGAGGAAAGTGCACTGTGCTGAGCAGCTTCCCATTTATTCACAAACAGAACCACAGTAAACAACACACTATGCTTCAGTTATTATTGAACAGAGTGAGAGATCAGTACCAATTACACTGTTCATTCAGAAAAAAAAGGGGCCAGTGAATGACATTTACCGACCCCTTGCCATCTTGACACATACCACAGCAGCCAGCGGGAGAGGTGAGAGGGGGAAAGGAAAGGGGACCCAGGCAGCAGAACGAGAGAAGAAAGGCAGAGGGAGCAGCATTTACTTGAACAGTTTGTCATCAGCTGTATTTTGCTCCTGAAGCAACTGAATCTGGCTTTCAGTGGCTGCAAGAGGAAAATACAGCCAATCGTTTCTAGCAAATTCTGCCCTCACCACCCCTCCTGTCCAGGTCTTACTTCAAGGCAGCAAGGTAGTATGCTAAATCCCCGGGGGTTCGGAACCCGGCTCCCCTGCCATCAGTGTGAGTGTGGGCTCAAAGAGCAGCTGGTGGTAATGCAACTCAGCCGGGTCAGTCCAGCCAGATCCAACCTCCCAAATCCCAGCTAGTGACAGCACTGCAGAAATCAGGCCCTCTCAATTTGGCACCACCCTCAAGTTGGCGTCTGGGGCATGTCTCCCCCGTGCCATCCCCTAGTTTTGGCCCTTAGACTATGGATATCTAAATATGTACATATTTTTAAAAGCCGTTTTACAAGCTTTAAAAGCAAGCCCTAGTGATGTATGCAGCTATGAAAAATGTGGAGCAGTCATCCTCAAAGCTAAAAAAAGAAGCAGTGAAACTGTTTATGTCAGTTCTCAGCACTCTAATCTACCAGATTTGGAGATTATTGGTGTTACCAGAGATAAGACAGTAATTGCTTCTGCTGTCAAATAAATTGAGGATTGATTACTCCACCGTGTTTGTAGCTACAGAAGTAACTGAGGACCATTTCAAAGCTTATGTTTTTTGTGTTAAGCATACTGTTTTTGCAAATATTTAAATGTACATAGCCTAGAGGAAACGGTTGCACTTTAACATCATAATCCTTGAACCTTAGCAAAAACCACAAGCTTAACATTTAAACTAAGCCCAACACCTATGTTCAAGCATTGCCCAACCCCTTAAATTTAAATTAACCATGTGTACCCTGCCTAGCCATGCTGACTTAAACTACCCCCCCCCCAAATACGCACCTGAAAAGGACATCCATGGCCTTCTCCAAATTTTTCATTCTGGGCCAAAATATTCACTGGTCATGTCTGCACAGCACAGTGCACTCTCATAAAATTACATGGGGATGTCTCCCAAGAAGCTTATGAGGGTTTACAGTACAGGCGCTGCTAGAAATAAGGAAGCATTTGGCTGGTGGTCAATGCAAACATGGAAGTAGCCTGTGGCTATACCACTCATATAGAGTGAGTATCACCTTGAATGAGGGGTGTAGTTTAGGTCATTTAGGTCAAGATTTTGTTTTGCCAAACAGCCTATAGATAAACATAATATCATGTTAATTTGTGTCTTCCTTAACCACTTCAGCCCTGGAAGAATTTACCCCCTTCCTGACCAGAGCACTTTTTGCACTGCGTCATTTTAACTGACAATTGCACGGTTGTGTGGCATTGCACCCAAACAAAATTGACTTCCTTTTTTTCCCACAGATAGAGCTTTCTTTTGGTGGTATTTAATCAATCCTGCAGTTTTTATGTTTGCGCTATAAACAAAAATAGATTGACAATTTAAAAAAAAGGAATATTTTGTACATTTTCTATAATAAATATCCCCACTTTTTAAAAAAAAAAACAATTTTTTTTCTCAGTTTAAGCCAATATGTATTCTTCTACATATTTTTGTTAAAAAAAATCGTAATAAGCTTATATTGATTGGTTTGCACAAAAGTTATAGCATCTACAAAATAGGGGGTCGTTTTATGGAATACATTTTTTTCTTATTAGTAATAGCGGCAATCTGCGATTTTTGTATCATGGCTGCGACATTGTGGCGGACACATCGGATACTTTTGACACTATTTTGGGACCATTGTCATTTATACAGTGATCGGTGCTATAAAAATTCACTGATTACTGTGTAAATGACACTGGCAGGGAAGGGGTTAAACACTAGGGGTCGATGAAGGGGTTAAGTGGGTCCTAGGGAATGATTCAACTGTGGGGGGATGGGCTACAATTGACACGACAGAGATGACTGCTCACGATAACAGGGAGCAGTAGATATTTGTCCTGTCACTAGGGAAACAGGAAAAAACCCCGTTCTCCTTCTTCAGGACACAATCGCGGGCACCCAGAGGACATCGAGTCCACAGGTCCCACAGCCACATCCACGGAGCACGGGCGGGGGATACGTGCCCACTATGCCGCAAATTAAAGGGGACATACAGGTACGTCCATTTGTGCAACCGTGCAATTCTGCCAACGTAAGTAGTCGTGCAGCGGTCAGCAAGCAGTTAAGGCATACGTCAAGGCAAAACATATATACATGCAGCACATTTCTGCAATACATGTGTGTTTCATTTTTTTCATCCCTTCAAAGGCATTGTTGTAAGCTGACAACAAACAGCATTTTGTGGACTGACTTTTTCTAGCCCTGTCCAGTGTCTTTCTCTAAACTTCACAACTGCTCCCACTTTCAGATTCTTACAACATAAAAGCTCGTCATTCTGTAGTCCAGGCTAAAACCTAGGAGGGTTATTTGAGATATTACATGATCGCAGATAACAAGAAATTGTGCTGCAAGTTCGAAAATGACTTGCTAAGCTTTTGCTGGACTTGCCAGGCTTCACAAGTTTGTTGCACAACTGCAGAAAGTCTGTATTGCATGACTCCAGATCAACTTTCTTTGCAAACATTCTGCAAGTCTGTTTCAAGTTCTGGTTAGTGATGTTGTGCAGTAGTCATCCCACCACAGGGGTCACTGTAGCTGAATTTTCATGCTGTAGACTTGCAGAGCTCTTGATGTAGACTGACAACTGCAACTTTGCTCTTGCTAGAGACTTGCAATGCAAATTTGCTACAAATTGGAAAGTGTCAACTAGAACTTGTGCTTCAAGTGCTCTGCAAGTGTACAGCTTGCCAGTGAAATGTGCGGATGTGTGCAGAGAATAGCTCTACTCCCTCGTGGGACCCGTTTGGAGATCACAGTTACCCTTTTTGCAGCTCGAACCCTGGAACGGATCGTGTTGGGAGGGTAAGTGCTCCGGGGTTGCCCGTGTTTACCCCAGATCTGCTCCATGGCTGATTCCTCCACACACAAACCTGCCCTTCGCATTGCATCCCACAACGTGCAGGGCCTTCATTCTCCTGTGAAAAATTTTCCAACATTATCATGACCTGAAAATAGATATACTTTTCCTACAGGAAACGCACTTCCCTAAGTCCTATTCTCCTTCTTTTATTCATGCGAAATTCCCCAGTTTTTACCTAGCAACTCAGACAATAAGACCAAAGGAGTGGGCCTGTTTTTTTCTCAGAAAACCCGGTTCTCCCTGGTCTCTGAATTAAGGACCCGGAGGGCAGATTCCTGCTAGCAAAGGGGCTTTGTTGACGACAAACTCTATTCCTTTGTCTCGTATTATGCCCCAAATAAAGGGCAGTCAAATTTCTTCAAATCTCTCTTCCATACATTAGCACCACTTGTTGAAGGCCTGGTCATTTTTGGGGGAGACTCCAATATAGCATTTGACTCAGGCATTGATAGAACTTACCCGGCGGGCAAAGATCGTATTCGTCCTACCAGGCAGAGTCTTAATGTGGCCAGACAGCTCTACCACCATGGGCTGATTGGTGTCTGGAGGGAAATGAATCCAAAAGCGAGGGACTACACGCATTACTCCAACCCCCATGAAACTTTTTTCAGGATTGATCATTTCTTTATGATGCAAAAACATATACTGTTGGTGCAGGGGTCTGCCATTAAAGACTCAGCCTGGTCGGACCATTCCCTTCTTCTTTTGACACTTAACGGTGGGCTCTGGATTTAACTGGAGACTTAATGCCTCCATTCTCAGCAACCCAACTCATGTGAGCGAAATCAAAAGGGATATTCGAGAATATTTCCTCCTTAAGACTGCAGACTGCATCTCCCCGTCCACCTTATGGGCAGCACACAAGACAGCTATCAGGGGAAAAACGACTCCAAATTTCTTCTAGGCTACACAAAGCGCGCAAGATAGACATTGATAGGCTGGAGAAGGAATTTTCTTCCCTGAGTAAGATACATAAATGCAACCCTTCCTCGAACTCAGCCGCAAGACTGGATTCAGCACGCACGGCCCTAAACTTGGCTCTTACTGCTATAGCAGAGAAAAGCCTTAGATGGGATGGAGGACGGTTCTATCACCAAAAAGACAAACTGGGATCTTTGTTGGCACGGAGATTAACCCCAAAAACCAGATCCTTCACTTTACCCAAAATAAAAATGAACAATGGCCTACTCACTCATAATCCCAAAAAGATCATGGAAGCCTTTCATGACTACTATCGCAATCTATATGGCAAGGAAGGGAAGGAATCCTCCCCTGACCTCATTGACACCTTCTTAGGATCGGTGAACATCCCTAGGATCAGTGCTCAGCACAGGAATGAATTAGAGGCACCAATCTCGACAGAGGAGGTGGTACAGGTCATTAGACACCTTAAACCTAACTCTGCCCCGGGCCCTGATGGCTGCTCTGTACCATATTATAAGCATTTCTCCACATTACTCTCTCCATTCTTAGCCCGATTATTTAATCACCTCCGATCGGGAGTCCCCCTCGATAAGACAACGAACTCAGCATTTATAACAGTGCTCCTAAAGCCAGGTAAAGACCCCAGTTGCACATCCAATTACCGCCCCATTTCTTTGATCAACAACGATCTCAAAATTCTCACTAAAATATTAGCTGACAGGATTTCCAACTTTATTAGCCTTTACATCCACAAGGACCAGGTGGGCTTCATTTCGGGGCGGCAGGGCCCAGATCAGATCAGGAGAGCGATCAAGTTGGTTTCGCTCTTGCACTCTGGATGGGACGGAAGTCCCAAGCAACAGGGGTTCCTGCTCTCACTAGATCTCGCAAAGGCGTTTGATTCCGTCTCCTGGTCATTTATGGCTTCTGCATTACATAAATTGGGGTTTCGGACAGTTTTTTCTGAACATAATAAGCGCACTTTATTCCACCCCTGTAGCTAAAATTAAGATGCAGGGCTTCCAATCGGATCCCTTTCCGATTCTGCGGGGTACGAGACAGGGATGTCCCTTGTCCCCCCTGATCTTTGCCATGGTCATTGAGACTCTAGCTATTTCTATCAGAGACAACCCAGATATACGTGGGATAAAATGCGGACCGCAGACTCACAAATGTGCTTTGTTCGCTGACGATCTCTTGCTATTCGTCTCCTCTCCTGTTAGTTCCTTACCAATTGTTTTCAGGGTACTTGATGACTTTGGCAGAGCTTCAGGGTTACGGGTTAATTACATGAAATCCTTGGCCCTTAATGTTAATTTACCGGCACACACGATTTCACAACTTAAAAACAACTTTAGATTTGGATGGAACGAAACGGCCATTCCGTTTTTGGGGATCAACCTGACTGCCAACATAGACAATCTGTACTCTGCTAACTACCCTTTGATCTTTAACAAACTGGAGAAAGACCTCTTATCGTGGGACAAACTGGGTCTCTCCTGGCTGGGCAGAGAAAATTCTGTGAAAATTACCCTTTTACCTCGCATCCTTTATCTTTTCCGATCATTACCCATACCCATCCCCAGGGATCACCTCAGGAACTTCCAATCAAAGATTATTAAATTGATATGGGGATCAAAGGGGCACAGAATTGCCAAAGGGACACTCTATCGCAGTAAAGATCAGGGCGGAATTGGAGTACCGAACCTCCACTGGTATTACCAAGCGGCTCAGTTAGCCCAACTATCCACTTTATACTCTAAAATTGCTCATCCTGATTGGGTACATATGGAAAGACAGGCCATTCCCCATTATACCCTTGACTACATACTCTGGTGTTCAACCAAGGCCAGACCAGCTATCATGGCCCCCACACTTTCCCACTCCTTAAATATATGGGACTCTGTCAAAAATAATCCTTGCTTAGTTTCTCACTGGCGCCCGCTTTCCCACATTTTTAGAAATCCACTGTTCCCTCCTGGTCTAGACATCAAAGCCTTCCAGTGGTGGCTAGATAAAGGACTGTACAGGATCGGACACTTTGTCACCCCGGCGGGCCCTCTTACCTTGGCCCACTGCACCAACAAACTCGATTTACCAATTATGGAAAGGTTTAGATTCCAGCAAATATCCCATTTTCTTCACTCTCTAAGGCCCCCTAATCATTCTCTATTTATCACTGACTACGAACGGTGGTGTGGTCAGCTCATGGAGCAGAGGGGGGGGGATAACGATGATTTATCGAGCACTAGCTAAGGCGGACTCCAAAACACTCTTTATGCTAGCATGGGAGACTGACCTGCAGCAAACTTGGAGCTTAGCGGAATGGCATAGCGTGGCTGTCGCTGCGTCCAAAGACATTCTTAACATAGCGCTGGTAGAAGCCAATGTGAAAATCCTAATGAGGTGGTATATGGTCCCCATAAGAATAGCTAAATTTTACCCGAATGCATCCCCCTTGCGCTTTCGCAATTGCGGCCATATTGGCTCCATGTTGCACATTTGGTGGGACTGCCCCAAAATCAGGGGCCTTTGGAACAAAGTCTTTAATTTTATTAGGAACATTACAGGTTTACCTGTCCCGAAATCTCCCCAATATGCTCTACTAAACTTCTTTACCCCTAGTTTTCCGAAATTGGCCCAAAACCTTATCAAGTACATTCGTGTGGGAACCAAATTAACAATTGCCCGAGCTTGGAAACAGCCCACGGTCTCATTTTGATTAGTTAAAAGAAAGATCTCCTGGATAATGGCACAGGAGAAAACAGTCAGCATTCTTCTGGACACTGTTGACAGAATCAACGCTATCTGGAACCCATGGGTCAAATATATATTCTGTCTCTTGGGCCTCACAGACCCCTCTGGTTGACTGCGTGGAAGCGAGCGCCACACCGCCACCCAATGCTTTGCTTGCGCCTTTTTTTTTCTCTTCTTCTTTTTTTTTCTTATAATCTTTTCTGTCCTCTCTGCCTCTCTTTTGGCTTTGTTGGATCTACAGTTACAGCCTAGACCTAGCTTACCCGTAAGTTTCAGGAGCTATAGAGCTCTGTATTAGATGTCATGAGGTTGTCTCATTTACAGTTCTCATCGCGACTTCGACCTTCCCTATGCTACCACTTCTATCTGGCCAGCCAGAATGTGATACGGGCGGTGCGTTGGCCCTCATTTCCTAGCACAGTTTGATCCCATTCGGGGTGCTGGGATTGAGGAGCCCTTGCCTCCCTCTGTTACTGACAAAGGTCACTGTGATTTCACTCATGTTCCTCAGGATCCCGTAAGATGTAGATTCGCTCCTCATGTGACTGGTTATTTTGTTGCAATGGAGTTATAAGCCTTTATTTATGCTGTACCTGTTATACCGTATCCTCCTATAATTCAATAAAAATCTATTGAAAGAGAATAGCTCTAAATTTAGAAAACTCGAAATTTCTAACAAAATCAAAAGTTTTTTATTATTTTGTTTTACTTTATTTAACTTGTCAAACAATTTCAGAACAGTTACTGTAGCAGAACTCTTTCAGCTGTATATTTTAACAAACCAAAAGGGATCAAATAAGAGAAGTTCATTATTAGGGTTTACATACAATTTACATACAATTTAGGAATAACCTCACGTAATACTATTGATTATCATATCCTATTTTCTTTTTATAGGTGAGTCACAAATGACAAAAAGCCAATTTATCTATTCCCTTGCCTATGAAGTCAGTTTCTTCATGGACTTTTCACATCACTATCCTTTTGTTTGTTGTTGTTTGGTTACACCTAAATCCTCAACCTATGTTCAAAGCTTTGAACATATATGTATACATGAAGACACTGGATACAACAATTTAAAATGTCATTCCTAAATGTCCCCCTCCGGGGTGGACATCATATGACGTCCTGGGCTTCCCGGCCACTAGGGGAAGTGCGTGCACCTGTGGCGTCCCACGGGACCCGGTGTGCGTGCCTGGCGGCCGCGATGTCCGCCGGGCACCCGTGATCGCCCTTAAACACACAGATCCACCTGCTGTCAGAGGTGAGGAGATCGATGTGTGTTCCCAGTACAGAGGAACACAGATCGATCTCCTCCCCTTGTAAGTCCCCTCCCCCCACAGTAAGAATCACTCCCAGGGAACATATTTAACCCCGTCAGCGCCCCCTAGTGTTAAGCCATTCCCTGTCAGTCACATTTACACAGTAATCAGTGCCGTTTTATAGCACTAATCGCTGTATAAATGTGAATGGTCCCAAAAATGTGTCAAAGGTGTCCAATGTCCGTCGCAATGTCACGGTCACAATAAAAATCGCTGATCGCCGATATTACTAGTAAAAAAAAAAAAATGCAAAAAAACTATCCCCTATTTTGTAGATGCTATAACTTTTGAGCAAACCATTCAATATACGCTAAATGCGTTTTTTTTTTTACCAAAAATATGTAGAAGAATATGTATCGGCCTAAACTAAGGAAACATTTTTTTTTTAAATGTGATATTTATTAAATCAAAAGGTAAAAAATATTGTGTTTGTATTCAAAATTGTCGCTCTTCACTGCAGAGTTTATTAAATACTACCAAACGAAAACTCTATTTGTGGGAAAAAACATAAAGATTTGATTCGGGTACAGTGTTGCATAACCACGCAATTGTCATCCAAAGTGTGCTGAAAATGAAAAATTGGTCTGGGCAGGAAGGGGGTGAACATGCCCTGTATTGAAGTGGTTAAGTCCTACTTTTCAGGCTCCTTTGCTTGATAGAGTGACCTATTTAATAGCAGACACCTGCTTGCTATAAGTGTAAGCAGGTTTGGAAAACATTTACTAGCTACATGATGAAACCTTGCTAATGACAGCAACCATGCAGTGTTCTTAACAGCATCGCCCATCTGCAACTGTACACACCCGTCCTAGATGGCTGACCATTTACATACTTATATGCTGTGTGGCCAGAATTGACTTTACAACAACTTTTACCAATTTTTTAAGAAGGAAAGCTGTGTATACATGAGTATTTTGTTTTTTCAATCTGTGGGTCGAATGAAAAAAAAATAACTGATAGGTTCAATGTGATGCAAGCTTTGATGGAATGCTGCTTTTTCAGCAAGACTATTTGACAGAAGCTAGTCATTAGATTGGCTTCTGTTGAACAGACATCGGTAGACACATACCGAAAGTTGGGCGGTTTCTGCTAAATCAGACCATTTTTGGTAAGTATGTATACATGTCAATTTTTTTTTTTACTCTGTGGGTCGAATGAAAAAAATAAACTGATTGGTTTAATGTGCTGCAAGCTTTGATGGAATGCTGCTTTTCCAGCAAAACCAATCAACATAAGCTAGTCATTAGATTGGCCTCTGTTGACCAGACATCGGTAGACACATACCAAAAGTTGGGCAGCTGCTGCTGAATCAGCCCAATTTCGGCTTTAGCCCCCCCTTATTTATAATAAGTATGTGAAGTATTAAAAAGTAGGGTTGTTTAGGAATTAACAATGTTTTTTAAAGTATCTCCAACATCTGGTTAAACTTTATGTCATGAAAGGCAGCTGTGCTGAAACATCCACAATGCACACTAGTATTTTTTTTTTTTAATGAAATGAAAATAACAGCTATGAAATTCGAATGAGTTTAAACATTGTAAAAGAAATTACAACAAATAAGCTCATAAATAATGGCTTGTGTTCACAATCGATAGCCCAACTATATGATGGGCAAGGCTGTGAACAAAGGAGGTATCTAAGATTAGATGATTCTAAGCAAACCTTTGTAAGCAAACAATATTTATATAATGGCCTTAAAAAAAATTGTTGCCCTGTAGTTCACAAAACAGGCAATTACAATGTGTGCTAACATTGCTTCAATAAGTAGGATAAGTTCTGTCTGCAACGCTAAAGATCAGCTGCTATTTTTATTGTTTAGAGTATTTCTGCTAGGCCTGCTTGTAACTTTAATATTGTGATTTATGGAAATGAAAGTGCATCATATTTCAGCATGAAAAAAATCTCCTATTACGTGCTGCAGTTATGTAGCAAATTAAATTTAAAATGGTTCAGTAGATTTTAAAAGTGTAGAGGGAATTCTGCTGACAGGTGAATCAGCCTGATCCACTTTTCCGCTTCAAAATTGTATTTCAACTATTAAGATTACTTACTTCAAATGTGATATCAAAAAACTCAAATAGCCTTTAAACCACATCCCTTATTTCACACTT
Organism: Rana kukunoris; assembly: GCA_029574335.1. Lineage (NCBI taxonomy): Eukaryota > Metazoa > Chordata > Amphibia > Anura > Ranidae > Rana > Rana kukunoris. The sequence continues at coordinate 326,341,295 of CM056052.1, read as the reverse complement.
ACAGAAAAGCCATCAATAATTTTGAAGCACGTCATTTTGTTTCTACAGTGTCCTTCTAGTGCAGACATTTTAGACAGTTTTGGATGTGTGCCTCTTTAAAGGCGTTGTAAAGGAAAACATATTTTTTTCATAATAAGGATCCTTTACCTGCAGACATTCCTCTTTTCACTTCCTCATTACTCGTTTTTGCTCAGAAGTTGCTCTATTTCTTTTCTGTTCTGTTCACTACTTGCTTGTCTGATTGTTACTCATCACCGTGAAGGGAGGCTTTACTGCAGGGGTCAGTGACGTGCTCACCCCCTCCTGGGAACTACATCTGTGCGACAAGACGCTCTCCACGTGTTAGTGACTTCAAGGAGGTGTGAATTACTGGCCGTGCCGCAATGCATACTGGGAAATGTAGTTTTTACATGAACGAGTGCCGAACACCAGGAAGTGAATGAGAGAACAGAAACTAGAATGCCGGAGGTGATATAGATGAAGGAATTTAATAGGCATTTACTTGTTTTTTGACAGAATCATTATACTATTCTGTCTGTCTACCTTGCAGACATTAATTTTAGGCAAACATTTTTTTTCCTTTACAACTCCTTTAACTGCAATGTAACAGCCATGACAGACAAAAGATGTTTTAGAAAAACGGTATGTAAGGAACTGTTAGCTTCTGCTTACCTCCTTTGAGCAGCTGTCAGTAGTCTGTCGCCAGATTGGGCTCTGCCCCATTCTGTCCAGATACTTGAAATTCTGAAGGCACTAAAATAAATTCCATTAGGTGCAATAGAACATACCCTGAACATAAGGGGCCAGATTCAGAAAGAATTAGATTCCCGCAGAGTATCAGAGATACTCTACGCCGCCGTACTTTACCTGGCTCTAGGAGGAATTCAGAGAGATTTTGGCCCGTAAGGTACGGCGGCGTAGTGTATTTCTCCCGGCGGAATCAAAATACGCGAACAGGGGGCGTGAGGCATTTAAATTAAGCGCGTCCCCGCGGCGATCGAACTGCGCATGCTCCGTTCAGAAATTTCCCGCCATGCATTGCATGAAATCACGTTGTTACGTCATTTTTTTTTGAGTAGCGTCGTTTACGGACTTACGCAAAAAAAAATAAAAAATTGAAAGTCGACGCGGGAACGACGGCCATACTTAACATGGGCCGCGTAACGTTAGACCAGCTAAAAGCTGGTTTAACTTTACGTAGTGAAAAAATGACGTACGCGATTGCGAACGACGCTCGTAACTTCGTGGATCTCCGTAAAAAGCTCATTTGCACACCCCGACGCTGAAAACGACGCGAACTCCACCCAGCGGCCGCAAAAAGATCGCAGTGTAGATCCGAAGACGTAAGCCTGTCAGATCGAAGCCCATGGTTTGAGGATTCAAACTAGTGATACGGCGCGCAAAATTTGAAATTACTCCTGTCTAACACCAGTTAGACAGGCGTAATCGCTCTGTGAATCTGGGCCAAGGTGTTTTTTTAAGTATTGTTTTTAAGTATTGTTGTGTGCATTGTTACTAATATTTATCTGCATATCCTCCATTCACAGAATGCTTTACATTCATTAAAGAATGCAAGACATTTCCAGAATGGATGAGCTGCTGAGTGAGTGACCTGCTGTGATTTTTCTATCTCAATCAGAAATATTAGTTTCATCATTGGACATTCAGGGCTGACTGTGCTGTAGAAGGTGAATTAAAGTGAGAATATTACATAACACAGCAGTGGCCACAAATTGCACACACATTATTGGTATTAATTTATCTTTACAGTGCAAGTGGCTGAATATTGTGTTTAGCTGCAGTTTAACATCACTATTCAACAGAAAAATAGGATGGAAAATAGCCAGGTCAGTCATCACTTTGGAGGGTTAGGAAGAATTACTATAATAGCTTCAAGGCTTTCCTTAGGAAATCTTCCCTATTTAATGTCTACATTTTCAAATGTTCCCAGGAGAGCATCTAAAACTTCTTGAAAACTTTTTTTTTCCTGAAAATATGAATCCTTAATAAATAGAAGAAACTCAGATATAGAGATAGGCCTAAAAAGTTCTGCTCTTGGGTCTACGGTAATAGAGAATATGACATTGTTCCAAGAAAATCTCAAGTTATGTTGCAGTTGAGTGTGTCCAAGAGCCAGATTCTACAAACAAGAGTAAAATAGCCTAAATTCCCTAACAATCGTCCCTGCACTATAGAGTCTGGCACCCTTCTTAGTAAGCAAATAATATATATATATTTTTTTAATCCTTCTATGTTATAATAATGTGCCGGTGTATGTTCCTGCTTTATTAACCTGGGAAGAATGATTCAATTTAAGTTGGTTACATAAGGTGACATAGGTTGGTCCTTAATTTTGCAGCATTATGTGAGGAGTTTTTTTGCCTTGTTCAGCTGTTCTACTGTTTGGCCTCATACACACAACCGAGAATCTCGTCGTAAAAGAAAAGTAGTTTTTCTCCACGAGGTTCTTGTCAGGCTTGACAAGAATCTTGTCAAGCTTTCTTTGCATACAAACAGTCAAGACAAAATCTCGTCGTTCTCACACGCGGTGACGTACAACACGTACGACGGCAGTATAAAGGGGAAGTTCGATTCCACTGGCGCCACCCTTGGGGCTGCTTTTGCTAAACTAATGTTACTGAGTGTTAAGTAAAAGTTTGGTGAGAGACGATTTGCGCTTTTCAGTCTGTTACAGTGTGACGAATGTGCTATCTCCAACGAGCGCTACTTTTACCGAAGGTGCGCTTCTGTCTCATACTTTATTTTGAGCATGCGTGGGTTTCTAATTATACACATGAACATGTTTCTCGTAGTAAACCAGCCTGACGAGAAACACGACGAGGAAATTGAGACTCCCGATGAGAACATGCTCTCTTTTTTTCTTGTCGAGATTCACAACAGTTTTCTCAGCGAAAAACATACACACAACGCTTTTCTTTTTTCTTGATGGATTTTGCTGAGGAAAACGGTCATGTGTATGAGGCCTTTGACTTTGCTGTGTGATGTCCTGTATTACTTTAAGACAAAACTTCCTTAAAAGAGAAGCCAATTCTATTACAGTCCCCCTCATGTAGGGATCACTTAGAACAGACAATGCTCAGTCACCAAAGCTCAGCTGATTTAAACACAAAGGCCCGGATTCACGTAGCACTTATGCCGACGTATCTCGATATACACTGCATAAGTGTAAATATGCGCCATTGTATCTATGCGCTGTACCCATAGAACTAAGATACACCAAAAAACTGACTTCACCTGACCGACGTAACTTGCCTACGCCGGCGTATAGTGGGCGCATAGTTACACTGGACGCATTTGGTACTCCCATTGATTTGTGATGCAAATATGCAATGAGGGAGATACGCCGATTCACGAACGTACTTGCGCCTGGCACATGTTTTAAGCTATTTGCGTAAGGGTTACATCCGGCGTAAAGTTATTCCTCATATAGGAGGCGCAACTCATGCAAAGGTATGGACCAGGGAACAGCAGCGTATTTTACGTTGTTTACGTAGTACTATGTGAATAGAGCTGGGCGTAGGTTACGTTCACGTCATAGGCAGTGATTCGACGTATCTTAGGCAGTTATTTTGATGTGGTTGTACGCATGCGCATGGGATACGTCCAAGTTACGACGCATGCGCCGTTCGTTTTAAGTACTTGGATGATGCTCAGCCCATCATTTGTATGGGGTCACGCTTTTCTTTACCATGCATCACGCCCACTTCCAGCCCACTTCCACCTACTTTTACTTACGTTGGCTTACACCGACGAATATACGTTACGCTGGCGCAACGTTGGGCGCATTTTCTTTGTGAATTTCATACTTGCCTCTCAACGTTGCACTAGCGTAGCATAAAGAAGATACGCTACGGCGGCATAAAGATGCGCCGATGGCTGTGAATCCGGGCCAAAGCGTATATCTTCAAGGTCACTGGGGCATGATCAGACCGTTATGCCAACAGAAGATACATTTAACAAAAAGTTAAAAAAGTTCTGTAGTGGTATTTGTGTGGGAAGAAATAAAATGTATAGGGCCAGATTCAGTAAGAATTTACGCGGCTTATCTCTAGATAAGCCGCGTAACTTCTTAGATGCGCCGGCGTATCTTTTTTCTGTATTTAGAAAACAATATATGCTGGGATTGAGTTAAGATACGAGCGGCACAATTGTATTACGCCGTTGTATCTTAACTGCATTTTTAAGATGGCCGCTAGGGGCGTTCCCGCTGATTTACGCCTAGAATATGTAAATCAGCGAGATACGCCTATTCACAAACGTACGCCCGGCCGAAGCAGTGAATTTACGCCGTTTACACAAGGCGTTTTCCGGCGTAAAGATAAACCACCAAAAAGATGGCGCATTCTATGTTAAGTATGGACGTTGGGACCGCGTCAAACTTGCGTCGTAGCGTCATAATTTGGAGTATGCGCACTGGGATACGCCCACGGTTGGCACATGCGCAGTTTAAAAAAAATGTAAATAACGCAGGGTCACAATACATTACCATAAAACACGCCCACCTCATTCACATTTGAATTACCCAGGCTTACGCCGGTCCATTTACATTACGCCACCGTAACTTACAGCATTTGCCTCGCTAATTTACGGCAGCGTAGCATATCTGAGCTACGTTACGCCCGCTTAATTTTAAACTGGGCTACCTAAATCTGGCCCATAATCTTTTTCACTACCATGCTGGTACCTGCACAGGTCATACCAGTTTTCTGTTTTTGGAATATTTGCTAAGACTATGGTCTGATCAATCTAAAATAATAATAAAGTCTCCCCATATCAAGAGCTGTGATTTTAAATGTTGCTTTGCAATGCCCAAAATGTTTGTTAAATAATTGTGTTAGTTAAGTACATGGGGCATATACAGTAAGTGTACTAGGGTATACAAAACCTTTTCTACATCAGCTGCCAGTGCAAGACACCAGTCCCTATGATAAGTAATTATGTTGTAAATGTGAACCCAAGAGTGAGTCATTAACTACTTGAGGACTGCCTAAAGCCGATATACATCAGCAGAATGGCACGGCTGGGCACAAGCACGTACAGGTACGTTTCCCTTTAATTGCCCAGCTGTGGGTTGCACATGTGCCGATGGTGGCACGCTCACGACCAGTTCAGAAGCTCTGTGACCACTCCCGTAGGACCCGCGGACCTGATCGGGTCACAGGAGCTGAAGAACAGGCACAGTACAGGGTGATTAGGGTGTGCCTAGGCACACCTTACACCCTATGTGCGCACGCCTATGGGGAGAGGTGAGTGTAAACAAACCATTCCAGTTCTTCTCCGTGGCTTGTCACTGGTCATCTGTTCCCTGTAATTGGGAATTACGATCAGTGATGTCACGTGTCCAGCCACTCCCCCCTACAGTAAGAATCACTCCCTTAGGGCATACTTATTTGTTTTTAAATGTCCTTTTATTTATATCAAAGGAACTGGTCCACAAAGATTACAAACAAAGAAAATATAACAATAAGAATAGATAATTTGCGATATTGCTCATGCACCTACATGGATAACATAAACTTAGCAGTTATATTTATTTTCCATTTTCTTGGTGAAATTAAAATCAAATAAGGAGTAGAAGAAAAAAAGAGAGAGAGGAAAAAAAAAAGAGGGAGTGAGGATTCAAGGGGAAGGGGGAAGGAAATGGGTTTGCAGGCAAGGAGGTTTAGGTGTCAGTCCTTTAATGTAATGTTGTCCTAGTTCACTTCCCAGGTGTTCTTAAAAAATATGGTTCGTATGAACCCGATAATGGTATGTACATGTATGGAACTATCAGTTTGGCATATCGGTCTCTCTGAGGTGTTGGCCCTCTATTGAGTACCTGAATATATTCCAGGGCTGCCAGATATCTTTGTAAGTCTCATGTCGCTTTTGTCCAGTGAGGACCAAGTCCTCTAGACGACCGATTTCGTCAACCCTCCGAAGCCAGGAAGCTATAGACAGAGGGTGTGGTGACTTCCAGTTAAGTGGTATACAATGTTTGGTTGCATCGAGAAGGTGACGGGTAATTTATTTTTCAGAAAACTTGCATTGGGATATCAGTTGCATGCAAAAGGAAAAAAGACGGATCTTCTGGGATTGTACAGTCCGTGAATTGTTGTACAATTCCAAGAACCGCCTCCCAGAATGCCCTAATATGGGGGCACAACCAGAATATGTGTAAAAGGGTACCCCTACTATTTTGGTACCTCCAACAAAGGTCTTAAGATGTTGGGAATAATTTATGTAAAAGGGCAGCTGTCTTATACCAACGTGTTAGAAGTTTATAGTTGGTTTCCTGGTATTTAGAGCACCTGGAGGACTTATGAGTAAAATCAATTATCCGATCCTTCTCATTCGAAGTGAAATGACGGTCTAGGTCTCTCTCCCATTTCAATAGAGTCGGGAGTTGGTGGTCTCCCTGAGGTGTTATCAATACAGCATACGTCAGAGATAATGTATGGGCAATCGCCCCGGTCTTTGAGCAGAGCTCTTCTATGGTCATAAGTGAGTGTTGTAGAACATCAGGGGGGGATGGAATGGTCTCGAGAAAGTGACTTAACTGCAAAGCTCTCATAAAGTCTAATTTAAACTGACCATCAGGGTCCACCAGCTCAGAACACGTCTACCCAGAATACTAAAATGTGACGCCTGATGAACTCCCGCTTCCTGTCATTTGCGAAAAATCCTATCATGTAGACCTGGTTCAAATTGGGGGTGACCTATCACAGGTCTCAGAGGTGATTTGCACGTTGAGAAAGGGGGTCCTTATAACAGGCATGCACACTCTCCGGCCGTGTTACCTATTAGGGGATGTTGTAAAGCTGTATAACACCAGGGGACTCTAATAAGAGGGATTTCACTCTGATCTTGCTCCAGCTGCATCCATAATTTAATGTCCTTATGCCTATTCCAGTCAAGAAGTCTACTAAGGTGGCATGCTTGATAATAAAGACGCATGTCTGGTAATGCCAACCCCCTGTGTGGTTTAGGCAATGAGAGTGTCGCCCTACTCAGTTGTGGGTGTTTCCCTGACCATAGGAAACGAGTAAAAATAGAATGGATTTGTTTAAAGAACTTCCTAGGAATATGAATTGGAAGGGCCTGCATATGATAAAGAAGTTTAGGCAGCACCGCCATTTTAAGAATATTACAGCGGCCCAGCCAGGAGTGCAGATCCCTGCTCCATTGGTCCAGTGACTGTTGGATTGTCTTCAAAAGAGGTGGGAAGTTTAACTTAAAAACTCGAGAAAAGGATGTAGATATATGAATACCAAGATATAGCAGCGCCGTATCCGTCCATTTCAGCTGGAAGCCATCTCTAAGTCTAGTAAGTTGAGTAGATGGGATCCCTATGCCCATTGCCTCAGATTTATTATAATTGATCTTAAAATTGGAAAGCTGGCCATATAATTCAAATTCGCTTAACAGATTTGACAGGGAAATCATGGGATTTGTAAGGGTGAACATCAGGTCATCAGCGTAGGCAGAGATTTTATATTGCCTTCCGTTCACTCCTATGCCTGTGATATTTGAGTTCAGTCGGATGTGGCACAGAAAGGGTTCCAGAGAGAGTGCAAATAGGAGGGGTGATAAAGGACAACCCTGTCTAGTGTCGTTGGTAACTGTGAAGGTCTCTGAAAGAACCCCATTAGCTCTAACACTGGCCGTAGGTTCAGTGTAGGCTGCAGTTATCCAGCGAAGCATCTTGCTCCCCAGGCCTACATATTGCAACATCTCGAACATGAACGCCCAGTTGACCCAGTCGAACGCCTTTTCGGCGTCCGTCCCAAGGAAAAGGCGTGGTGTTTTACTATCTACCGCATTGTGTAACAGGTTTAAGACTTTAGTGGTATTGTCCCTGGCTTCCCTAGTCGGGACAAACCCCACCTGATCTAAATGAATGAGGGACGGTAGGTGCTGTTGGAGTCTAACGGCCAAGATTTTAGTAAATAACTTAAAATCAGTATTGAGAAGAGAGATAGGCCGGTAGCTCCCACATTGGGTTGGGTCTTTGCCTTCCTTCGGAATGACCGATATCTGTGCTTGTAATGTAGTTTTGTGAAAGACTTTCTCTGGGCCATTAAACAGGTCTACTAAACGGTGCCCTAAGGATGGAAACCGGGCCTTGTAATATGCAGTAGTACGACCATCTGGTTCCGGGGCTTTGCCCGGTTTCGTACTATCTAAGGCTTGTTGGAGTTCGGTCAACGTAATAGTGTCTTCCAAAAGCTCACAGGTTTTGTGCTGCAATGAAGGCATAGAAGATTGGGACAAATATGACGCCATAGCCTCATGTGCGGGGGTAGGTACACTCAAGGGCATACTTAACCCCTTAGCGCCCCCTAGTTGTTAACCCCATCACTGCCATTGTCATTTTCAAAGTAATCAGAGCATTTTTATAGCACTTTTCGTTGTGAAAATGACAATGGTCCAAAAATGTGTCAAAAGTGTCCGATGTGTCCGCTATAATGTTGCAGCCATTACTAGTAAAACATTTTTTTTTTTTATAAAAATGCCATAAAATTATCCCCTATTTTGAAAAACGCTATAACTTTTGCACAAACCAATCAATAAACGCTTTGTGATTTTTTTTTACCAAAAATATGTAGAAGAATACATATTGGCCTAAACTGAGGAAAAAAATGTTTTGTTTTTTTTATATATTTTTTAGGGATATTTATTATAGCAAAAAGTAAAAAATATTGATTTATTTTCAAAATTGTCGCTCTATTTTTGTTTATAGGTGATCCAATACCACCAAAAGAAAGCTCTGTTTGTGGGGAAAAAAGGATCCCAATTTCGATTGGGAGCCATGACGCGCAACCGGGCAATTGTCAGTTAAAGCAGCGCAGTGCCTTATCGCAAAAAGGGGCCAGGTCCTTTACCTGCATAACGGTCTGTGTCTTAAGTGGTTAACCACTTAAGGACCGGACCAATATGCTGCTAAATGCCCAGAGGTGTTTTTACAATTCGGCACTGCATCACTTTAACAGACAATTGCGCGGTTGTGCGACGTGGCTCCCAAACAAAATGTACGTCCTTTTCTTCCCACAAATAGAGCTTTCTTTTGATAGTATTTGATCACCTCTGCGATTTTCATTTTTTGCGCTATATACAAAAATAGTGTGAAATTTTTGAAAAAAATCTATATTTTTTACTTTTTGTTATAAGAAAAATCGAATAAACTAAATTTTCGTCAAACATTTAGGCCAAAATGTATTCAACCACATGTCTTTAGTAAAAAAAAATCTCAATAAAAAAAAAAAAAGCTACCTAACAGTGACACTAATAAAGCGATCAGAAAAATGATTGCTTAGTGACACTGGCAATAGGGGGTAAGAATGGGTTAACTAGGGCGGTGATCAAGGGGTTAAAACTTTATTAGGGGGTACGGGGGCTACCCTGGACCTAACACTACCTGCCTGTCACACTAACTGTCACACTGACACTAAATGCAGTGATCAGTAAATATATGATCACTGCATTCAGTGACACTGTGACAGGGGGGTGGGGGGAGGGGTGATCGGAAGGGGTTAATGTGCCTACATGTCCTGGTGTCAGTGTAGTGTTGTGCAGACTCACTTGTGATGTATTCTCTCCTCAGCGGCAGTTGAAAACACCGCCGTGAGGAGAGATTACATCACTTCCCCCTTCCTGTGTTTACACAGGCAGAGGGCGGGGGAGTGCGCGCATTGGCTGGGAGCAATCCGCAGGGGGCGGACAAAAACAAACAGCCGCCCCCTCATCCCGGATCGCTCACACAGCCACAGGGACCGCCGCAAGTACCGGGGGGGTCCCGATCGGACCCCCGAACCACGTCTAGGCAGGGACGTACAGGTACGCCAATGTGCCTGTATGTGCCATTCTGCCAACATAAATGTACATGCGGCGGTCCTTAACCGGTTAAACTCCACTAAAATCATGTTCTTTTTATTTGCACATATAACAATATGGGGAAATTATGAATGGGTATATATGGCAAACTTATCTACCTGAAAGTGGGTTTCTTTAAAGCAAAACTTATCATACCCCTGTAAAGGGGCTTTTTTTCTACTTCAAGTGTCACTTCTAAGGGCTAGTAAGTCCTTTAACTTTCAAGGTTGTAATCTTGAGAGACATATTAATGGTGTACAAATATGAAGCAAGAGCGATGCGTATCAATAACAGTACCAAAGGTCCGTAATGGTAGCAGCTACTTTTTTCAGTTAGGTTAGTGCAATTTATATTGGACACTGTTAGAAAAAGGTGATTTAAAACAAGGGGCAAAAAATCCACATCTGAACAAAGAACCTTAAACAAACAATAAGATGAACACTTTTGCAAAATTGTGCCATCATTACCTCATCAGGCATGACTCTTAACCTAGATATATGAACAATGTTCAGGCCGGGATGAAAACAACAAAGATAATTATGAAATATTGCCACAGGACATATCATTCATGACTATTGATCATAGAATGTCTAATCAGGATATATAATATACACGCACCTCCTATACGATCATAACTATAATACAGTTAATAACTTACATTTTAAAATGTAATCTAATGTAATGTTTCCAATGTGAAATTAGAGTTGGAAGTATGTAAACACTCTCAATATATCTGCTAACTTATGCAAAAACACAAACTACGTAACAGAAGAACAAGCTGATCAGCAAGATCTTTTCAAACACTAACTAAAAAATTATATAAATATAACCACATCTAAGAAAGTAGAGCTGATACAATCTTGGCAATGCAATTTTCTGAGTCGGCTCTCTAAATAACCCCAAGAACAGATCTGAAAAGCAAGGCACTAATATTTTTTATTTTTAAAAATGTTTTTGGGATGTGTAATAATATAACATAATAATAATAATAAGAAGAAGAAAAAGAACAACAACAACAATATTTTAAGTAGGATGTAGCATTAAAACGCATAACACGGGATGACCTAAAATACACCAAAAATTGTATGTCTTGTGCAGTCCAACTTGTAGCTTCAAAAAGTCCCTACTGCTTCAACATGCTGATCCTTAGTACTCTACTGAAACTCCTAGAGCAGACTTATGCCGCGTACACACGATCGGTTTGTCTGATGAAAACGGCGTGATGAACCATTCATCAGACTAAACCAATAGTTTGTGGGCCCCATCTGTTATTTATCCATCGGTTAAAAAATTAGGAACTTGTTTTAAAATTATCTGATGGATAAAAAATCGATAGAAAAAAACGAGCGTCTGTAGGCACGTCCATTTGTTAAAAATCCAAGCATGCTCAGAATCAAGTCGACACATGCTTGGAAGCATTGAACTTCATTTTTTTCAGCACGTTGTTGTGTTTTACGTCACCGCGTTCTGACACAATCGTTTTTTTAACTGATGGTGTGTAGGCACGACTGATCATTAGTCAGCTTCATCGGATAACTGATGGAAAAATCCATCAGAACGTTTTCATTGGATGGACCGATCGTGTGTATAGGGCATTAGTGTCAAAGAAGGTCCAGTATTGTTACCTAATGAATAAGCCTTTTGGGCAAGCAGTCTGTGACATGAGTTTCTGGAGAAAGAACCCCCATAATTTTACCCTGTAGGGCATTTTGTGACAAAGAATGCACCTACAAACATAATATATAGACAGAATGTTGATTTAATGTTCAAAGAGAGAAGAGAACTGAATAGGTGAATTTAACAGACTTATTTAAAAAAACATTTATTTTCCTTGGGCTGTTAAATAAAAAAATACTGAGAATTTTTTTTTTTTTTCCACAAATCTTTTAGTAAATCTTTAGTTTTCTCTTTAGAGAACACATATTCAACATGTCTTGTGTTGGATTTTTATTTCATAATACAGATCAATGATTTCTGTTCCCTGATGGTGCCAGGCCTTTGCAGTTCTTAAGCTTTGATACACAATTTAAAAATAATTTGCTTTTCATTTCTTCAATGTTCCATTATAGAGTTCTCTTCAGCATTGTTATTGACTGCATTTTGACAGTGATTTTTTTTAGGCTCAACCCTGTGCATTGCTCATACTGTTGTTATCATTTTAAATACATTCATTTAACTGCTTTGAACAAATAACAAGTAAATCAATAAATGTTTTAATTGTATTTGTAGATAAACTGGAAGTTGCTGCTCCCAAGCAAGAACAAAGTAAGTTTTGTTATTTTCCATTTTGCTAAGTTTTATGAAACATGTTAATTTCAAAATGATTGGGCTTATTTTTAGAAACATATTTTTTCCTCTAAGGAAAATAAATGAACACCTTGTTGGCTTTGGTAACCCCGCCACCTTTGTTTCTATTTAATTTTTTCCTAATTGCATCAATTGACCTTGTGTTTTTTTTTTTTTATATACGGGGAAATAGTTTATATAAAAATGATAATGTCATAATGACATAATGTGTAAAACACCACACAAAAAACATACACTATATTACCAAAAGTATTGTAAAGCCTGCTTTTACACACACATGAACTTTAATGGCAATCCAGTTTTAGTCTGCATGGTTCAGTATTGAGTTGGCCCACCCTTTGCAGCTATAATAGCTTCAACTCTTCTGGGAAGGCTTTCCACAAGGTTTAGGAGGGTGACTATGGGAATGTTTGACCATTTTTTCAGAAATGCATTTGTGAGATCAGGCACAGATGTGGACGAGAAGGCCTATCTCGCAGTTTCTGCTCTGATTCATCCCAAAGGTGTTCTTTGGGTTGAGGTCAAGATTCTGTGCAGGCAGAGTTTGGACTTTTCACCTTAGTTCCAGTGAAGAGAACTCTAATGCCACGTACACACGATCACTTTTTGTGATGAAAAAAAATGATGTTTTATGTGACGAAACAAAACTACATTTTTCAAACTTCATTTTCCAAAACGACGTTGCATACACACCATCGTTTTTCCAAAATGCTCTAGCAAAGCGTGGTGACGTACACCACGTTCGACGGCACTCTGTTCCATTGAAGCTCTGTCTCATAACTTGCTTCTGAGCATGCACGGGTTTAAAAACGTTGTTTTAAACGTTGTTTTGCCCACACACGATCACTTTTTATGGCACAAAAAATGACATTTTGAAAAACGACACAAAAAATTCAAGCATGTTCGAATTTTTTTTTGGTCGTTTTTTTGAAGACATAAAACGACGTTTTGCCCAAACACGATCACAAACAAGGTCCATAAAGTCATGGATGAGCAAGGCCTCATCCTGCCACAACTTGTACCAATGCCAAAAATGTATTTCCAGCAATGCTTGCTGTTTCAATTACAGGTTGGAGAAAAAAGATACATCTCTGGCAGATTTAACCCCCTTTATGGCCAGACCCTGATAATTGTGTTGTCATGCAATGCTGTATTGTAAAGTGTAATTTATATATATATTTATACAAACAGAGCTTTCTTTTGGTGGTATTTGATCACCACTGGGTTTTATTTTTGTGAAACTAAAAAATACCAAAAAAACAGAAAAAAAAAACAATAGTTTTTATTTTTTTCTATAAAACATATCTAATAAAAGAAGTGTCCATAAATTTTGTCAAAATTGTATTCTGCTACATGTCTTTTGATAAAAAATCCCAATATTGATTGGTTTATGTGAACAGTTTAGCATCTACAAACTATGGTATAAATACTGGAACTTTCATTTTATTTTTTAGTCTATTCTACTATGGCGGTGGTGAGGGATTTATAGGGACTGAGATAATTGGCGGAAAATCTGGAACTGATGCTGGGGGAACTGACTAACTGCCACTGACATGTTTACAGTAATCAGTGATAATACCATACATGGTCACTGTACTGGCTGGTAAAGGGTTAACATATAGGGCGATCAAGGGTTTAAATGTGTGCCTAACTTTGTTCAATGTGTGTGAAGTGTACTTCTTTTACTAATTGATTTCAAGGTTTCTCATCCTTACTTTGCAGAATTGAGAAACACAGAGATTGTTCCTTGTGAACAGAGTTCTGTGTTGACATTAAACACAGAGCTTTCTGCTGTGAATGTACACAGCCATTCAGCAGGTCCCCACTGTGCATTATTGGCCGGAACTTGCTGACAGGCTGATTGTACACAGCTGGTGCGTCCGATACCTGGAAGTAGGCAGCAACATACTGCCTTCAGAAGCCACATGTCCGCACATTGAGGGCGGTAGTCATTGAGTAGTTAAAGCTGTATGTAGTGTTAAGAAGCAGTATGTTTTTATCAGGCAGTTGACAACGACGTAATCCAGCAGTGCATATTTAGCTGTGCAGTTGATTTTCTTAATTTTCTTCTTAGCTTGGCTCATATACAAATGCATAGTAGAATTGGCCAATGGAAAGGCAGTTTTAATGAGCAAGACTAGGCCACAATGAACTAGAGACACAGGGCGCAACCAGGTTTTTTATTTAAGAATGAAGAGCCTGCAGATGATAAAGCAAAGGAAAATTGGCCACTGACTAAACAGTTTTGATCAGGCAGAACAGGCGTTACTGGTGTGTGTTTGTTTTTAGTGTTCATTTAATAAATAGATACACTTAGATAGCGGTGCCCCTGTTTCCTTTTGTTTTTTACAGTAACTGCTGTGTGCCCAACTTTTAATTTTACTATTGATATTAGGTGATATGATGTGAATGGTTTAGTTTCTTGTTCTGTTCTTTCACTTACTGTAGATGTTCATCAACAAGTTAATGCTGCACTCAAACTAAACAGACCCTATTAACATAAAATAGAAGTCAATATACCTCCAAAAGAAATGGAAACCAAAAATACCACCCCAAAACACTTAAAAAAACCATAAAGCTAAAGCTGCAAAGGCTGTTGTTTTCTAAAGAGCTAGCACACAGATCAAGCACAGCATAAAACACATATTTTTTTTAATAAAAAACAAGATAACAAATTGAACTCTTATCTGCCAAGTAGAACAAAGCTTTGCATGCAGCTTGGATTCCACAGTAAGAAACACACATAAAAGATGTCCATTAGTTCTGCAGGTGAAGCAGTCACATCCTGCACTTTGAAGTGACAGACAGCCAGAGAGATGGGAAACAGAGAAAGAATAGTGCATGCTTGCACATGTTTGAATGCTCCTTTGTAATAGAACCTGGATTTCTGCAGGTCTGTGACTCTGACAACTTCCTGTATAGTGGGTTACTAGAGTAAAAAGTTTTGGGGTTGTGTAAGCCTTTTTCTGTTTGAATAATTTATTATGTTATCATAAAGCATAACACAGGTCATAAGAATAATACCATTCATATTAGTACAATACACTGAAAATATAAAATGCAAAAAAGCAGTTACAACTATGCTTTTCTCATGAAGTATATAGAACCAAATGTAAGGAGTATTCCTAAAGCCGCGTACACACGACCATTTTTAATGTCCTAGAAAAAAACGTACAACGGCACTATAAAGGGGAAGTTCCATTCAGATGGCGCCACCCTTTGGGCTGCTTTTGTTGTTTTTGTGTTAGTAAAAGTTTGGTAAGAGACGATTCACGCTTTTCAGTCTTCATGCTTTTCAGTCTGTAAGGCTGCGTACACACGAGGAGACATATCCGATGAAAACGGTCCGACGGACCATTTTTATCGGACATGTCTCCTGGGAGATTTTGGTCTGATGTGTGTACACACGATCAAACCAAAATCCCCACGGACAGACAGCGCAGTAATGTGGCGGTGACGTTTACGCCGCCATGTCAGCAAACCAGGAAGTAAAATGCTTCCACGAATGCGTCAAATCCATTCAAAGCATTCGGGAGATTTCGGTCCGCTGGTTAGGCGTACTAACCAGCAGACATGTCCAACAGGCAGGTTTCCAGCGGACAAGTTTTAAAGCATGTTTTAAAACTTTTGTCCGCTGGAAACCTGTCTGCTATGCCGTACACACGATCGGATATGTCTGCTGAAACTGGTCTGCGGACCAGTTTCAGCGGACATGTTCGATCGTGTGTACGCGGCCTTACAGCGTGACAAATGTGCTATCTCCATTACAAATGCTAGTTTTACCAGAACAAGCGCTTTCATTTCATAACTTGCTTCTGAGCATGCACGTTTTTTCCCGTCGTTAAAGCCTACACACGGACGGGAACAATAGAGTGGAGAATGAGGAATATTTCCATAGAGGATATTTATAGGGAAAACTCCCTCATAGAGACAACAATGTTTTATCAAAAGTCTCAGGCCGCGTACACACGATCAAATCTATCTGCTGGAAACGGTCTGACAGACCGTCTCAGCAGACAGATTCGATCGTGTGTACGGGCGAGCAGACGGATTTGTCCAGCAGACAGATTTTAAAGCCTGCTTTAAAATCTGTCTGCTGGGAACCCGTCTGACCTATATGTCTGCTGGTTAGTACGCTAACCAGCAGACATATCTGCCTGCACATGCGTCGAATGGATTCGACGCATGTGCAGAAGTGTTTTACTTCCTGGTGCGGTGACGTGGCGGCGTCAACGTCACCGCGCTGTCTGCCGGCGGGGATTTTGGTTTGATCGTGTGTACAGCGATCAAACAAAAACAGCCAGCAGACAAATCTGTTCAAATCGGTCTGTCAGACCGATTTGAACAGATTCATTTGCTCGTGTGTACGGGGCCTCAGTCTTTTTCAAATCTGGCAGTGTCTCAGAGCTGTTTACTACCCTGAATGCCATTAAGCAGCAATAATATAGCTTTGTAAGCATTTTAACCTAACATTATAATTTATGTTATCCACAAATAAAACCATTACATAAAAATGGCGTGGAACATCATAAAAGTAGCATTTATTGTATGAGTTTATTATTAGCCACAAAGCATTTTTTATGAGACAGTTTTACTTGTAAATTACATCATATACTGTTATGCCGCATACACACGATCGGTTTATCCAATGTAAATGGTCTGATGGATTTTTTTCATCAGATATCCAATGAAGCTGACTTTCATCAGTCTTGCCTACACACCATCAGTTAAAAAAACGATTGTGTCAGAACGCGGTGACATAAAGCACAACGACGTGCTGAGAAAAATTAAGTTCAATGCATCCGAGCATGCGTCGACTTGATTCTGAGCATGCGCTGATATTCCCCACAGACAATCGTTTTTTTCTATTTTTCTTTTTTTCTATTGGTTTTTTAACCATCAGATCATTTTAAAACAGGTTCTAAGTTTTTTTCACCGATGGGAAAAAAAACAATGGGGCCCACACACGATCAGTTCGCCTGAAGAAAATGGTCCACCAGACCGTTTTCATAAGATGAACCAATCGTGTGTACGCGGCATTAGGTTCAAATTCTGACAAAGCTGTATCATTGCCACTTGTTGGCACTCAGGGTAATTAACAGGTCTGAATGCCTAGTGCCCAAGTAGTTAATAAATCTCAGTAGTAGTAGGTAATAAATAACTGGCCCTGGTTACTCTGTTGTAAAACCAAGATTGTGTATAACGTTCCCTATCTACTTTACCAATTGTGTATATGTAATCTGTTTTTTCATGACTAAAATGTGTGTTTTGTTTTGCAAGATCTGATCACTTTTTTTATGTTTTGAGGTTGTTCATTAGGCATTGTGAACAAAAAAAAGGGAGAACTTTGTTCTTAGCTTTAAGAATAGCTGTTAGCACTTGGCCTTGATACAAACCCAAATGAAAATTGATATAGGGAAAGTCCAGTGCTCAAACGTAAGTCACAAATAAATCATATAAACATAATCATAAATTTTTTTTAAACGTGTGAAATAAATTAAAAGCATCCAAAGTATATAAAGACTGCTTGTCTGGGCGCATGTGAATAATAGTTTAGAGAAGTTTATGAATAGTGATAAGTCCAAATAAAATATAGAACTCCAAACAAGATACTATATGAAGTTGCTTATAATGGACATAGTGGAAATAGAAAGCCACTATCACTCAATGTGCTCTAGTGACTGGCACTCCCCATGATTACGTCCATGGTGGCTAAATACGTTGGGCGGGGCCTATGAGAGTAACTCTATGGCCTCGTACACGCGATCAAATCTGTCCGCTGGAAACGGTCCGCTGGACCGTTTCAGCAGACAGATTTGATCGTGTGTACGGCCGAGCCGACGGATTTGGCCACCCGACAGATTTCAAAGCATGCTTTGAAATCTATCGGGTGGGAATCTGTCCGCCCGACATGTCTGCTGGTTAGTACACTTACCAGCAGACATGTCGTCCCGCACCGCCGCCGCACCGCCGTCGAATGGATTCGGCGCATGCGCGGAAGTGTTTTACTTCCTGGTGCGGTGACGTGGCGGCGTCAACGTCACCGCCACGTCACCGACACGTCAGCGCGCTCTCTGCTGGCGGGGATTTTGGTTTGATCGTGTGTACACGAGAGCAAACCAAAATCCCAGCAGACAGATTTGTTCAAATCTGTCGGACGGACAGATTTGAACAAATCTGTCTGCTCGTGTGTATGGGGCCTATGACACCAACCAGGACCCGGAAGTACACAACGTGAGGGGAAAACTTTGTCTGCAATACATTATAAGATGACACTCATTTTTATATTGGCTTTGTGACTTTTGCTGTCTATCTTGTTTGGAGTTCTATATTTTATTTGGACTTATCACATTCATACATTTCTAATAACTATTCTTTGTGTGCCTACAGATACACAGTCTATATACTTTGGATGTTTTTTATTTATTTCGCATATTTAATTGTTTATTGTTTATATGGTTCATTAGGCATCCAGAGGCGATTCAGTTTGCATGCGTAGCGCTATACAAGTCATTCATGTATTCATTCATTCATTGCCTGTGCTGGATTGAGAGCTGAAAAATGCATTGGCCACTGATGACAATCTTTTAGATCAATTTGTTTAGAAATACCCAGATAGACTGCTGAAGCATTGACTTAATAAGTATGTTTTCCCTTTATATTCCTAGCACACTTAAATCTCTTCTTAAGCAGTTTGCCAGCATTACTTATCCTTTCCCTACAGCAGCTTTACAATATACTGACATTATGACTGCTCCAAGCCCACCTTTTTATAGTGAATAGGCTGGTTTATCTAAAAGTGCCCTTATTGGTCTTTCTAATGGTACTGGTCATTATTCAAAGGTGGTTGCTAAAAAAAAAAAAAAAAATCAGTCCAGCAACAATGTACCTTAATTGGATGAATTAACTAGATTTGCTGAAAATACATAGATTCTGTAGATCCAAACCACACCCCTAACTTTTGCTTCATCAATGTGCTTTAATACATTGGGTTGATTTAATAAAATCAGAGAATGAAAAATATGGTGCAGTTATGCATGGTAGCCAATCAGCTTGTTCAATTAAGCTTTGATAAAAACAAGCCTGGAAGCTGATTGGTCTGTTAGCAGAGCTGCACCAGATTTTGCACTCCAGTTTTAGTAAATCAACCCCACTCTATCACTTGCATGAAACAGGTATACATTTTCCAGGTCGGTGACTCAAACTATTAAATCCAAATGCAACCAGCTAACTTGAAAATTCGGAAAGAGGTCAGCAATGAAGCCTGCATGTTTTCCCCAGTACAGACATCGTTTAAAGTTTGTTTCCATCAAAAGCTAGCAAAAACATGAACTTTTGAATAGTTTAGATATGGTTAAGCAGTTTTGAAAATCGTCATTCCCTCCACAAATGTGTCGTTTTTCTGTTCCAATAACTTCAAAAGACTTGACTTCTGTCTTCTTCTAGCTACTACTGATTTACTTTTAATGGGAAATTCATTCAACTGTCTCAAAAAATGTGAAGAGCACAAAGATGGAGGAACCTTTTAGAAAGCAAATGAAAAAATAGAAGATGAGTTTGAGTATTTAAGAGCTACTGGAAAAAGTCAAGCAGCTATAGGGAACACATGTGGTTCTACAGTTAATCTTGCTGGGTATATAGCTCAATATGTTTTTAGTTGCAGTGTTTTAATTTTACCCAGGACCTTTATTACAAGAAAGGATTGAATAATCATCGTTCAATTAACATTACACATCAAAACTTCAAATTTGAAATTCATATACAATGCAATCCTAATCATTTTTACTTTAGACAGCCTTTTGAATTTGGGGGAAATTAATTGCTGCCATTTTTAGTTTGTGTCTCAATTAATAAAAGAAAATTGCATGTCATGTAAATTAGGGCTCAAATGTTAACATCCTTTAAGCCCCTTAACCACTTAAGGACCAAGGGTGTTTTTCAGATTTCGTGTTTACGAGACTAGAACATTTTTTTTTGCTAGAAAATTACTTAAAACCCCCCAAAAAATCACTTTTTTGAATTAAAAAATAAGACAACAATAAATTTGGCCCATTTTTTTACATATTGTAGATAATATTACGTAGAGTAAAATGATACCCAACATGTCACGCTTAAAATTTGCGCCCGCTCGTGGCATGGCGTCAAACTTTTACCCTTAAAAATCTCAATAGGTGACATTTAAAAAATTCTATAGGTTGCATTTTTTGAGATACAGAGGATGTCTAGGGCTAGAATTATTGCTCTAGCTCTAACGATCGCGGCGATACCTCACTTGTGTGGTTTGAACGCCGTTTTTCATATGCGGGCGCTACTCGCGGATGCGTTCGCTTATGCGCGTGAGCTCGTCGGGACGGGGAGCTTTAAACATTTTTTTTTTTGGTTTCAGATTTATTATTATTTATTTCATCATTTTTAACACTGAAATAAAAAAAAATATCACTTTTATTGCTATTACAAGAAATGTAAACACCCCTTGTAATAGAAAAAAGCATGACAGGTCCTCTTAAATATGAGATCTGGGGTCAAAAAGACCTCAGATATCATATTTAGGCTTAAATGCAAAAGAAAAAAAAAAGAAAAAAGAAAAAAGGTAAACAAAGAAATTGTCTCTTTAAGACGCTGGGCGGGACTGACGTTTTCACGTCACTTCCGCCCAGCAGAGCTATGGGGACGGGTGAGGGACATTTTTTCCTCACTCGCATCCCCGGACAGCAGACGAGCAGACCCGATCGCCTCCGCCGCTGCCGAAGGCTACGGTAAGCGGCGGAGGGCTCGGGAGAGCGGCGGGGGGGGGGCCCTCTCCCGCCACCGATAACGGCGATCTCGTGGCGAATCCGCTGTGGAGACTGCCGTTATCGTTGACAGAACCGCCCACTGTAAAGATGGATATCTCGGTTGTGGCATCTTTAAAAATAGGACGTATATATACAGTGGGTGGTAGTTAAGTGGTTAAAGTGTTTTTAAACCCAGTTACACCACTTCTACCTACAGGTAAACTTATAAAAAAGGATTACCTGTAGTTACTGTAAATATCTCCCAAACCTGCAAGGTTTAGGTGATATTTACCATTTACGCTATGTCATCAGCGCATACGCTCTGAAGAAATGGCTAGCTCATGCTGTTTCTTCAGCAGCATGCCGTAACCGGTGGCTCCCGCACGTAAGTCATGTGATGTCATCCTGGCTCCAGCCAATCATAGTTCCGGAGCAGGCGAACCCAGAAATAACTCTGGAAGACATATTGCCTGTCACATCAGTGTGCAGGGCCGCTGCAACAACTTCGATCTAAGGTAAGTATTTCATAATGAGCTAGTATTCAATGCATACTAGCTCATTATGCCTTTTTTTGGAATTTACAACCACTTTAAGACGTACCATAGTAATTAAACAATTGGTCTGCGCTCTTATTTGGGCTGATAGATGCCCACCACAAGCCATTGCTCATGCTGTCATTAGAGAAATCGTAGGCTAAAGGCACAGAGCCATATGTCCACTGTTGTGACCAATCTTAGTAATTGCAGATTTCAAAAAGTAGTACTGTTTTCAATATTGAGCCCTCACCTTACACTCACAATGAGAGAAGGAGGATAATAAATGAATCCATTAAATCCATCTCCCTATCTTATGCAGGGAAGGCTGTAATCATAAGTGGGTGAGGAGTGGTAGGGGTTTTAAACTGCCACTGTTTTGGGGAGGCATTTAACCTCCCTGGCGGTATGATTCTTTAAGATTTTAGGTGCTAAAAGCGGTACCATTATTTGCAAGGGAATTTGGCGTTTTATACTGTAGGCTTGTAATTCTTAGGAATAACTCACTTAAATCTATTCAAACAAGAGTCTAATAGGCATCCCGGGTATGATTTTTTTTTTTTTTTTTAATTAAAAATTATAATATAATAAATAATTATAAAAAATGATCACAAATGATAATATAATTATAGTAAAAATTATTCAATAATGTAATCAAATCAAAATCACTGAAATTTGCTCAGTTGCAGAATTTTTGCTGTCATTTTTTTTTTTTTTTTATGACGAATTTCCCCATAAATCGCTATCGCTAAATTCTGCAAGTGATTCTGATTTATTATCGCTGTTTTTTAGCTGCTCTAAAACAATTTTTGCCATAAAGGGACACTTTTGGTTGCTATGGGCAATCTACAGTTTGCAGGGAGAAAGAAAAGTTTTTATTATACAAAATGACATGTAGTGTACAGGGCAGACCACTAGGGACATGGGGGGTGTGTATTTTTTACATACAGTACTGTAATCTATAAGATTACAGTGTACTGTATGTATAGTGTTTGTTTACTTTTTTAAATTTGGCGCCGTTCCCCCCCCTACGTCGCGACGCTCGCAGGGAAGGGAATCGGCGGAACACACAGCATCAGGCGGACATCCGCCCGCCGTGTACTGCGGGGATTCGTCGCTGGATCGCAGAGAAAAGGTAAGTAAACTTTTTCTGCATCCAGCGAGGTAAGCGCGTGTGTGGCACGGGGTTACCGATATTAGCTTAAAAATCTCACCCCGTGCCACACACGTGAAGACCGCCAGGGAGGCTAGTCTGACCGGCGATCCAGCGGGAAACCCCCGCCGGATCGCCAGGAATTTTTGGGGGAAAAAAAAATGCACCCCGAGCGTGACTCGGGGTTACCGCTTCTGGCACTGAATGTTAACCCCGAGTCACGCTCGGGAATACCGCCAGGGAGGTTAAAGTGTTTATTCTACAGGGAACTTCCACCAATAAATGAAGACTTGCACTTAGTAAATGACTGTTAGGCCGCGTACATACGATCAAATCTGTCTGCTGGAAACGGTCTGCTAGACCACCCCAGCAGACAGATTCGATCGTGTGTACGGGCGAGCCGACGGATTTGGCCACCCGACAGATTTCAAAGCATGCTTTGAAATCTATCGGGTGGGAACCCGTCCGCCCGACATGTCTGCTGGTTAGTACACTTACCAGCAGACATGTTGTCTCGCACCAGCGCCGAATGGATTCGGCGCATGCGCGGAAGTGTTTTACTTCCTGGTGCGGTGACGTGGCGGCGTCAACGTCACCGCCACGTCACCGACACTTCAGCGCGCCGTCTGCTGGCGGGGATTTTGGTTTGCTCGTGTGTACACGCGAGCAAACCAAAATCCAAAGAGACAGATTTGTTCAAATCGGTCGGACAGACCGTTTTGAACAAATCTATTGCCTCGTGTGTACGAGGCCTCAAAGACCAAACACACCTTAATTTATTTTTAACCACCTCAGTACCAGCAAGTTTATACATTTCTTCAAAAAATGTGATCACCTTGGGAGGTCCACTTTCCAAAAATGGTGAACTTTAGAGGTGTTAGTAGTGTCCTGGCATATTTATTTCATATGTTTTGAACTATGGGAAACTGTTTATTTTTTTCATATTTTAGTTTGATTTCTATTTATAAAGGCAATACAAAACAAAGTAATGTTTAATAAACCACCAAAAGAAAGTTCACATATTATATATCGATAAAAATAATACATAATTCATTTGGGTACAGTACTGCATGGCAGAGCATATGTCTGTCAAACCATTGCAGCACTGAAAACTGGAAAATTACCTGGATAGGAAGGGGTTGTAACATGCCAGTTTTAAAGTGGTTAATTAGGTTAATCACTTGAAAAAAATTCACACCACTTGAAGATCTTTTATTCACTTGTCTTTGATTTTTTTTTAAACCATAACATAGCCTTTTTATACAATTCTAGGTCATAATTATTCCCAAGAATTTGTGAATTCACCATACAATTCAATGTTATGGAGCACTACTCTGTACATCATTAAAAGGGACCACGTATATCATCTTATCATCTACAATATTCCTTCTTTTACAGAACTTGTCATAGCTCCTACAACTAAAGAAGAAATTTCTAAATTAATTACAGTTAATATAGCATATAATCACTCTTTTAATGGGCTTGTTTTATAGATAAGATTGGTAGATGATTCACTTCATGGCTGCATAGCACCATCTCCTGGCAACCAATTTTTCATACAATATTGCTACATGGTTTATCAAATCTATATGGCATCACTGAAAGACTGTAGCAAGTTGATATACAAAATTTCTTTATTAAAAATGATGTGGAACATTGATCGTTCTTAAGCAAGATATGATACAACTCCAGGAAGGTTGACATCTTCCTGTTTTGTTATTTACTTGTCCTATCACTATTAAACTACTACAGACTTATAATTGGGCAATTTCTGTGCATGGCTTATTTTCATTTTAGAGTGTGTATTGTATTTGCATTTACTTATTTACAAAACTGTTATCATCTTGATATTGTAATCAATGAGATTTAAAGGGTAACTCCTCTTTTGTGGGAAACAAGCAAATAATAATAATAATTAAAAAAACATAGCATATATGATTACTACACAAGCCATACAGTAACTAAATGTTGTTAAAAATTACATTTCCTTTTCAATCTGCCGAACTGGAATTTTCTGTCAAATGCAAAGCAATATGGCAACTTGGAGACATTGGGGCTGATTTACTATTGCCACTGCGCTGCGCCGGTTCATGCCTTAATTAGTGCGCTGGATGAAGCCTTAATTAGGCGCATGAACCGGCCGCAGCAGCAGCGCAATGCAATTGGTAAGTAAAGCCGCCGACGAACTCCCTGTTAAAGTGGGGGAAATCTTAAGTGTTAATTTTAAAGGCTAATCCGCAAGTTTTGTCCTAAAAAGTGTTTGGGGACCTCAGTCCTGCCCCAGGGGACATGTACCAATGTTTTTTTTTTTTTTTAAACGGACGTTTTTTCGGGAGCAGTGATTTTAATAATGCTTAAAGTGCAACAATAAAAGTGAAATATTCCTTTACATTTCGTACCATGGGGGGCTGTAATGTCAGCATGTGAAAAAGCACACTTTTCCCGTGGTTAGCGCTTTAAAGTGACTGTCTGTTAATGACAGTCAGAAGCACAAAAAAAGAATAAACAAATTTTGTGTAAAGTAAAACAAATAAAGGACCCTGGAAAATCCAGGGACAAGCACTGTATAACTCGTGTGTGATGAACAGTGTGAAAATAATCTATTAGTGAGATGACACCCGTTGTTGGATACAATTAATCACATATAAAAACATATATACATTGAAAAACAACAGTGATTGTTCATTTCTTTAGAAAGACATGTGTAAATTATTAGCCACTGACTGACAAGTGCAATAATGTCCCGTGAAAGGAAAATAAAACAAATCCTGATGTAAATAAGTAATAGTCAATCTGATGATTGGTGAATAACAAATAATGACTTCTCCACTGTGTTGTTCCCACCACCGAAAGCAATGCAGGCTTACCAGAACCAGTTGACTTCAGATGGCTTACGCCACTGAAAGTCAAATTAGGCTTGTAGTGGCTGATATCACAATGGGCTCCTTGGCAAGGCAATACTTTGAATGGTCAGCAGAACCTCCGTGGGATGGATGGATGAAGCCCAGCTGGGAGTGCGATCCCCAAGTGGATATTCTCATAGAAAATGGTTTGTATAAGAGATAAGAGAAAGAAGTGGCCACATAGCGTAATCCCGTTTAAGTAGAAAAATAAAATATTTATTTACAGCTATCAAACTTACATTTTAGCTGAATAAAAAATGCTTGTATACAAGTAGGGCGGCAGTGGAGTCCTCCCGACGCGTTTCGTGGACAGAGCACTTCGTCTGGGGTCATATGAGCCGTGTTAGCAGCTAACATTTAACCAAAATTGGCAGCGCGGGGTAATCATCTTCCCTTTTTCCCGTGGTTAGGACTGTCCCTGCACAAAATGACATTCTCAAAAGAAAAAAAGCCATTTAAAACTGACTCGCAGCTATAATGAATTGTCGGCTCCCTTCATTCATAAAAAAAAAAAAAAAGCGTGGGGGTCCCTCCAAATTCCATTAGAAGACCCTTTAGGTCTGGTATGGATATTAAGGGGAACCCCGCCACCATTTAAAAAAAAAATGATGTGGGGTTCCCCCCAAATATCCATAACCAGACCCTTCAGGTCTGGTGTGGATTTTAAGGGGAACTCCACCCCAAATAAAAAAAAATGGCGTGGAGTTCCCCCTAAAATCCACACCAGACCCCTTTTCCGAGCACGTTGACCTGGCCGGCCGCAGAAAAGAGGGGAGGACAGAGTGCGCCCCCCCTCTCCTGAACCGCACCAGGCCACATGCCCTCAACATTGGGAGGGTGCTTTGGGGTGCCCCCCAAAGCACCTTGTCCTCATGTTGATGAGGACAAGGGTCTCTTCCCCACAACCCTTGCCCGGTGGTTGTGGGGGTCTGCGGGCAGGAGGCTTATGGAAATCTGGAAAACTCCTTTAACAAAGAGGCCCCTCAGATCCCACCCCCCCTGTGTGAAATGGTAATGGGGTACATTGGGGGTCATTTACCAAGCCTGTGCGCCATGACTCATGGTGCACAAGCAGGAGTAAAAGTGTTTTTGACATTTACAAAAGAGATACGCTGCCAGTGCAGTGTATTTCTCCATTTACTAAAATGCCTAATGCGCCCAGAAGAGGGCGCATGGTACGCCAGTACAGACCTGGCGTACGGCATTTAGTAATGTAATTATCAGGGAGTTATTTAGGGGAGGGAGGGGGGTGATGCAGGGGAAGTGTAGTGACATGTGTTTGAATGTGTGTGGCGGGCCGAATTCAAAGTGAAAGTGACTTTTGAGAACCGATCCCTGTGCGCTTTGCATACTGGGCATGCGCAGAGGGAAATTTCGGGGCTTCCCATGCGCCACATCAGTACGCCGAGAAATTTTTAGTAAATTCCTTGCGGCGTAGCTGAGATTTCTGTGCGTGACGCGGCGCACGGGAATCTCCGAACGGTTTTCAGCCTGCGCTGACCATGAAGGGGAACTCCGCGCCAAATTTCAAACTTGAAACCGGCGTGGGTCCCCCTCCAGGGGTACAGCAGGCTCTTCGGCTTGGTCTGGAACGTGAGGGGTTAAACCCACGCCAAAAACGGCGTGGGGTTCCCCCCCAGATCCAGACCAAGCCCTCATCCCAGGCACGCAGTCTGGCCAGACAGGAATGGGGGTGGGGACGAGCGAGCGCCCCCCCCTCCTGAGCCGTACCAGACCGCATGCCCTCGACATGGGGGAGTGTGTGCTTTGAGGGAGGGGGCACTGCCCCCCCCACCCCAAAGCACTCTTGTGACAAGAGCCTCTTCCAGACAACCCTGGCCGTTGGTTGTCGGGGTATGCATGCAGGGGGCTTATCAGGGGGCTTATCAGAATCTGAGAGCCCCCTCTAATAAGAGGGCCCCCAGATTCTGGCCCCCCACCCTATGTGAATGAGTATGGGGTACATCGTACCCCTACCCATTCACCTGGTGAATGTGTAAAAATAAGACACCACACAGAATAAAATAATTTATTAGTCAGCTCCGGGGGTCTTCTGCCCCACCACCACCCCATTGAGCCCCGGCTTCGTCGTTTTCTGCCGGGGGTCGACACCCACCGATGCTCTCCGCCATGTTTGGCCGGGCCCCCATTCCAAATTAAGCTCTTTAAAATCCGGGGGGGCGGCGGAAAATGGCGGAGAACAACGGGAGGTGTCGCCCCTCCTCGGTCTTCTAGCCGTCTTCTGCGGGGGGGCTCCTGCCTCCCGCAGACTTCTGGTTGTCTTCCGCCGGGGGGTGCACCTACCCCCCCGGCCTTCTAGCCGTTTTCCGCCGGGGAGCGACACCCACCGATGCTCTTCGCCATGTTCAGCCCGGCCCCCACCCCAAATTAAGCTCTTTTACATCCGGGGGGGCAGCGGAAAATGGCGGAGAACAACGGGGGTGTCGCCATTCCTCGGTCTTCTAGCTGTCTTCTGCCGGGGGGGCTCCAGCCCCGCACCGGGCTTCTAGCCATTTTCCGCCGGGGGGGTGACACCCACCAATGCTCTCCGCCATGTTCGGCCGGGCCCCCACCCCAAATTAAGCTCTTTGTGCATCGGGGGGGCGGCGGAAAATGGGGGAGAACAACGGGGGTGTCACCACTCCTCGGCCTTCTAGCCGTCTTCTGCCGGGGGGGCTCCAGCCCCGCACCGGGCTTCGTCGTTTTCTGCCGGGGAGGGGCGACAACCCACCCCGGTCTTCGCCACCGCCTCCCCAGCGGGGGAGCCAGGCAGAAGCGGAGGGCACCGGAGAAGCCCGCAAGTGTCACCCCGCGGCGGAAGACAGCGGAGAGAAGCCCTGGCCCCAGCGGAGGCGCCAGGCAGAAGAGGCCATCGAGAGCCCCCCCCCGGCAGAAAACGATGAAGCCTGCGGCCCTCCCCCATAAGCAGGAAGCTTCGTGGTGAAGGGGGTCGCGGCGGAAGACTGACTAATAAATTATTTTATTCTGTGTGGTGTCTTATTTTTACACTTTTACCACCAGGTGAATGGGTAGGGGTACGATGTACCCCATACTGCAAAGAAAAAGTAATTGCGCAAAGTGCATAAGACCAACATATGTTGGATATAGGTTTGCAGAGTGATGCAAGTGACATATAGATCAATAGTGCACAATACTATAAAGTGCAAACAGAGTCCATGATGTTAAGAGGTGTTCCAGGATACCCGCTAGTTCCGTGAAAGATGTGCACTTCACCACACACACACACTCTGGTCTCCCAGAACTCTCACCTCTAAACGGCTAAAAAGAGACCTCAATATGCAGATCCACTGCTGGTTATCTCCCTGGTGTTCCTGGTGTCCACAACATGGATGGTATGATCTGGGTCTCAGAGGTGGGATAAAAACAGGAACAAGGACCTCCAATAGTGCATTATCATTGATACAGAGGAGTTTAATAAATAAAATTTGCACTTACAAACATAGAAATAAAACGAGCATATAACACAGCGGCACCGCGCTGGTATCACGGCAATCCCGGTGTACGTCTCCCTTCA
Source organism: Rana kukunoris (assembly GCA_029574335.1). NCBI lineage: Eukaryota > Metazoa > Chordata > Amphibia > Anura > Ranidae > Rana > Rana kukunoris. The sequence goes on along the minus strand of CM056052.1, from coordinate 326,312,217 downwards.
CCCTACGCGTTACGACATACGTGTCTTCAACTGGGGTTTGTGTGTGGACAGCTCGGGATTCCCTTTCTAGCTACACAGACCGGAAGTTCGGCTCCGCCATTTTCTCGTAGTCCGCCAGGTTAGCCTGTTACCTATGCAGACTAGAAGTTACGGCTCCGCCATTTTCTCGTAGTCCGCCAGGTTAACCTGTTGCCTATGCAAACCGGAAGTTGCGGCTCCGCCATTTTCTCGTAGTCCGTCAACAGGCGGCAGATCTGCGATGTCTAGCTTCATAATGTGAGCTCATAATAAATTTATACAAAACATTAAAAGAAATTGAATTCAATATCAAGGTAATCTATGTATTACTAAGGCCAAAAAAATCTATCCTAAGGTATAGCTTACTTCCTACACCTCTATATATAGTGTGAAGGCGAGAACGACAGTCAAGTCTTTTCATCGCCATCTAGTGGTTAAAAATAGGTATTAATAGTTTTAAAATTAGAATTAAAAAAAGCTGTTGTCTATATAGAGCCAATAGACACACTAGCTTGTTATACCTCAAAATGTCATCGAATATAAGGTACTGACATAATTCCCTAACCTCCATGTACATGATTAGCGAGATAATCATACATCGGGCTTGTCGTGTCACATACCACATTGCAAATGTAATAAATTCATGGTACATTACTATGATGGAAATAAAAAGAGAAAAAAATAAAAAAAATAAAAGGAGGGAGGGGAAGAAAATCCGTGGGACCAGCCCACATCTATCACCCTATATATTAGAATATTTTAGAAATTGATTAAAAAGCAGTTTAGATCAAACTCAATATTCATACCTCCAGGTGTTAGAGTCCTCATTTTGTGAATCCATTGAGATTCTTTTTGGCTAATAGTTCTTATTTTATGACTGCCTCTCTAGTTTTTTACATACTTATCTATTCCCCAAAATTGCATATGAGAGGGATCTTTGTTGTGCACCAGATCAAAATGTCTGGAAACATTATGCTTCGTGGATCCCTTGATAATATTTTTTACATGTTCCTTGATGCAAACTTTCAAGGCTCTTTTTGTCCTACCAACGTACTGTAAATTACAGCTACACTGGATGACATAAATCACTCCTTCGGTATGACATCCTATGAACTCCTTAATTTCAAATGATTCTCCTGTATTGGTTGCCATAAATTGGGTTCTTTTCTTAAGTGGTTTTTGGGACCTCATACAAGAAAAACAACTTTTACATGGAAAAAAGCCTTTACCCGTAAAGAAGGAAAAAGGGTTTTTGGGTGGGGGTTCTACCACGGATTTAACGATAAGATCCTTGAATGTAGGCGCTCTTTTGTATATAATTTGTGGTTTGTCCGGCAATATAGTACACAGATCTTTATCGTTTTGCAAGATATGCCAATGTTTATTTCGAATCTTGGCAACATCTTTATGTTGTGTGTTATAGTTCAGGATAAGAGAGGGAGCCTGTTGTTCTCTCTGTACATTGCTCTTTGTCTGTAACATACTGGATCTTTCCAATAGTGCAACCTCTCTAATTTGCTTATGGATGGAGCTTTCTTCATATCCCTTGCTAATGAATCGTGATCCAATCAATTGGGCCTGTCTATTATAATCCTCATCCTTCGTGCAATTCCGTTTCATTCTGACCAATTGGCCCCTAGGAATGTTGTACAGCCAAGGTGCAAAGTGGCAGCTGTCCCTAGAAATACAGCTGTTAGTGTCTACGTTCTTAAAGAAAGTCTTCGTGACTATCTTGTTACCTTCTAGCCTCACGTTCAGGTCTAAGAAGTCAATAGATTGATGGTCGATCTTCCATACTAGATTGATGTTTTTATCATTATCGTTTAGTTTCTTTAGGAAGTTCTTTAAAGTTTCCCTGCTTCCATTTCAAATGATAATCAGGTCATCAATGTACCTCTAATATAAGGAAAGTTCTGCTGGCATATCTTCGTATACAGCTGATTCCTCCCATTGGGCCATAAATGCGTTAGCCACGCTTGGGGCAAATTTGGCTCCCATTGCTATCCCAATGGTTTGCTTATGGTATGACTGGTCATACCAAAAATAATTATACTTGAGGCATGTTTCAAGACTTTTTATGAGATACTTCCTTTGGGCACATATCAAGTTGCTATCATTTCTCAGTAGCCATTTGGTCGCATGGCATGCATCATGGTGTTTCACTATCGTATACAACAATGAAACATCTGCAGTAGCAAGCAACTTTCTGCCCTCTAGTACAGGAACAGAGTCTATCAATTGTAGAATGTGTTTCGTATCTTTAAGAAAGGCTTTTGGACAGCTGGTTGCATAAAATGGTCTATATATTGTCCAAGTCTTGAAGTTAGAGAGTCAATCCCGTTGACAATCGGTCTACCCGGGGGATTCTCTTTTGACTTATGGATCTTCGGAATGGTATATATCTCCGGTACTCTACACGATTCAGGGATCAGATACTTAGCTTCCCTCTTATTTAAAATATCTTTTTTTCACACCCAAATTGATAAGCAATTTAAGTTCTTTCTTGTACTTCACTATTGGATTACCCAAGAGCTTGGAATAGGTGGCTCCATCTTACAATTGCCTGTTTAGTTCATCTTTGTATTGCTGTTTCGATTGGACCACTACCGCCCCCCCCTTTGTCCGCAGGGCGGATAACTATATCTGTCCGTTGAGTAAGGAGTTTGATATCCTTCTTGATGTGTCCCGGATCGAATTTTTTGTTTTATTTCCAAAGATTCCAGATCTTTTAAGACTAGGTTTTTTGAAAACATCAATGTGCTGATTGCTCGTGACCCAAGGATTGAACACAGAATGATTTCTCAAATTACTGTGTATGGGCATTGCATCCTTATTGGTTATAGGGTATCTTACTTTCAAGGGATTATTCAGGAAGTACTTCTTAATGTTTAACTTCCTTACATATTTTTGTATACCGATGTAGGTTTCAAATTTATTGAGGTTTTTCATGGGTGCATATTTGAGTCCTTTATCCAACACTGCTAGTTCTTCAGCAGAAATCGGTAGTCCGCTGATATTGACTACATTCTCTCCAACTCCTCTCTTTTTCTTTTGACATCTCTTTCCAGCTCTAATGCCTCTCTTAGTTCTGCGCTGGGTTTGTTCTCTTGTGGTCGAGCTCTTGGGGACCGGTAGGGTTCCTGTACCCTTTGAGGGTAATGGTCCCTCCGTTCCCTGTCTAAAAAAGGGCGTTGGGAGTTATAATCATAGTGTTGTTGATATTGGCGGTATTTGGAAGGATAGGGTTCCGACTGGTATCTAATTGGATCAAACCTATTATAAGTAGGAATTGGTGATCTCATCTGTCTTCCATACTGGTCATAATGAGGAGACCCTTTATATTCTCTCTGATTTCGATCGTTATTATGTCCATTATTTTAAGGTTTTTTAAAACGTTTTTTAAAAGGTTTCTTCCCAGTATTTTTGGGAGTGCGTGGCCCATAATAGCTAGTAGGCGGTGGCTCATAGTAAGGTCTAGTAGGCCCAGGGTATTGGTCTCGCCCATCATACCCCATACTCATTCACATAGGATGGGGGGCCAGAATCTGGGGGCATGCGGTCTGGTACGGCTCAGGAGGGGGGGCGCTCGCTCGTCCCCACCCCCATTCCTGTCCGGCCAGACTGCGTGCCTGGGATGAGGGCTTGGTCTGGATCTGGGGGGGGGGGAACCCCACGCCGTTTTTGGCGTGGGTTTAACCCCTCACGTTCCAGACCAAGCCGAAGAGCCTACTGTACCCCTGGAGGGGGACCCGCGCCGGTTTCAAGTTTGAAATTTGGCGCGGAGTTTCCCTTCATGGTCAGCGCAGGCTGAAAACAGTTCGGAGATTCCCGTGCACCGCGTCACGCACAGAAATCTCAGCTACGCCGCAAGGAATTTACTAAAAATTTCTCGGCGCACGGGAAGCCCCGAAATTTCCCTCTGCGCATGCCCAGTATGCAAATGAACCTCGCGAGGTTCAGGCGCACTTTGCAAGCGCACGGGGATCGGTTCTCAAAAGTCACTTTCACTTTCAATTTGGCCCGCCACACACATTCAAACACATGTCACTACACTTCACCTGCATCACCCCCCTCCCTCCCCTAATTAACTCCCGCCCGAATCCCCGATATTCACATTACTAAATGCCGTACGCCAGGTCTGTACTGGCGTGCCATTTGCCCCCAATTCTGGGCGCATTAGGCATTTTAGTAAATGGTGAAATACACTGCACTGGCAGCGTATCTCTTTTGTAAATGTCAAAAACACTTTTACTCCTGCTTGTGCACCATGAGTCATGGCGCACAGGCTTGGTAAATTACCCCCATTGTGTATGCAGTTGGTGTACAGATATTCCACAGAAATTTAATCTCCTGCTTGTGTAATTGGGCTCACTGTTTTTCCCAGAAGTTTGGACTACAAAATACTGTAAGTCTGATTTTTGATATTCTCTGCAACAAAAAATGTACCATATTTATCGGCGTATAACACGCACCCTAACTTGAAGAGGGAAGTTATAGGAAAAAAACTTTCCACAGCCCCCTGCGTATAACACGCAGGAACAGTTTATCCTCTATTTTCAGGGTAAAAAAGTGAGTGTTATACGCCAATAAATACAGTTTTGATGAGATACTCCTAAAGGGTTCATCACTTCTAAATGGATTGAAGCTCTGCAAGTTTCCTCCTTAGAACACTGCAAGTGCATCTGATAATTCATGATAAAAAATGTCACTCCGATTTATATTCACTTTGCACCCAGATATCATAAAACAAACAGCTTTTTCTTCAGAGCAGAAAGAGGTAAAAATCTACATACAATTTTGTTAACCGATTGCCGACCAGCCACCGTCATTATACTGTGGCAGGTCGGCGCGTTCCCACGAACCGTCGTAGCTGTACGTCGGCCCTTTAAGTGAAGATAGCAGGCACACACGGGCCTTCTGGACTGCGGGGGTTCCAATGGGTGTGGCAGGCACAAGAGCCAGAACAGGGACGTGTGTATGTTAACACACAAATCCCTGTTCTGTGAGGAGAGGAGAGACAGATCATGTGTTCCTACTAGCTAGGAACAACAATCTGACATCTCCTCTAGTCCTATAGTCAGTCCCATCCCCCTACAGTTAGAACACACATGAGGGAACACAGTTAACCCTTTGATTGCCCCCTAGTGTTAACCCCTTCCCTGCCAGTGATGTTCACACAGTAATCAGTGCATTTTTATAGCACTGATCGCTGTATAATTGTCACTGGTCCCAAAAATGTGTCAAAAGTGTCCGATCTGTCCGCCATAATGTCACAGTCCCGATAAAAATCGCTTACCACTGCCATTACTAGTGATCATAATCCTTTCACCTATTTTGTAGACACTCTAACTTTTGCGCAAACCAATCAATATACGCGTATTACAATTTTTTACCAAAAAGATGTAGAAGAATACATATCGACCTAAACTAAGGAAAAATTTGCCTTTTTTTTAAAAAAAAATGGGGATATTTATTATAGCAAAAGTTCAAAATATTGTGTTTTTTTTTTCAAAATGAATGCTCATTTTTTGTTTATAGTGTAAAAAATAAAAACCACAGAGATGATCAAATACCACCAAAAAAATCTCTATTTGTGGGGAAAAAAATAGCATCAATTTTGTTTGGGTACAGCGTCACAAGGCCGCGCAACTGTCAGTTAAAGCAACCCAGTGAGGTATTGCAAAAACATGATCTGGTCATTGAGCAGTCAAATCTTCTGTTTCTGAAGTTCCTCAATGTACATTGCTCACCCAGCAGAATTATTACTTTTTTGGGGGGGGGGGCTGAGTGAAGTTTAAGTTTCAGTTTGATGGACGTTTGGGGCATTAACTTGCATGTTCCAGACCAATTAAATATTCTTATAAAGATCTCATTCCAAGCACTCCCTATTTCAAACCCTACAGCAGTCACAGTAAGGTGTTGTCACTCTAAGATAGGACATGTGTTACCAGCAAGATCATTAGGTAAAATAAAATGTAAACATAAAAAAAAATCTAATTAATCCACCGCATGCAAGGATTATTGCAATATAAAACAATTTCCGTTCTTCGACTAGGGTAAGTTTGAAGAGATCCTGTCACTAACTTAAAAAAATGCAGGTACTATAAAAGCACAGAAAAATCAAGTATCCTAAATTTACTTTTAGCATTATTTAGCATTATTTATATTCCATAAACACATTTTTATTGTATTTGCATGTGCCTCTGGCGAACTAACATTCCAGTAAGTTTTAATTCCCTAGCAAGGTCCCCTGCCTCCTATTGTGTCAAAACCCTCTCCCCTTATTGGAAGTCTTTTCTGGTCCAGCTCCTCCGCCCCTCTCTTCACTCCCTACATGACTTTTTTTATGTTGTACCCAAAGAAGGAGTGAAGGAGAATACTATAGAGTATCACTTGGATTACATTACATGCTGACATCCCAGCCAAGTCTCAGGGCTTTTGGATGTCTACATAAGGGAAACGTTTTAACATTCATAAACTTTGTTAAAAAAGGGAATTTTCAGTTTTTTTTTTTTCTGTTTTGAAAAGAGCACCCCTATTAGATTTTTTCTTCTTGTGTCTCTGCTGGGAAATGTTCTCATTACTTCCATTATAAATAGGTGCCATACAGAAAAGGAAGTATGTTCCAAAAGGGACCATACACAATTTTTTTAACCCTACTCCACTCCACGTTTTTTTCAGAGTTGTTTTTAGCAGCAAACAAAGCATTTGTCAACACATAGCTCTTTATTCTGTCTAATTCTCTAGAGATCCTTAAATCTACCTACCCAATATATAGATTTCTTGCCTGCAGTAGCTGTACTGCTGATCACTGTAACTTTCTTAGACTCAGGTTAGAAGTGGAAATACAAAAATAACAGCAGCTTATTGAAATTTTTACTTAAGAACTTTATCTGTTCCCGCTGTCTGTTGCTCAGATCATTTCTGTTCCATTTATTTTGTGACATGTATTGCTCAGCAAACATTCAATGCTGAACATAGCTCAAGAAATGTCCTAGAGAATATGTCATAAGGAGATAACCCGGCCATCTCTAACTGCTGCAAAGCCTCGAGATTCAAGGGACATTCGATTTCCACTGAGCAGTATAACAATGTCGAAAGAAAGTGACTTTAACAAGTGTTCAAATTGAAATCATGGGATATTTCCACATTGATTTGCCACGTATTTTATCAGCTGGAACACATTTAAAAATTAAATTACAAGTAGCTGATTTAAAATTTGGAAATATAAACATTCAATTTTCATGCATCACACCTGTTATTTTATTTTTTATCAAACATAAGAAACTTATTCATCTACTCCAATCTTTCCTATGAATGCAGGTAATTTATTATTTTATTCTTAAAAAGACATATGAAGTAAAAATGGCAATTTCGGAATGAATGTGCAGGACCCGAATGTCATTTAGGGGACTGCTGCTGAATTAAAGTACACTCATTAAATTTGACATGCTGACAGTGGTAATGATATTTGAAGGCATGCATTTGAAAATGTAAACCCTTTAAATTTGCAAAAAAAATAAATGAAGGTGTAATGTTAAGCCATTACAGTTAAGGCATTGAGGCAGTCTTGAAATTATAGTCTCAGGGATCCAAGAGGGATATCTTATCAGATCTTAAGAAGGATCTGTCCTGCATGGACAAATCTTTAGGGTGCCTACACATGGCCCCACCTTTTTACAATATATTTCAAATTAAATAATATTTTTATCCTACTGGGTTGCGTAAAGCTTCCCTAGGATACATTAATCAAAGCTTTCAACCAAGCACACTTTGCTATTTACAGAATTGTTCTATCAATGTTTAAATCTTGTCCCCTCAAGCTTCTCTTTCTGTTCTTGATTAGATATGAGGCAAAACTACTTTGGATAAATGTCAGTTGAACCAATGAAAAAAAAATAATGATCATATACAGTAAATTGAAAACGTTCATATATAGAATTATATAGCCAGGAAGGCAAGAAAAAGATCCTCATAGCATGGTCCAATTTTGTTAACCAGTGGTAAACTAATTCCTTACTGATTCTCTAAGGCAATTTGATATTCCCTAGTCATTGGCTCCCAGTGATGTCAATCAAAGCCACTGACAAGGGAATCTGTGCATTTGATCCATATTGCCTTAGGCCACGTACACACGATCAGAAGTGGTCTGATGATCTGATGTGTGTACACACCATCGGACCAAAAATCCGATCAGGCCAGAACGCAGTGACGTAGAACACAACGACATGCTGAAAAAAACGAAGTTCAATGCTTCCAAGCATGCGTCAACTTGATTCTGAGCATGCGCATGTTTTTGGTCCGATGCTTTTGTGTACCAACCATCGTTTTGGTCCGACGGACCAATCAAGTTTTAAAACTTTGGTCCGACAGACAACGGTCCGATGGGCCGTACACACCATCGAATTGGTCCGATGAAACTGGTCTTAAGACCAGTTTCATCGGACCGGTCTGATGGTGTGTATGCAATCTTAGTGTGTAGCAGTGTCTTTCAAAATGAATGGCACTGTAACCTGTTAATGCAAGTAATGTGTAAAAAAGTGCGTTACTGTGACACACCAAAACACAAAGGTGTGTTTCAGCAAGATGGAGCATGGCAAACATGTTCAATGCAGAGTAGAGTTTGGAAACACTACAGTAAGATTAAAGTAGTTGGAATGAAAAACTTTTCTATTTTGTATACTTATGTGTTACATGGGCCTAAGAAAAATATTGAGTAAATTATTTAATTCACATATTTGACACACCTTTCTTGAATTCATTCCAGTGAAAGAAAAAAGAGAAGAGAAGAAAGAAGAAAAGGAAAAGGGTATGTTATTGCATTAGTATTAAAGTAAATTTACAAACAACACAATGGGGATGATTTACTAAAGGCAAATCCACTTTGCACTACAAGGGGGGAGATCTGAAATGAGGAGATGCTCTGCTGATTTTATCATCCAATCATGTACAAGCAAAAATGCTGGTTTTATTTTCATTGCATGTCCCCCTCAGATCTGCAGGGACTGCACTTCCAACTGCACTTGCAGTGCACCTGTAGTGCAAAGTGGGTTTGCCTTTAGTAAATCAACCCCTATGTTTCATTTTAACCTCTTTATCCCTCACACCTGAGCAATCCTATGAACCAATTTTTGCATTTCTACTAAAGGCCTGTTTATTCGACAATAACTTTGGTATTACTTAACATAAGAAAGTAATCTGTATACTGTTTTTTTTTGTTTGTTTTTTTAAGAAAAACAGGGCTTTCTTTCAGTGATATTGTCTAATTTGTCTTACAAAGGTAATCTTATTTGTTGAGTAATGCATATACAAAGTCATAATAATAATAATAATAACAACACAAAAAAAAAAAAAAAAAGATCAGTTTTACTGTAGATACAAGTATTCATTGCATTCTACAATTTGTCCTGCTTATCCGCTTGCTTACTGGGCACTTAAGCTCCATCCCTGTTCAGACCAATTTTCAGATTTCAGCACTGTTAATCTTTGAATGACAATTGCGCAGTCATGCTACACTGTATCCAAGTTTTATTGCTAAATAAAACAAAAAAGGACTGGAAAAAAAAATGTAATTTTTCTCCTTCACTGATGTGTGCCAATGAGGTTGCACTGATGGGCACTGATAGGCACTGATAAGGCGGCACTAATGAACTGATAGGTGGCACTGATGGGCACTTATAGGCAGTGATAAGGCGGCACTAATGAGCACTGATAGGTGCCACTGATGGGCACTTATAGGCACTAATAAGGCAGCACTAATGGGCACTCATAGGTGGCACTGATAAGCACTGTTAGGTGGCACCGATAAGCACTAATGGGGCGACACTGATAGGTGGCACTGAGAGATGGCACTTATGGGTGACACTGATGGGTACTGATGGTTGGCACTGATGGGTGACACTTAAGGGCACTGATAGGTGGCACTGATAATCAGCACTAATAGGTGGCACTAATAGTCAGCACTAATAGGTGGCACTAATGATCACTGATGGGTGGAACTGATGTGCGCTGGTAGGTGACACTGATAGGCAGCACTGATCTGTGGCACTTATTGTGAGACAAAGATGGACATTGATTGGTAGCACTGGTGGGCATTGATGGGAGTCACTGGTAGGTATTGTAGATGGCACTGGTGGGTGGCACAGTGGGCACTGGCCGCTGAAACTGGTGGGCACATAACATGCACCTGTGGCTTTCTGTGTGAGGGATCGATGTCCCTCTGACAGAAGCCGTGATCGGCTTTTTCCCCCCTCAACCTGACAGTAATAATACCTATTACTGAGCTTCTGTTAACATCATGTGATCAGCCATCATTGGCTGACAGCTGATCATGTGGTAAGGAGCCGGGATCAACCCCTTACTCTGATCTGTGATCACCCGAGTCTCATAGACTCAGTGATCACAGAGCGCACCGCACATGACCCGCAGGGACACACAGTCAACGCTTGCTCAGAAAGACATCAATGTCAAATTGTGCCAATGTGAACCAGAGCAAAAGTAACAAAGTAAATGTATCTCTCTTTTTCGCATGTGAACAGTGTTTATTAACACCGCAAGGCAGTCTTTTAATAGCAGCAGCTTCTTCAGCTTCTGTACTTACACAGCAAATAATTGGCTATTATTTTTATATTTGTGAATTGCCAGCAAGTATGAGTGGGGTAGAAGTGGGACAGAATGATGTGCTCTAAGTGCTCTATATATACTTTGGTGAAGTTTTTTTGGACATGTGTTGCACTCCCAATGTCCACAACTGGTTAACATCATTAATAGTATCAAAGTTTATTTCTCAAGCTGCCTTAACCATCTGATGCCCTTAAATATATTGAGAAAGGGAAGCAGTTACAGGCATATTCATAGACACGTTTGTGACTGGCCTTTTTCTGGGTTTGGGGGGTGCATGCACGCACCCCCTGCCTACCCATGCTGTAATTTTACACAGCATGAGTTTGACGAATTTTAGCCAATGATTCCAGCTGAAATCTGCTGATTGGCTGTGTCCAATCACACAGAGTTATGTGTGTATAAACACAGTTATGTGTGTACACAGGAACAGGGATCTGGCTGTTTATTCTCCCTAAAAAGTAGGGTGAAAAATTTGACAAATTAATAAGTAAAAGCAGCCCACATTAGACACATTACACTTGTTAGGAACACAGTTAACCCATTAATTGCCCCTAGATGATAACCCCCTCCCAGTCAGTGTCATTAGTACATTGTAATTGTACAGTATTATCACTGATCACTGTATTAGTGTCACTAGCGATGTAAGTGTCAGTTGGTGACCCTCTCAGGCAGTGTCTGTTAGTGCCAGTTTGCCCCACACCCGAACACTGTCCTACTATATTTTAATACATTAAATATTATTTTTTTTTCAAAATTTGGGGTATTCTTTAATTTATTTAATACAAATAAAAAAAAACAGTGGTGATCAAATACCACCAAAAGTGAAGAAAAACAGAAAAGCACCTCTGAGTGCAATGTTTTTTTTTGTACAATAGTATAAATCAATCCGATACTTACATGGAGGTAAGGCAAGGTGTGCTCGTGGGGGATGAAGAAAACTGGGATCATCTTCAATGTCTTCTATGTGAGCAACATCTCCTGTGAGAGTAGGGAACCAGCCTCTGAAGCCATGGTATCCCAGAGAAGAAGCCAGCTGATCCAGTGAAGGGCTGGATATGGATATTTATGAGCAAATCTGAGAACAGCGCCTCTAGGCATGTGACGTCACGGGGAGAGTAGAGTAGGGGTCCTATATTGGAATGCTCTTTGCAGAGAAGTGATCAATTAGCAGATTGACAAATTGGAAACACCAGGTTGCCAATGGCTGGTTCGCTGCTTTCACAGGAGACTCTGCTCACATAGGAGACATTTCAGACAATCCTGGTTTTCTTCATCCACCATGAGCACACCTTGTCTTACCGCCATGTAAGTGTTGGATTGATTTACTACTTGATTTACTATTGTACAATAAACATTGCACTCAGAAGTGCTTTTCTGTTTTTCTTCGCATTTGTTATCCAGAGTTGGCTTCACTCATTAAAAGAGCTTAGACCTGACTGTGTGTTTCATTACTAAGATGCAACATCAACATCATCATCTTTTCCCAAAGAAAGACACATCTCCTCTCCTTCTTTGGACTAGTTTTTACCTGGTTCTCTAGACATTTTATAATTAACATTATTATTCCTGCCCCTAACTAATTGTTACCCACACCCTAATCCTGAGCACTGGCATTTTGTTTGTTTTTATAAATACCACCAAAAGAAAGCTCTACTTTTGTTTAAAAAAAATATATACATTAAATTTGCATAAAGTGTTGCATAACCACTCAATTTCCAGTAAGAATCACAGTGCTGAATAGCAAAAAATGCCCCGGACATAAAGAAAAACCTTCTGGAGGTCAAGTGGTTCAATTATATCTAAAGTCATTTTATTTTATTTTAATTTTGGCTAGCAGGTAATGGTTAAAACCCTGGTCGTTTTTTGTTTTCCTGGTGTGTATGTTCTTTTGGGGAGATTTTTCTTCCTGCCTCAGAGACACAGGAAATTAAAAAAAAAATCTTTCCAAAGTAAAGCCCTGTACACACAGGCAAGAATCTCATAAGGAAAAAAAATGTTTTCCCTGACAAGATTATTGGCAAGAATCTCTTGCCGCCTAAGTGTACAGACTCTCCTTTCAAAAGAACCGCGGTACTCTTGAAAGGCAAGAACGCGGTGACGGCATTGCATACGATGAGCATGCGCTTGTCACATTCGATGTCGTCGCTGCCATCTTGCTGCACCCTACCTATGCCTAGGAAGCTACAACGCATGTGTCAAAGTCATTGCGAGCATGCGCAGGTTTCCACAGCGACAGGTAAATATACACACTCTCGGGTTTCTCGGTAGGAAAACTGCCGAGAATCTGCCATGTTCTCTATTTTTCTCGTCTAGATTCTGGGCAGTTTTCTTGTCCAGAAACCTGAAAGCCTTGTACACACGCTCGCTATACTCGGCAAGAAAGCTCTGCCAGCAGTTTTCTTGCTGGCTTTTGCTGAGTAAACCGAGCGTGTGTACGAGGCTTGAGAAGAAAATCCTCTCAGACAGATGTCAAAAGAACAAGTGTTACTATTAGAAGATTTAACTTCACTCCCTATACTGGCAACAACTGTACAGCTTTTAGATTTCTTATTTTCTGCCTCAATGACAATGGTAACTAGTTGGTAAAGAATAGTAAAGAACCGCGGTTCTCCTGAAAGAAAAGAATGGGGTGATTTCATCGCATATGACGAGCATGCGCTCGTCACATTTTATGCCATTGCCGCCATCTTGCTTCACCCTACCTATGCAGTGGAAGCTTCCATGCATGCGTCAAAGTCATTTCGAGCATGCGCAGGTTCCCACGGCGACAGGTAAGTATACACACGCTCGGGTTTCTCGTCGGGAAACAGGCAGACAAGAATCTTGATGAGAAAAAAGAGAGCAGGTTCTCTTTTTTTCTCGTTGAGATTCTGGCAGATTTCCTGACGAGAAACCTGAATGCCTCATAGGCCCCGTATACACGACCGAGTTTCTCAGCAGAATCCAGCGAGAACCTCGATGGGAGACGTATTCTGCCGAGAAAAGCGGTCGTGTGTACACTTTTCACTGAGCATCCCGTCGGGAAGCTCGTCGAGCCAAAAAGAGAGCATGCTCTCTATTTATGTAAAAAAGAGAGTGATAAGCGCTAAAGTAAATGTGAAAAGTGTACAATTATATATACGTGCAATATAAATCAAATCAGAATCAAACAAAATCACACAAAGTGCTGAGCTGGTGAGTGGTGAAGCAAGCTAACACAATACATGTAGGTAGCTACACCCTATAAGCTGGGTGAGCAATGTGTAACAAAATAATAGTCTATGGTGAAGAGACACGATGGGTTAAGGTTGACTGGTGGGTCTTCTGTGAGGGGTGAGCTCATCCAGAAAACGATCTCATATTGCCCTTACCTTAGGGTGATGCTAATAGTGCAGTCGGTAGGCAATGGTGGTTCCTTTTCTTGTATTCTCTATGGGATATCCTGACGCTGTATATAGAGTGATCGTCCATGGTGGAGGTCCAGGATCTAGCAGCTCATGATGTCAAGTGGAAGCGTGGGATAAAGAATACCAAAAATAGTGAAGCCTGTTTAACAAGAGGGGGGTTTAATAAAAAATAAGCCTCTTACATGAAGGTTATAAAAAACACGCCAAACAAACAGCTGAGTACAGAGCATGCTCTCTATTTCCTCGTTGTTCTATGGGGAAATTTGGCTCGACAAGCTTTTCGACAGCTGAACGGGAAACTCGACGGGCGGAACGATGAGTTTAGCCCGACGAGTTTCTCGGTCGTGTGTACGCGGCCATACACACGAACAGGAATCTCGTCAAGAATCCGTTTTCTAGCTGTTTTTTGCAGAGAAACCCGATCATGTATACAAGGCCGCACTGAAATTACAAGCTGTGTTGATATCCCTACCAAATTCTCTTATGATGAACTACAGAATACCACTTCTCTTAACATAAGGGTGTTCTGTAGTGCAGCAGGGGGGACCTCAGACAAGGTTGCTAACACAGCTTGTAATTAAAGTGTAGTAGAAACAGAGTTGTAAAATCAGGAAATTAGATGCTGGTGGATTTCTTGCAAATCAACATGTATTTTCCTGCATTTTCCTGCATGTGCAACATTTTTTAATTCACAAAACATAAAGGAATGTGGATGTATTGGGAACATGTACTGATTAATTTTTATTTATTTTTTGGCCAGACATACACTAATTTAATAGACAACTCAGTATAAGTGACCTCTAGGGGCTGCCATGCTGTATATTTATGTATGGATATTAGAGTATCCATCTTTTTAAAACAGAACAGTGTCAGCATACAGTAATGTAATTTTATTTCATATCTTTGGTCGCAAAACGCAAGACTATTAAAGGAAAAAGTAAGAAACAGCTGTTTGGAACATTTAACAGCCCTTGCTGAGGCTATACGTGCTTCCTATTTTGGCTTCGGCATATACTGAGCTTTAAGTAAATTAGGAGCAATAAATGCCTACAGTATGTGGAAATGGTGTGGTTTGTTTGCTTGGTAATATGCTTTACATTCTTTATGCTTTTTATGGCATTATTCACACCCTGCTGCATCAGAACATCTTACCAGCAGTGCAACTAAACTTATAGATGGCAAGCCCTCCCGCCAAATGGTTTGAGTTAAGGAATGATATCGGTAATACTGGATCAGCAATTAAACCCATGTGCTACCCTATCCTCTGGACTCAAAGAATCTGAAATCATTCCATTCTGAAATTATTATCTTAAACCAAAGCAAAACCTTCATTAACAATATTACTTTTTATTTTTATTAATGATTTTAGTATTATTTGTATATTATGTATACACCAGTGGATACTATAATTCAGAATTTTTATCAAACTAGACTCACTTTTTAGGTTATGCGTATGTCTAGTTTTTCTTTATCAACATTGGAAATTTAAAGTCACACATAGTTTTTATGCTAATGTAAATACATATCAAAACTATTATCATTCCTTGTCTCAAATAACAATAGATCTATTTACTTTTGTTGAGTCTAGAAATGTGTCTAACTTGTAGGGTTGATTTTTTTCACACATATTTTTTTTATATATCGATCATGAGCATAAAAGTTTCTGAAATCATGGTCAGAATCACCTCCAATTGCATCAGCCCACTAGCAACACAAGCTGAAATGCTGCTTTGGCTGGCCACAGGGTCTTGCCATACCTGAGCATATGTAGTATTGTATGTCTTTGATGCTTTTTCACAATTACAAAAGCTTTGTAATGTCTATTCGTATGTTTTGGTGCATTTTAAGAACATTAAGATTTTTTTTTTAAATTAAGGAGCAACATTAAAACAGATATCGTTTTTCCATAGTACAGATGTGCTAAAAAATTGCCGAAAATCTCTAATACATGAGATCTCCCCCTACGCCGAAAAAAAACGGCGTGGGGGTTCCCCCACAATTCATACCAGACCCGTATCCAAAGCACGGTGCGCGGCCGGTCAGGAAAGGAGTGGGGGCGAGCCAGCGCCCCCCCCTCCTGAGCCATACCAGGCAGCATGCCCTCAACATGGGGGGTCAGGTGCTCTGGGGCAGGGGGGCGCACTGCACCCCCCCACCCCAGAGCACCCTGTCCCCATGTTGATAAGGACAGGGCCTCTTCCAGACAACCCTGGCCGTTGGTTGTCGGGGTCTGCGGGCAGGCGGCTTATCGGAATCTGGGAGCCCCCTTTAATAAGGGGGCCCCCAGATACCGGCCCCCCACCCTAGGTGAATGAATATGAGGTACATCGTACCCCTACCCATTCACCTGGAGGCAAAGTGTAAAAACAAAAAAAGCAACACAGGGTTTTTAAAGTGTTTTATTAGACAGCTCCGGAGGTTCTTCCGCCCCCGGGGTCTTTTCCCGCACTCCGGGGTCTTCTCCCGCTCTCCGGGGATCTTCGCCGCTCTCTGGGGTCATATCCCGCTCTCTGGGGGTCTTCTCCCTCTCCCTGGGGGTCTCCTCCATTCTCTGGGGTCTTCTCCCGCTCTCCGCTGTTGACTCGGTGCTTTCTGGTGCCTTCTTCTTCAGGACTGGCCGCCGCTACCTTCGTGTTAGCTCAATTACTAGCAGAGGCCAGTCCGCTCTTCTGTGACGCCTTCTTCTCTTCTCCAGATGTACCACGTGGGTAGGTACTGGAGTATGATGGGACTGTGAAGTCACAAGGCCTATATAAGTCGCTGGGAGCCGTGCCCGGCATAACAGCGGGAGGAAGCGTTGAGTCAACATCTGGATAAGAGAAGAAGACGTCACAAAAGAGTGGAATGGCCGCCGCTAGTAATTGAGCTAACATGAAGATAGCGGCGGCCAGTCCTGAAGGCACCGGAAAGCCAGTCAACAGTGGAGAGCGGAGAAGACCCCCGGAGAGCGGGAGAAGACCCGGGAGAGTGGAGAAGACCCCCGGAGAGCGGGAGAAGACCACGGAGTGCAGGAGAAGACCCCAGGGGGTGGAAGAAGACCCCCGCAGTACAGAGAAGACCCCCGGAGAGCGGAAGAACCTCCGGAGCTGTCTAATAAAATACTTTAAAAACCCTGTGTTGTTTATTTTGTTTTTACACTTTGCCTCCAGGTGAATGGGTAGGGGTACGATGTACCCCATATTCATTCACCTAGGGTGGGGGGCCGGTATCTGGGGGCCCCCTTATTAAAGGGGGCTCCCAGATTCCGATAAGCCGCCCGCCCGCAGACCCCGACAACCAACGGCCAGGGTTGTCAGGAAGAGGCCCTGTCCCCCTGGCCCAGAGCACCTAACCCCCCCATGTTGAGGGCATGCTGCCTAGTACGGCTCAGGAGAGGGGGCTCTCGCTCGCCCCCACTCCTTTCCTGACCGGCCAGGGGGGGGTTCTCCTTACAATCCATAACAGACCTAAGGGCCTGGTATGTCCCCTGGGGGGGGACCCATGCCGGATTTTTATTTAAAAATCTGGCGTGGAGTTCCCCCTCATAATACATACCAAATGCCGCGTGTAGATTTGGCGGGAATCCAAGTCGGGTTGTAAAGGAAAACATTTTTTCCCCTAAATAACTTCCTTTACCTTAGTGCAGTCCTTCTTCACTTACCTCATCCTCCGATTTTGCTTTTAAATGTCCTTATTTCTTCTGAGAAATGCGCAATTCCTGTTTTTCTGTATCTCACCACTGTAATGCGAGGCTTTCTTCCTGGTGTGGAAAACACCTCTTGAGGGGGCACGCAGGAGTGTCAGGACGCCCACTAACATACAGCTCCTTTCTCTCTTGCCTGCTCGCCTCCTCCCCCTCAAGAAGCTGAAGGGAGGACTGCACTAAGGTAAAGGAAGCTATTTAGGAAAAAAAAATACCTTCACAACCCCTTTAAGCTTATTTTTAGACATGTTTGCGACATAGTAAATAGTAGTAGTAGTAAATAATTTAACAGTGATGTTTCTTCATATATCTCAATGACCATCCCTGCTCTAATTATGTTTATTTTTTGCAAATCTAAACAATAAAGGTCATCACATAAGATACGGAGTCTTTAAACATAAGGTAATACTATAATACGTTGAACAAGAAAGAACATAATTACTCAAATTATATCTTTAAATAATAACCAAACAAAGAATCTTGGGATGGACCAATTGTTTTTCTGTCCCTGTGAAGGGTTACAGCCTCATTTCAATTTGTACATGTTTTGGCCAAATTTTTTCATTTTATGACCTACATCTGGATTATCTACTTCATTTGCTAAATGATCCCACACCCTTTCCCCTGCTAAAAGGACTTTATATATATATATATATATATATATATATATATATATATATATATATACTGTACTATATATATGGTCCCTTGGGTAGTCCACCAGTGACACAATGCTGTATCTGCCATAGTTTTATTATGGAAGGCAAATAGTTGACTTCTTCTTGGGCAATTTCTGAATGCTGAAGACAGAATTTTTGTGTGGCAGAGGTGTTCGCAGGCTGCAGATACCAGATGGAAAAAAAGTCTATCCTAGTTATTTATCCTAGTTATCCAGTTAGAGTCTGGATGTTAGTAGGTGCAGCTATATTCTAGGAAAGATTATGTTTATAGTTTATCTTGCTGTGATACCTAAAAGGTTACTGTATACGCGTACGCAAGTGTATGAGTTTTTTCAGTTATAGATGCAAATTAAAGCAGAACTATACTCACTTCCCCTCCAGCGATGCAAATCCTGTGAAGTCTCTGCTAGGGATGAGCTTCATGTTCGAGGCAAACATTGTCTGTTCGCCTGTTCATCAAACAATTTGGGGTGTTCACGGCTAATTTGAAAAGCTGCGGAACACCGTTAAAAGTCTATGGGAGGAATCAAAAGTGTTAATTTCAAAGGTTATTATGTAAGGTATTGTCATAAAAAGTGTTTGGGACCTGTGTCCTGCCCCAGGGGACATGTATCAATGCAAAAAAAGTTTTAAAACTGCAGTTTTTTTGGGAGCAGTGATTTTAATAATGCTTAAAGTGAAACAATAAAAGTGAAATATTCCTTTAAATTTCGTACCTGGGGGGTGTGTATAGTATGCCTGTAAAATAGCACATGTTTCCCGTGTTTAGAACTGTCCCTGCACAAAATGTCATTTCTAAAGGAAAAACAGTCATTTAAAACTACTCCTGACTATTCATGAATTGTCGGGTCCTGGCAATACAGATCAAAGTCATTGAAAAAAACAGCTGGGGTTCCCCCATTCCAACCCCGAACCCCAAAAAAAGAAACAAGGTGTGAATGGCCCCCCCAAATTCCATATCAGGCCCTTCAGGTCTGGTATGGGTATTAAGGGGAACCCCGCGCCATTTTTTTTTTTTCTAAATGGCGTGGGGTTTCCCCAAAAATCCATACCAGACCCTTATCTGAGTACGCAACCTGGCAGGCGGCAGGAAAAGAGGGGAGAACGAGAGAGCGCCCCCCCTCCTGAACAGTAATAGGCCACATGCCCCCAACATGGGCCTGGTAATGGACTGGGGGGGAACCCCTGCCGTTTTTTCAATGACTTTGATCTGTATTGCCGGGACCCGACATATATGAATAGCCAAGAGTAGTTTTGAATGACTTTTTTTCCTTTAGAAATTACATTTTGTGCCGGGACAGTTCTAAACATGGGAAAAATGCGCTACTTTACAGGCATACTATACACACCCCCAGTAACAAAATTAATAGGAATATTTCACTTTTATTTATTTTTACTTTTATTGTTTTACTTTAAGCATTATTAAAATCACTGCTCCCGAAAAGAACTGCAGTTTTTAAAACTGTTTTTGCATTGATATGTGTCCCCAGGGGCAGGACCCAGATCCCCAAATACTTTTTATGACAATAACGTGCATATTAACCTCTAAAATTAACACTTTTGATTTTTCATGTTCGTGTCCCATAGACTTTAATGATGTACGCATGTTCGAACAAATTTTTTGTCTGTTCGCATGTTCTGGTGCGAACTGAATCGGGGGGGGGGGTCCCTGCGCAGTACCAACATCTTTTTCCATGTTGGGGATAATCTTTTTTGGCTGTACCAGGTTGACATCACTCTAAAGCATGTGTGGGAATTTATTTTTTCGAGTAGATGTCAAAATGATACACTGAAATCCACATGTCCAGCTCAGTGTACATTGTGAAGTAGACTGCAAATGGGCAAGTAACAATACTTTAAAGCATTCTAGGGAATTCAGTAAAGTAAGAACCCTTTATAGCAGTAGGGATAACATGTGGCCGATTTGGGTAGTTCTTAATTGCTGCACCAAATTAAAAAGTAATTGGATAATGAAACTGGAGGTAATTAGGACCAACTCTAACTTGGCATACAGTGACAAGCAGTGGTAGAGTGCTTGTCTCTGTGTGCCGTGTAGCAGAGGGAATCATTTTGCCCCTCCTCTCCCTATCTGTTACTGCTTGTTAAAACTTTTCCACCCACAAGAGATTGACGGGCTGTGGACCTTTTGTCCTTCTGAGTGGAAAAAAATGAAAAACAATATATACATTATTATTACTTACCAGTCAGTGTCCCTGATCACTGCCACACCAGTTATATAATAACGCTGTACTGAACTTGTAATAGTATATAAAAAAATTAGATTTTCTTTATTAATTTCTTAATTTTCCCAAAAATTGTGACAAAAAATTGCAACTTTAGAAAATTTCCCATACCTCCTAGCAGGAAGGGGGTAAAAGTGCCCAGTATTGAAGTGGTTAAGGATGATCCCGATGTTCGAGTCAAACATAAGTTCAATTCGAACATCAGGTGTTAGTTTTTTCGTAGATCAAACAAACACACGGCCGGGGGCTTGTGGGATGTTTACGTGCCGAGATCGCAGTGCATTAATGGCTGCTGATTGGCCAAAGCATGCATCTGACCTGCATGCTTTGGCCAATCCCAGCACGATGTGCTGTGAGAGCCATGATTGGCCAAAGGCATGTCCACACCTCCCACTATATAAGGCTGTTTCTTACACAACTGTCATATATAATGAATGAATGGAGATTAGGCACTGAGTTAGTGTAGTGTGCAGTCAGTCATTGTAGCATATATATATATATATATATATATATATATATATATATATATATATTACAGTTCTGAGTATATAGTGCAGTTAGTGTAGTATAAATAATACAATTCAGAGTATACAGTGCCGTTAGTGTAGTCTGTATAATACAGTGGAGAGTATACTGTGTATTAAGTGTAGTATATATAATACAGTGCAGGGTATATACTGCAGAGCAGAGTATATAATACAGTGTATTGAAGTGGATAAGGGGAACCCTATGACAGAATTAAGAAAAAACATGTCTCTTAGGTCTCGTATAGATTTTAAGGAAACCTCCATGCCAATTTAATTTTTTTACCACTTAAGACCCGGACCTTTAGGCAGCTAAAGGACCTGGCCAGGTTTTGCGATTTGGCACTGACGCTTTAACAGACAATTGCGCGGTCGTGCGATGTTGTTTTCCAAACAAAATTGGCGTCCTTTTTTTCCCACAAATAGAGCTTTCTTTTGGTGGTATTTGATCACCTCTGCGGTTTTTAGTGACAATTTTGAAAAAAAAAACAATATTTTTTTTAATTTTTGCTATAATAAATATCCCTCAAAAATATATAAAAAAACATTTTTTTCCCTCAGTTTAGACCAATACGTATTCTTCTACCTATTTCTTCTACCTATATTATGGGGATAGTTTTAATGCATTTTTATTAATTATTTTTTTTACTACTAATGGCGGCGATCAGTGATTTTTTTCGTGTCTGCGACATTATGGCAGACACTTCGGACAATTTTGACACATTTTTGGGACCATTGTCATTTTCACAGCAAAAAATGCATTTAGAATGTATTGTTTATTGTGAAAATGACAGTGCAGTTTGGGAGTTAACCACAAGGGGGCACTGAAGGGGTTATGTGTGACCTAATGTTTGTTTACAACTGTAGGGGGGTGTGGCTGTAGGTGTGACGTCATTGATTGTGTATCCCTATAAAAGGGATCACACGATCGATGACGCCGCCACAGTGAAGAACGGGGAAGCCGTGTTTACAGCTCCGGGACCGATCCCGGGACCCCAGCGGCGATTGGGTCCACGAGTACCGGTCCCAGAGCTTCGGACCGGGTCACAAAAGCACGCCACGGGCGTGCGCCCGCAACCCACGGCTGGGTACTAGCACAGCACGTACCTGTACGTGCATGTGCCCAGCCGTGCCATTCTGCCGACGTAAATGTGCAGGAGGCGGTCCTTAAGTGGTTAAACAGCACGGTGTCCCCCAAAATCCCTACCAGGCCCTTTGGGTCTGGCATAGATTTTAAGGGGAACTCCAAGACAAAAACACCCACCCTCTTATGTTGAGGGCATGTGACCTGGTATAGTTCAGGAGGTGGGTGCTCGCTCGTCCCCCCTATCCTGACCTCCAGGCTGCATGCTCAGATAAGAGTCTGGTATGGATTTCGGGGGATGCCAAATTATGTTTACATTTTGGTATGGAGTTCTCAATAAAATCTATGCCAGGAGGGCCTGTATGGACTGGAGGGGACCCCACGCCATTTTTTTTCTTGATTTTTCATCTATATTGCCTAAAGCCAGCAAAACATTACAGTCGTGAATACGTTTGAATGACAATTCCTTTAGAAATTTCATTATTTCTCCAACATGTTCTACACATCGCACAGATGTACCACATTACAGGCAGACTAAGGGGACTGCCCATACAAATAATTTAAAGGAATATCTATTTTTTTTTAATTTCACTTTAAGCAATTTTTAAAATAACTGCTTCTGAAAAATTATCATTTTCAAAAGAAAAAATTGCATTGATACATTTCCCCTAGGGCAGTAAGCGGGTCCCCAAACATTTTTTCATGGCAATAACCTGCATATAAGCGTTTTAAAATGAGGACTTTTTCATAGAATTTAACCACTTCAGCCCTAGAAGGTTTTACCCACTTCCTGACCAAGCCATTTTTGCGAAACAGTGCTGCTTTGCTTTAACTGATAATTGCGTAGGCGTGCGATGCTGTACCAAAATAATATTGATGTTCCTTTTTCCCCACAAATAGAGCTTTCTTTTGGTGGTATTTGATCACCTCTGCAGTTTTTAAAAATGTATTTAAAGCTCCAAAGGTGTTTACAGGAAAGACACAATTAATAAGTATATTGGCAACATGATTTGGGTAGATAGAAATACATTACTCTTTACAGAGTCCCTCTTGTCAAGCACTTGTCTGTAGTGCTGAAACAATGCTAGTAAGTAGCTAGTAAGCCCTGTAAGTAGGAGCATTTCTGTTTTTCATAACTTCTTAGTTATAAAGATGTTATAATGTTATATCCATGAGGTTATAAAATACTGACATATTATGAGAAGAAAATGATAGATAGATAAATAGATAGGTAAATAGGTATATAGATAGATAGTTTGATAGAAGATCATCATGATATTGCACTTCAATACTGTAAGTATACAGTTTGTTTGTTATAATGGCTTTTCAGATTAATCTGAAACAATATAGCAAACATTTTATTGTGAATTTTATAAATATTTCATTCATGTTTCTATAAAGAATGTTTAATTAAAGCTAATTATGTAATTTTAATTATGCTAAAGAAATAGATAACAAAAAACTAGTTTACAAAAAAAATATATAGCAATATACAGTGGAGCTAACCACAAATGATAAGCCATTGCCATCTAGTGTACAATTTTTATATTACACAAGGATTTTTATTGCATGTAAATATACAGTATATTGTTAAGCACAGAAAAAGGAAAAATAAATATTTCTAACTATTACATTTTGATGGATAATGATCGAAATCAGTGCTTATTTAAGATGTATTTTTTTTTTGTTAGGTTGTTTTTAAGTGGGTTGACATTAGTACATTATGATAACCTTAATTTCCCTGCCCTTTGTGCCTTTTTCCTTGTGCATGCATGTAGTACACACGATCGGATATCTGATGGAATCTCAATCTAATCCGATGGATTTTTTCGTCGGATATCCGATGAAGCTGACTTTCATCAGTCTTGCCATCAGTCAAAAATCCGACCGTGTCCAACGCGGTGACATAAAACACTACGACGTGCTGAGAAAAATGAAATTCAATGCTTCCGAGCATGCGTTGACTTGATTTTGAGCATGCGTGGATTTTTGACGCTTTTTTTGACACACAGACGTTTTTTTCTATCGTTTTTTTTTATCTATAGGAAAATGTTATGTTCTATTTTTTTCACCGATGGAAAACAAAACAAAATGGCCCACACACAATCGGTTTTGTGTACAGGGCTTTAGTGTCTTTCAACAATTTTCTATTTTAGATTATTACAGGTTTTGAATAGAGCCATTTCAGCTACCTAAATGACATAAAGTTATTAGTTTATTTTTAGAGCAGATTTTCTATGAGAAACTATGGAAAAGTCTTTATTTAGGTAAAAGTCATTTTCAGTATATGGATTTGACAATTGTATTTTGTTTTCCCTACAAAACCCAGAATAATAAAATAAAGACTCCAGCAGTCTAAACTCTAGACCTCACTAACAATGAATCACAATTGCTTAAGGAATAACAATACTATTAACTTGTCAATTAAACGCAAACAGCATTTGAACTCAAGATTAATCATTTAATGCATTCTAGCTTATTAGTCTTTAGATTTGGTTACAGCATTAACTTTCTTTTTTCAGTTTTCCCTTTATTTTTACCTGGTAATCCTGCCAGGATCCACACTTCCTATCCTAGAAGGTCATTTATTAAATTGTATCTGTAAAAGAACAGTGCTGTCACTTTAGTATGCTTGCATCTAGTTACATAGTCACTAAGCTTCCATTTTGCAGTGTCTGTTTAACCTCTTGCCGACCGCCCGCCGTCATATTACTGCGGGACGGTGGCACTGTACCACGAGAGCACGTAGCTCTACGTCCTATCTTTAGCGGCCACTAGGGGGCGTGCGCGCCGCCGGCGGCCGACACGCGCGCCCGACACGCGCGCCCCTCGCTCGCCCCCGAGTCCCGCGTGCGTGCCTGGCGGGTACGATCACCGCCGATCACACGCGATCGCTCGTTACAGAGCGGGGAACGTGAGCTTTGTGTGTAAACACAAAGCTCCCGTTCCTGTCAGCGGGGGAAACGCTGATTTTCTGCTCATACAATGTATGAACAGAAGATCAGTGATTTCCCCTAGTGAGGCCACCCCCCCCATACAGTTAGAACACAAACAGGAACACACTTAACCCCTTCCCTGCCCCCTAGTGTTAACCCCTTCACTGCCAATTGCATTTTTATAGTAATACAATGCATTTTTATAGCATTGATCGCTATAAAAATGCCATTGGTCCTAAAAATGTGTCAAAAGTGTCCGATGTGTCCGCCATAATATCGCAGTACAGAAAAAAAACGCTAATCGCCGCCATTACTAGTAAAAAAAAATATTAATACAAATGCCATAAAACTACCCCCTTTTTTGTAAACGCTATAAATTTTGCGCAAACCAATCAATAAATGCTAATTGCGATTTTTTTTAATGAAAAATATGTAGAAGAATACGTATCGGCCTAAACTGAGGAAAAAAAAATATATATTTTTTGGGGATATTTATTATAGCAAAATGTAAAAAATATTGAATTTTTTTCAAAATTGTCACTCTATTTTTGTTTATAGCGCAAAAAATAAAAACCGCAGAGATGATCAAATACCATCAAAAGAAAGCTCTATTTGTGGAAAAAAAAGGACGCCAATTTTGTTTGGGAGCCACGTC
This sequence comes from Rana kukunoris, assembly GCA_029574335.1. Taxonomy (NCBI): domain Eukaryota; kingdom Metazoa; phylum Chordata; class Amphibia; order Anura; family Ranidae; genus Rana; species Rana kukunoris. The sequence goes on along the minus strand of CM056052.1, from coordinate 326,286,386 downwards.
GCACGACCGCGCAATTGTTAGTTAAAGCAACGCAGTGCCGAATCACAAAAAGTGCTCTGGTCTTTGGACAGCAATATGGTCCGGGGCTAAAGTGGTTAAAGACATATCTATGCTAGCAACCAATGAGCTTCTACCTTTTCTATTAATTAAGGCAGGTTGAAGTAGCATAGGTGTGTGCAGAGGGTGTACCAGATATGCCGGGGCACACCCTAATCATCTCACGTGCATTAGTGTAGCTGAGCCACTCGCCGCACTGGGTGTGCAGATTCCTTCCACCCTGCTCGCCTTCCCATTGCTGCTGTACATGGTAGAAACAAAGTGGGTAGTGACAGGGTGGGTAGTGAGACTGTGGGTAATGACATGGAGGGGAGTGACAGGGCGGGTTGCCCCCCCATCCACCTGTGGCTGTGTTGTTGGCTAGCAGGCTGAGCTCTGGTGCCTAATCTCTCTTGCTCCTACAGCTGCACAGGTGACAGAGGGCAGCACATACAGTATGTCTGCCCCCTCCTCTTATTTCTATCAGCAGTGGCAATGTTACATAGGGGAGAGAACACAGTTCTCCTCCCTCATCCCTCCTGGATGATGTACTGCAAAGAATTATGGGTAATGTAGTGGGGAGGGGCCATATTGCAATGAAAATTATGGGAGCTGCAGACAACAATGGCCAAAAGGGGAGGAAAGACAGAACGTTTTGGATAGATTCCACAAGATAGAGGTAGTCTAAGGCACTATTCACATTATCAAGTAGCAGGCACGTATTGTCCGTATTTCATCCATCCATTTTCGGGTGAAATACAGACATACATGTATCCCTATGGGATAGCGGATGTCAGCGGATAAACTTCCGCTGACACAAGATCTCATCGGTGTTCACTATGCTCCGATTCTGCAGACAGAGGAAAACCCTATTTTTCCATCTGTATGCAGAGCGGATTGGGTGAACATGGACAGATGGTCATGTTCATATGATCCCGGTCCTTGCAGAGTGTGCAGGGATCACCTTGTCATCAACAGAGCGATCCCCACTGAGCAAGCTGATGAGACATGTACGGATCCTCACGGGATCTGTACATGTGAAAGGGGCCTTAATTTATACATTAGAAACGCATAATCACACCTGCTGTTAAGGGACATTTATGACCATTAGGCACTTTTTTCTGCATGAAAGTTCATCTCTCAAAAATGTGATCCAGAATGCTCTAAATGCTTAACATGTGCCTCTAAAGATCTTAGTGTGCATACACACATAGCATAACATTGAGCTGCTTCTACAGGCCAGGGAAAAAAAACTCAATGGTAATTGTGTGAATACATAAGCAACACACTGGCAATTATGAAAGTACATGGGGAACACAATGGCAACTGTGTCAATATATGGGTAATACATTGGTGATCATAGGAGAGCATGGGGAACTAAATTGCAAGTGTGACACAATGTTGGCAATAAATGGGCTATAATTAATTATAATAAGGGAACAGCATTTGAGTAACTGGGAGAATATGTGGTTAACAAGTGGGCAGTCCTAATAAGAAATCTGAAATACCAGCAATTGTGACATAGTATTTTTGATTTATAACAACTAGAGAGTGCAAAGTCTGGTGCAGATCTGCATGGTAGCCAAATAACTTTCAACGCCAGTTTGTTCAATTAGGGCTCGATAAAAAAGCCTATAAGCTGATTGGTTTCTATGCATAGCTCCACCAGATTTTTCACTCTTTAGTTTTAGTAAATCAACCCCTATGTAGGAACCACAAAGGGCTCATTAACAAGTGTGTTGATTATGAAAAATTAAGCAATACTCATTACCGTGCCCATAGCATTTATGATATGCTTATGACGCGTTTTCATTGTGTTTATGAAGTGTTGAAAAAGCTTCAAGAATGCTTGTTAAATTCCCATGAGTGTTGTAGAAGTGTTGTTTTTCTAGTGGGAAGTGCTTAGAGGGTAAGGCCCTGTACACACGATCAGTCCAAACTAATGAAAACGGACTGAAGTTCAGTTTCATCGGTTCACAGACTGATGGTCTGATGTGCGTACACACCATCAGTTCAAAAACCGATCGTGTCAGAACGCGGTGACGTAAAACACAACGACGTGCAGAAAAAAATGAAGTTCAATGCTTCCAAGCATTTGTCGACTTGATTCTGAGCATGCGTGGGTTTTAAACCAATGCTTTTGCGTACTAACCATCGGTTTTGACCGATCGGTAGGCGTCAAATTTTTAAGCAAGTTCTACATTTTTGGACTGAAGAACAACAGACTGATGGGGAGTACACACGGTCGGTTTGGATCGATGAAACTGAACTTCTTTCCGTTTTCATTGGTTTGGACTGATCGTGTGTACGCGGCCTAAGTGATGTAGAAGAAATGGTCTACTTTGAGGTGTGGTTAAGTTGTGGTGTGATAGCAGACATTTTTGTGAATTTTCTGTGGTGAATTTAGTTCAGCTCTTCAGGGGATGATTGCTTAGGGCTTCTAGTGTTTCACATGCTGATGTTCTGTTGCTTCCCCCTGTCTTCTTAGTTACATAGTTACATAGTTAGTCAGGTTGAAAAAAAAAATCCATCTAGTTTAACCAATAAAAAAAAAATCATACAATTCCATATTCACAATCCTATACCCACAGTTGATTCAGAGGAAGCATAATCCATTTTGCTTACAGCAGGGGAACAACATTCCTTCCTGATCGCCTGAGAGGCAATTGGATATTCCTTGATCAACTTTACTTATACATGTTAATACCCAGTTATATTATGTACATTTAGGAAAGAATCCAGGTCTTTTTTAAAGCAACAAAAAAGGGTGACTTAAAGCAATAGCATTTCTGTAAGCAGAGTTGGAGCACCTAGTGCTGGGGGTATGGCATGAGTATTACAGTGTATAAGTGATAATGATCCAGGAGATGGGGGAAAGTAACAAGTCCTTATGAGGTTAAATAGTCCATAAGTCCTGGCTAGTATCTACAGGGGGAAGGCCTCTTGTTGCACCACTCCTGTGTAAACGTCACTGTGTGGTGCCATTGTAATATTTATGGCAAGCCTGAAAAGGAAGCTATGAGGTTTAAAGGAGTTGTAAAGGAAAACATTTTTTTTACCTTAATACAATCTATGCATTAAGGTGAAAAAACATCTGATGATGCCGCCTCCCCAAGCCCCCGTTTTACTTACCTGACCCCTCGAAAGTCCCACGCTCAGTCCCGAGATCCTCTTTGCCGCTCAGCCTGGCTGCTGATTGGCTAGAGCGCATAGATTGAGAGCAGCGCAGCCATTGGCTGGCACTGCTGTAAATCACATCCAGTGATGTGGCGCGCCGAGGGGCGGGCAGAATGATACAGTGACCGGCTATGGCCACTCGCTGTATCAGTGGAGCGCGCCCGCAAGGACTCATCACCATGCGAGCTCTCCTGCATGAATGTGATGAGTTCTTGTGGGGAGCACCAGACACAGCCGGAGGGACCCCAGAAGACCATATTCGGAGCCACTCTGTGAAAAACAAACATTGTGTGGAGGTAAGTATAACATATTTGTTATTTTAAAGAAAAAAAATCCTATAGTGACCCTTTAAAAACACTGAATAGATACCACATACACATAGGGTATTGATGCATGTGTAAATGAGCCTAAAGGCAAATTGAGAAATAACTGTCCGGCAACAGTACGTAGGCAGCACAATATCAGCAGTGACAACACATAGGCAAGAAAGGAATTCTAACTTTGAATATCCCAAATACACTCAGCTCTCTCCAAACCCTCTCTTGGTAGAGAGGGGCAACTGTTTACACATCTGCCTCTATCAGTCATTATTAAATATGGAGTTACCAAGTGCATTTAAAATTTTTGAAACAAGCAGACTTATGCCGCGTACACACGGTTGGGAATTTCCAACAACAAATGTTCGATGGGAGCTTGTTGTTGGAAATTCTGACCATGTGTAGGCTCCATTGAACATTTTCTGTCGGAATTTCCGACAACAAAAATTTGAGAGCTGGTTCTCAATATTTCTAACAACAAAATCCATTCTCGTAAATTCTGAACGTGTGTGGACAATTCCGATGCACAAAATTCAACGCATGCTCTGAATCAAATACGAGACGTAAGTGCTCGGTCTGGAAAAACTAGCGTTCGTAATGGAGATAGCACATTCGTCATGCTGTAACGGGGCTGAAAACGCAAATCGTCTCTCACCAAACTTCTACTAACACGACTGGTATTGAACTTCTCTTTAATAGTGCCATTGTACGTGTTGTACGTGACCACGTTCTTGGTGTTCTGAATTTCCAACAACATTTGTGCGACCCTGTGTATGCAAGACAACATCCGTTGGGAAAAAATCCATGCGTTTGTTGTCGGAATGTCCGATCGTCTGTAGCGCGGCATAAGTCTGTATTACCTGCAGCACTGGTTTTCTCCTCTGTAGCAGAATACAAAGTACAACAGGAACAAGTGATAACACTTGCATTACATTGGGTTGTCAGTGCTTATGTCAAGGATTTGTTAAGACTGATTTAACACTTTTGGGCAGGCTTATTCAATCCAGAGTGTTAGTACTGATGCTCTAATTTTGAATACATATCACTTCAAATGTAGAATTATATGCAGTTTGTGAGGCTGTTTTGAACACTTGGCACCCTTTTGTTCCCTAAAAATGCAGACATTTAATTGTTATGGTTATTAAAAACATGTTCAACATATGTCACAACCGGAGCTGCATGTTCATGCTCCTACAAGAAAAACTGTCAAGGAAATGGCAGCTCAGAAGAAAAATGTCTGAGGCAACTTCACAGATTTGTCCCAGACATCTGCTAACTCTTGTATTCATTATCAGACATCACTTTGTACTGTACAAGAACACATTTGTAAGTGCATTTGAGCTACTCATGCTCATCAGATATTTCTTTGCATTTTAGTCAGTCTTCTTGCTGCCTTATTATAATTCATAACTGGAAGTCTAATTTTAACAGTCATTGCTGTTTATCATAAAAAGCCTGAACATGACACTAAACCACTATACAGTAGTTCTCAAGCATACACTTGAACTAGTTAAGGACCGGAAGGATTTGCCCCCTTAATGATCAGGCCATTTTTTGCGATACGGTACTGCGTTGCTTTAACTGACGATTGTGCGGTCATGCGACGCTGCACCCAAACCAAATTTATGTAAATTTTTTCCCACAAATAGAGATTTCTTTTGGTGGTATTTGATCACCTTTGCAGTATTTTTTTTTTTTTACTTTTTGCTATAATAAATATCCAACAAAAAAAAATGTAAAAAAAAAAATATTTCTTCATCAGTTTAGGCCAATATGTATTCTTCAACAAAATAGGGCATATATTTATGGCATATTTTTTTTTTTACTAGTAATGGTAGTGATCAGATATTTTTAGTGGGATTGTGACATTGCGGTAGACAGATCAGACATTTGACACTTTTTTGGGACCAGTGATATTTATTCAGCGATCAGTGCTAAAAATAGGCACCAATCACTGTATAAATGTCACTGGCAGGGAAGGGGTTAACACTAGGGGGTGATCAAGGATTTAAGTGTTCTCTAGGGAGATGTTTCTAACTTTAGGGGTAGTGTAGTGTCTGGAGGAGGAGAGATATTGCTGTTCCTAATCACTAAGATCAGCAGATCTGTCTCTCCTCCCCTGACAGAATGGAGATCTGTCTGGTTACACTGACAGATCCCCATTCTGTCTCCCTCAGGAGTGATCCCGGTGGCTGACAAACATCACGACCGCCGGCCACATGCATTGGCTCGGGCATCGCTGCATGCATGCGTCCCCTAGAGCTCATAAAGTGGCCGACGCCCAATGACAGAAATTCGCTCAGGAGAGACAACCGGCGACTGGTCTTAATGTGGTTAATGTTCAGAGGACAACAAGTAAAGTGTAAATGTTATCTTTATCTGTATTGTAATTGTTGGCAGCAATATTTACTAGGGACATGTCGCTCTTGCAGTTTGCTACTGTGTTCTATCAACTATTTTACTGTAGTGCACCTGAAGCATTTAAAGAAGTAGAGGCTGTTCCTGGTTGCTTGACTATTAATTAATCTAGCATACCTGTTGCAGGAGAACTGTAATAGTTTGGGGTCAGTGCTATCTTGTTAAAGGGGTTGTAAAGGTAAAAATTGTATTTTCCTAAATAGCTTCCTTTACCTTAGTGCAGTCCTCCTTCACTTACCTCATCCTTTCATTTTGCTTTTAAATGTCCTTATTTCTTCTGAGAAATCCTCACTTCCTGTTCTTCTGTCTGTAACTCCACACAGTAATGCAATGCTTTCTCCCTGGTGTGGAGTGTTGTGCTCACCCCTCCCTTGGACTACAGGAGAGTCAGGACACTCTCTATGTTGCTGATAGCGAAATGAGCTGTGTGTTAGTGGGCGTCCTGACTCCTGCTTGCATAGGATTGAGCAATGATCATACAAAGCGATAACACAGCAGGAGCTTTATCTCTCATTGAAATTCCCTACAAGAAGGTGAGAGGGAAATAAATCCTCCCTCTGAATCATTTAGATGTGTGTATACATTTCATCTTTAGCTATTCTAAACGTAGTTCCGATCATATGTTCTGAACAGACTAAAGAAAGAACATATACAACATTCTGTTTATTTTCTCAACTAAACTACAGGTATGTCAGGTGACTTAGAGACAAAGCTTCACAAGCTTAATTTAGGGCAATTGTTGACCAGCAGAGAAATATGATGCAATTTAGCACATTTGTGCGTCAAAGCACATGATCCTATAGCACTGTTTAGGTTGGAGCTGGGCAATTGAAAAAAAAATGGTCAGGGACTTATTTTCCTGAATTTCTCGTGGGTAGTGCAGCCCATTAAAATGAATGAGCTGAACTACCTGCAATGTTCGCAGACAAATGCGCATGCACAGATCTGAACAGAGCTCCATATCACAATTCCATCTTTACATCAGTGTCCGCAGTCCCCACTGCTAATCACAGTTACCTCCTCTTCACGTCAAAATCTCCCCTTCACAGCAGTGTCCTCAGCCCGCTTCACATTACCTTCCCTACACCCCTTTCACAGTAGTGTTCTCATACTCCCTTGACATCAAACTCATCCAACAGTACTATCCTCAGCCCCCCACATTACTGTCCTAAGCCCCCATTGCAGTTCTCAGTCTCCTATTACAATGCCCAGCCCCCACCATTACAGTCCTCAGCCCTGTCACATTACTGTCCTAAGTCCCCCCCCCCAAATTATTGTCCTAAGCCCCTCTGCCATTATAATTCTCAGCCCCCCCACATTACTGTCCTCAGCCCCACATTGCAGTCCTCAGTTCAACCCCACATTACAGTCCTCAGCATCCCTCACATACTGTCCTCCATATTACAATATCCCAGCCCCTCACATTACAGTCATCAGCCCCATTACAGTCCTCAGCCCCCCTCATTAAAATACTCAGCAACCCTCCGCAATACAGTAGGCATCGAAAAGGGGGAGAAAGTTGAGCTTTGTATATAGCAGGGTTTTTTGTTTGTTTTTTCTACCAAAACAAATGAAGACAGGCTGGGAAATGTAAAAGAAGCCTATAGCTCCCAAAGACATGCTGGTAGGGTAATCAGATCTTGTCTAGATTGGCCCTAGTATGTGTATGTATGAATGTGAGTTAGGGACCTTAGATTGTAGGCTCTTTGAGGGCAGGGACTGATGTGAATATACAATACACTGTAAATGTGAAACGCTGCATAAATTGACATATGAATAAATAAATATCTTCACATAAAAAAAAAAAATTCAAAAGGAAAAAACACTGCGCTAAATAAAAAAATGGGTGAAAAACCCCAACAATTGGTAAGTGAATTAATAACTAGCTGCCAGTACCAACAAATTTGTGATACAAAAAAATCCTAAAACATGTGTAAAATATAGTACAGCGCTCCAAAAATAAGTGAAAAAGATCTAAAATAAATTGATCCTACATAAACAATATTGAATTGTGTAATGAGAAACACTTCTCACACTAATACATGAAATAATGTAACAAAAAAATAAGTGAATATAGAAAAGTCCCACTGTGTAGAATATAACGTCCAAAAATTATGAAAAATAAATCACCGTTACAGTGATTTCAGCGCACCTAAGGATTACACTGGATGAAATATACAAAGCTCACCGAGATTCAAATCATTCGAGACCATAGGCACCACCTCACACATCTTACAGAGGGTCCAGAGGGAGACCTAAAATCCCCAGGTGCGCTAAGATCACTGTAATGGTGATCGCACTGACAGGGTAAGGAGACTACATTACCACATTTGGGTGTCTTCCTGGTGGATGCATTTTCTCTCTATCCTATATTGGTGTCTCTATTTTTCCACGTATTCTCCATTTATTTTTCATAATTTTTGGACATTATATTCTACACAGTGGGAATTTTCTATATTCACTTATTTTTTGTTACATTATTTCATGTATTAGTGTGAGAAGTGTTTCTCATTTCACAATTCAATATTGTTTATGTAGGATCAATTTATTTTAGATCTTTTTCACTTGTTTTTTTGAGCGCTGTACTATATTTTACACAAATATCTTCACATGCTAGCTGAAATGAGAATGCAAAACAATATGTATTACGTCCTCATTTACCTCTATCAGAAAAAAAAAATCTACTAATTTCCATAATAAAGAAGACAAATGATATAAACCCACTATACAGACTGTTTAAGTCATGTGTTTGGGCTGCACATTTGTAAATTTTTAATGTGACACTTGTACTTGCTTAATGCTTATATATAGAATATCTGATGATTTATGCACTGTTATTTTGCTTTAGCTGTTCAAATACTACAGCAGTAACATTAATGTTAGCACTATCAAATCATCCTGTAAAGATTTACAATAAGGTCTCATTCAAAATGCCATGGTGTGGCATAGATACTTCAGATACCTGCCACCAGGTGACTACGGGCCAGATTCTCAAAAGAGATACGACGGTGTATCGCAGGAAACACCGTCGTATCTCTGTTTTTTTCCCCGGGTATCTATGCGTGTGATTCCTAGAATCACTTACGCATAGATACGGTGAAGATCCGACAGGTGTAAGACACTTACACCGTCGGATCGTAGATGTAATTCCTTCGCTGGCCGCTAGGTGGCCTCTACGTTGATTTCTCATTTGCCTATGCAAATGAGCCTAATACGCCGATTCCCGAACGTTTTTACATTGTTTCCGTAAGCGTAAACCTACCCCTGCTATATGAGGGGTAGGCTTACGAAGTTCCGTCGTATGCCATATTAAGTATGGCGTCGGGTCAGCGTCATCTTTTTCCGTCGTTTACGTTGTTTTACTAAGTCGTTCGCGAATAGGACTTTACGCCGGCTTCATTGTTGTTTTCCGTCGTGAGCTGGAGCATGCGCACTGAGGTATTTTCACGGCCGGCGCATGCGCAGTTCGATCGGCGCGGGGGTGCGCTTAATTTAAATACAGGCTACCCCCTTTGAGTTATGCAGGGATACGCCAGGCCATTTACACTACGCCGCCGCAAACTATGGAGCAAGTGCTTGGAGAATACGGCACTTGCTCCAGTAAGTTGCGGCGGCGTAGTGTAAATGGCTTACGCCGACGCGGATTCTACTAAAATCTGGCCCTATGTGTTTGTGGAAAATGCAGCTGGAAAACGTGTACAAGAGTACATCTGACAAGTCACAGATGTCTCACACATTGGGGTCAATTCACAAAGCTTTATTTCCAGATTGCGGTTGTTATTTTAACGATTTTGCACGTTATTGAAGCTAGTTCAATTCACTAAACGATTTAACGCTTTGAAAAATCATCAAATAACGTTTCACTACACAGAACCGATATTTTAAGGTGTGGATCCTTATTAAAGAGTCAAATCGTTATTTTAAAGAGTCAAATCGTTAAATATGTACAGAAGTGCAATTCACAAAGATTTGTTTGACAGTTATCGATCGTTAAGCAATCGTTAAATTAACACCTCCCTCAGGGTGGCAATATGACATTTCCCAGGCGATATTTTGTTGTTAGAGGAAGCTTTTGGCGATTTTTATAGTGTAGTGAAGTTTTTAGTAGTGTTGGGCAAGATAGAACCATGCTCTATTTGAACTTACAATTATCCAGAGGCGAAGAAGAACATGTTAGAATGTTGTTCAGATTTATAAACGTGTATTCCGTTAACATACTATTTTGGATGACTTTTCTGAAACCCAGGTGATAGCTAAATTCCGATTATCATCTCCCATGATTTATTCTCTGTATGAGGAAAAATACACATGGCTTTAGAAAAGCACACACTAGAAGTTTTGCACATCACATGCTCAATCTACATGTGTCTTGCTTGTGTGTCTCTCTCTCTCTCTCTCTATATCTGCTCTTTTCCACATGCAGCTGTTCTCCTCCCCTTCTGCTCCCAGAATGAATCTCTCCAGCATTATTTAACGATCTTAAGAGTTATTTTAACGTCCCAAATCGTAATAATAACGTCTGAGTAGTTAGCATAATGATTGGATAAAGATTAAGTTGAAAACCATAATGACTATGTTGAATAACGATTATAGATTTCGTGAATACCATGTTTGCTAGCATTAAATAAGGAGTGCTAATTTAACAACTGAAGAAAACCAATAACGTTTCTCTTTGTGAATTGACCCCATTATGCATGTATCTGCATACAGTATATCCACATATGATTTTATTTTATCCAGAACAGCATGTAACAGCTTAATGTACTTGCTTACAGCAGAGAACAACTGTGGCTTTTGTTATCTATTTTTGGGTTGTATAGGATTGCTGGCTACGACTGTCCACAAACACCTAGGCTGCTGGGCAAAAATATCTGTGGCATCTTTGCTGCACCATAGCCAATTCAGGTGTGTTAATGAGGTCCAAGACAACAAATTAGAATTGTTCATGATTGTTCTGGTTGTACATTCTTTACAAACAGAGTCCCATTATAAATGGTAGTGTATATATTATGTCAGGCTTTATTTAGCACTCAAGTACACCTGTATATCTAAAGAGTATCACACTTCTTTCTTATAAAAAAAATAGGTATAAATCAGAAAAAATCCTCCAGTGATCTACAGTAGCAGACTATAAGGACCAAAACAAAGGAGAGAGACAATTGATTTATAAAAAATAAATCAAGATTATTTCTTGTGTTTAGCTACTGAGGTGCAAAAGAAATGCACTTTCCCATGCCCAATAACTTACATATTGTACTTGTTATAAGTTGTAAAATGAAATCAACTTTTCTCTTAATTAGTTAACTTGCAGCAAAAGCTGACTTAGAAATGCATCATACTACCTCATGTTGCAATAAATATATATGTTAACCAACTGCAAATGTAATAATTATACTCTTGTAATTACTTGGATGGAATAGGTTGAGAGAATGATGGGAAATAGAAAAATGTAAAATTAAATTAATGTAACAGCTTACTCCGTAAATGTCATGAAATCTAGAGTACTTATACCATGAGCAAAGTTTGTTTTGTTACATGTTGACTCTCTGATGTGATAGTGAATGGATGGAGATTAGTCAGGTAGTTAGTGTAGTGTTCAGTCAGTCAGTGAAATATATATAATACAGTTCAGAGTATATAGTGTAGTCAATAGTGTTGCTCACGAATATTCGCATTGCGAATATTCGCTACGAATATTGCATATTCGAGTATTCGCAAATAACTCGAATATCGCGGCGAATATTCGCTATTTCGAATATTCGTATTTTTCAAATTTCGCAATAAATTTCGCAATAAATTTCGCAATAGCAAAATTTCACAATTTTTTATTTTTTTTTATAAAATATAGCGAATATTCGTAAATATCGAATATTCGTGATATTTTATCCAAAAAAATAGCGAAATTTCGCAATCATTTTCGCTTTCGCATATGCGAAAATTTCGCTATTTTATTTTTTTTATAAAATATCGCGAATATTCGATATTAACGAATATTCGCGAATATTCTTCGAAATATTCGCGAAATATCACAAAATCGAATATGGCGTATTCCGCTCATCACTAGTAGTCAATATAGTATATATAGTGCAGTCAGTGTAGTATATATAATCAGAGGCGTAACTAGAAACTTCTGGGCCCCGGTGCAAGAAATCTCGAAAAGGCCCCTGAGATACTTAAAGGGGAGGTGGCTGCGATGGCAGTGGTGGTGCTTGAGGGGAGGTGGCTGCGGTGGCAGTGGTGGTGCCATTCTCTCCCACCACCACCTGTGCCTCTTTCTGATCCCATCCCCCACCACTTATCTCATCCCTATCCCTTCCCATCACCTCTGTTGTAGAAGTATTGGGGGAGATAGGGATGAGATCAGGGGTGGGGGGGGGTGGAATCAGTAAGGAGGCACAGGTGGTAGTGGGAGAGAATGGCACCACCACTGCCACCCCCCTTAAGTACCACCACAGCCACCCCCCTCAAGTACCACCATTGCAACCCCTCCTCAAGTACCACCACTACCACCCCCCTCAATTACCACCGCTACCACGCCCCTAAAGCACCAGCAGTGGTACAATTCCGCCTCTGAGGAAAGTACTAAACTGCAAAGGGTCTGGAAATTAACTAGTCACTAGACAGCAGAAGGCCGGTTCCAGTCACCTGTCAGTCCTCCCACCTCGCCTCCAGCCGTGAGTGGTGTCACACCGCTGGCAGGGGCTACGAGACTCCTCCGTAGGGGAAGTAAAGAGGAAACAGAAATGGTAAAGGTGACAGGGAGGGGGCAGAGTGGGTGATGGAATGCAGCTTGCTGGAGCACACTCGGCACACAATTTGTACAGTGCCACTGGCTATGACACAGGTGACTTGTACACACTGGCGGCCATGACAGAACTTCACCTGCAGGGTGCTCCCCCCCTCCTATAGAAAATGGTACCGCCCAGGCCAGGGCACTCGCCCCTTCCTCGTACAGGCCCTGGCCCTGACCTGACACACTGGCGGGCCTCTCACACGGACAGGTGGCGGGCCTTCCGGACTTGGTGGAACTACAGGGCACAGTCGCAACTGCGACTGTTGCGACCCTGATAATTCTGTACTGTATATAATACAATTCAGAGTATATAGTGCAGCCCATATAGTATATATAATACAGTTTAGAGTATATAGTGCAGTCCATATAGTATATATATAATACAGTTCATATTATATAGTGCAGTCCGTATAGTATATATAATACAGTTCACTACTACACTAATAAGTGGCCGCAGTCCCTGCATGCGAAAGAAAGTTGCTAAGGCCTGGCTGAGCCAGTGTCAAGCTTAAAGCTGATCTACTGGAGTCCAGCGCCGTCGGCAGCAGAGGACAACCGATCACTTGTCACTCTGCTGCCCCCATCGCCATTCTCGGTGAGGGAACCGGGAATTGAAGCATTGCGGCTTCACTGCCCGGTTCCCTATGGCGCATGCGCGAGTCGCATTGCGCCATGCTCACTGGTCCCTGCTGTGTTCTGGGAGCCATGTGTTTCCCAGAACACAATGGGGGGACGGACGGGATCTGACATCCTGCCCGCAGTCTTCCCACAGACTGTGTGGCCGAAAGTGGGTGCAAATACCTGTCTTAGACAGGTATTTGCACCCCCTCCCCCTAAAAGGTGTCAAATGTGACACTGGATGGGGGAGGGTTCCGATGAGCGGAAGTTCCACTTTAGGGTGGAGCTCCGCTTTAACTATGTGGGGCTAGCTGTTCCTGGGAGCTTAAGAAAGTAGAGTGCTGGAGAAGCTAAGGAGTAATGGTCTGCAGAGTTGTGCTGGAGGAAGAGAGATCTGTATATAGCGGAGTGTATATAAGTTGTTCCAATTCTTTGTTCTAAAAGTTGTCCAAATTTATTGGTCTAAAATTCACCAGGCATCCCATACTTCCTATACTCCATCCAAGTTCAATCCCCTCAAAAAAACAAAAAAAAAAACAAAGCTAATGGGCTGTTCATTGCCTTGGAGTGACTGAGGACTGGAATGCAGGGCTGGGCAGTTTGACAGGTGGGCCACAACACTTTGCAGCCCTTACGGGGGTACTGCTACATATACAATACAGTTCAGAGTATATAAGTCCGAATAGTACATATAATACAGTTCAAAGTATATAGTGCAGTCCGTATAGTATAATTAATACAGTTCACTACTACATTAATAAGCGGCCCGCACTCCCTGCCTGCAAAAGGCAGTTGCTAAGGCCTGGCTGAGCCAGTGTCAGGCTTAACTATGCAGTTCTAGCTGCGCCTGGGAGTTCAAGCAAAAATAGTGCTGAAGGAGCTGAGGAGTAATGGTCTGCAGTAAGAGTTGTGATGGAGAAAGAGAGATCTGTATATACCGGAGTGTATATTAGTTTTTCTATTGACTGTTCTAAAATTCACTGGGCATCCCATACTTCCTATACCCCATCCAAGTTCAATCCCCTCAATAAAAAAAAAACAAAGAAATCTAATAGACTGTTCATTGCCTTGGATTGACTAAGGACTTGCATGCCAGGCTGGGCAGGGTGAAAGGCAGGCCACAACACTTTGCAGCCCTTATGGGGATTTACAGGGATTTAAAAAAAAACAGTGTGCCCCCCCCCAAATACATACCCAGGCCCTTTGGGTCTAGCATAGATTTTAAGGGGAACAAGAGCCTCTTCCTGAAAACCCTGGGCTGAGGAATCTGGATCGGAATCAGAATCTGGAAGCCCCCTTTAACAAGGAGACTCCCATATTCTGCCCCCCTATGTAAATGGGTACAAGGTACCCATTAACCACTTAAGACCCGGACCAAAATGCAGGTAAAGGACCTTGCCCCTTGCGATTCGGCACTGCGTCGTTTTAACTGACAATTGCGTGGTCGTGCGATATGGCTCCCAAACAAAATTAGCGTCCTTTTTCCCCCACAAATAGAGCTTTCTTTTGGTGGTATTTGATCACCTCTGCGGTTTTTATTTTGTGTGCTGTAAACAAAAATAGAGCGACAATTTAAAAAAAATGCAATATTTTTTTACTTTTTGCTATAATAAATATTCCCGAAAAATATATAAAAAAACATGTTTTTTCCTCAGTTTAGGCCGATACATATTCTTCTACCTATTTTTGGTAAAAAAAATCGCAATAAGCGTTTATCGGTTAGTTTTCGCAAAATTTATAGCGTTTACAAAATAAGGGATAGTTTTATTGCATTTTTTTTTTTTTTTTTTTACTACTAATAGCGGCAATCAGCGATTTTTTTCATGACTGCGACATTATGGCGGACACTTCGGACAATTTTGACACATTTTTGGGACAATTGTCATTTTCACAGCAAAAAATGCATTTAAATTGCATTGTTTACTGTGAAAATTACAGTTGCAGTTTGGGAGTTAACCACAAGGGGGCGCTGTGACTTTGAGTGTTCCCTGTGTGTGTTTACAACTGTAGGGGGGTGTGGCTGTAGGTGTGACGTCATTGATCGTGTCCCCCTATAACAGGGATGACGCGATCGATGCTGCGGCCACAGTGAAGCACGGGGAAGCCGTGTTTACACACGGCTCTCCCCGTTCTTCAGCTGCAGGGACGGATCGCCGCACTGCAGCGGCGATCGGGTCGGCGAGTCCCGCGGTCCCGGTCCTGGGTACTAAAACCAATGTATATATACGTTGATGTGCCCAGCTGTGCCATTCTGCCAACGTATATGTAGGCGGTCCTTAAGTGGTTAACCAAAACAAAAGTGTCAAAAAGTAAAAACCACAACAGACAGTTTTACAATTCCTTTATTAAAAAAACAAAACAAAGTGCCCTGCGATGTCCATTCATCTTTAATCATTACGCCTTTTTTTCCTTGATTTTTCAGGCAAAAATATTTTTTCCTTTAGAAATGTCATTATTGCTGCGGCATGTTCTACACATCGCAGAGAGGCGACACTTTACAGGCAGACTAAGTGGAGCCCCCAGGCACAATATTTAAAGGAATATTCCATGTTTATTGTTTCACTTTAAGCATTATTAAAATCACTGCTCCTAAAAGAACAATGGTTTTAAAAACTTTTTTGCATTGATACATGTCGCCAGCGGCAATACCTTTAAAATTAGCACTTTTGATTTTTCATGTTCGTATCCTATAGACTTTGATAGGGTTTGGATGATCACTAGAACTTTCTTCCTGTTCTGTGGTGTTCTGGTGCGAACCAAACCGAGGGGGTATTTGGCCCCTCCCTACTCACTACTAAAAGAGTGTAAATTGTGAGTCACAATACCTATTTGCATTGCCCCAAAGCCCCAAAATGTAAACTGTTTTCTAGTACAGGGTTGGATCTAATCAATGCTTTTAGATCAATTCAGACAGTTCATGCTTCTTACACCATTGATAGACAATGGGGGTTATTTATTAGAAGC
Source organism: Rana kukunoris (assembly GCA_029574335.1). Lineage (NCBI taxonomy): Eukaryota > Metazoa > Chordata > Amphibia > Anura > Ranidae > Rana > Rana kukunoris. The sequence goes on along the minus strand of CM056052.1, from coordinate 326,270,063 downwards.
AACTCCCCTTTGCACTACAAGTGCAAACTACTGGCCAGATTCACAGAGCGATTACGGCGGCGTTACAGGAGATGCGCGGCGTAAGTCTAAATTTGTGCATGCGTTTCGATGCGCCGCATCCCAAAAACGAGAAATCTACTTTTTTTTGACCGGCGTAATTTCGATAGACCAGCGTATCCGTCCGCGCAAAACTGCGCTAGACACACCATTGATTTGCTATTCAAATATGCAAATGAGGGAGTTACGGGGATCCACAAAAGAACGTTGGTGCAGCGCAGGCTACGCGCTGTGCGCAACAGATGCACGTCCTGTCTAAAATTAGACCATATAAAAGGTGGTATAAAATTAGACAATCCGTCTACATGTCAGCTAAAGCAACACAGTTAATGATGAGCTGAGCAGTCACACTTGCTGCCCAACAAACTTTATGCCAACATGCCAGTGGCATCCATGCTCATAGCTATACTACTGACTTTAGATGAGCAAAGAAGGAGGAGGGCACGGAGGAGGGCACGGGAGAGGAATTTTTTTTTTTTCCAAAAAAAAATTCTTTGCTTTTATAAACATTTTTACAAAAAATATACATACATATATACATCAATACATAACATACATACACATTACAAACACAGTCTCACTATCTTTCAATAGCCCTTTAAAACCTTGATGGATATAATAATCTAATCTGATACAAGCCCCTCACTCTTCACTTGATATATCACACACGCATAGACATCTTTGGCATGAGAGATTCTGAGGTGTCTCACATCTTCAGATTCACCACTCATGCCATCCTGGAATTAACCACAACCCTGCAGGAGGACATCACCAGCCCAACACATGACACCACCCATGACACCCATGACAGCTACATATACAATCCTAGCCCCATCCCCACAGATTTAGAACAGAACATGTATGGGGACAGCTGGCTGGTTGGTGAGTGACATGGGTGGCAGGCATGACTGTCCCCCCCATAATGCTGAAATCACAAGGGGCACATGCACTACTAATATCCTCCTGTCTTATCCCTTCAGGGTGACTCTGCATATGCACTGGGACCCCATCTCATGACTCCTATACAGAACCCCCATGGTACCCTGTTGTATTCCCCAAACTTTGTATGCCAGATCATCGGTGCATGTTGCATGCTGCACAACTTCGCAGTGAGAAAAGGCCTGGAGATTGACATAAGTGATGACCTGACCCCTGAACCAGAAAATCCCCCCCTAACCGAGGCTACCCGTCTTCTGAGGGAAGAACAGCCAGGAGCCAGCTTACATTAGGCATCTTTGCACGTTAAACACACACATTAATCATGGCACAATGAGAATGCATGCATGCACACCATTGTGGTCCCTAGATCACACACACCACATCCTCATCACATTGGATTGGCACAAGCCCACCATGCAGGACTTGTGAGCAGCAACGCCACGGCTCCAATTATGTCACTGTACATTCATACACCATTCACACGGACCTGGGGATCACTTCTCCACCACAAATGAGGGTGACACCCCTTTTCCGGCAGGAATGTCACCCCCACATTCCAAAATCATTCACAAACAGAACCAAAAAAAAAGAAATTGACCAGCAAAAATAAAAAATTCCCAGCAAAAATATAATTAAAAAAAAATAACAACAAAGAAAACACATAAAAGACACAAATCACTCTGCAAAACAGTCCCCACATATCTCAAAGACACGTCACAAACAAACAAACAAACGCTACAAACAACAGAACAAAAGCACCTTGCTGTATAGGAAGGGATACAAAGGGATGTACTTTTGCAAAGGAAGGGCATTTGTCTCTGTCTATTTAAAGGGGTGTTCCAGCCCAAAATTATGTTTATTAAAAGTTAGCAGCTACAAAAAGTGTAGCTGCTGGCTTTTAATAAACACTCACTTACCTGCTCCTGCTCCTGCGTTCCAGCGTCGCGCCGACCGGGGCTCCGCTCCTCTCCCCCCCTCTCCAGCCGGCGTCTCCATCCCGACTGTGGGCACCCAGCCATGACAGCCTTCGGCTTCACGGCCAGGGCACCCACTGCGCATGCGCGCGCCGCACTGCGCATGCGCGTGCGGCGCGGCTCCCCGCTGATTAGAGAGGCGATCACATGGGACCTGTCATGTGTCCCATGTGATCACCTACAGGGAGGGGCTGGCTTAATTGCCTAACCAGCCCCTCGGCGGAAGCAGGAAGTGGGACAGGAAGTCCCACTCCTACTGAAGCCCCCACTCCCCCCCAAAAAAAATTACATGCCAAATGTGGCATGTAAGGGGGAGGGGAGGGGATTAAAGAAAAGTCATTTTTTAGGGTGGAACTCCTCTTTAAGCTGTCTGCGTAGTTCACTAAGTTGCCCGGGTCCACTTCCAATTTCACTGATTGTGCCGTTCCCAAGTTGTGAGCATGCGCACAGAGGTGCTGACCATGGTCTGCTTCATGTGCGCATGCGCGAGCTGGCCGGCCCTTCATTTGCATGGGGTCATGGCTCATTTCAATGAAACACGCCCACGTCCTTCCCAATTTGAATTACTCCGCCTTACGCCTCAGAATTAACGTTACTCCAGCGCTAATTTCTGCGCAAATACTACGAGGATACGGTGATTGCGCCTCTACATTGCGCCGGTCTAACGTAAAGGAGGTGCGCTACGCTGGTCAAAAAATTTGCCAATGTACGTGTCTCTGGCCCTACAAGTGCAAAGTGCACTTGTTTTTTTTTTTTTTTTAAACAATGTTTTTTATTGAGGTATTAGAAAAAGTGCAATACATGGAACAAAAAATGCAAAGATATGCAAAAACATTAAACATAAAAGGTACTTGCAAATGTCATAGTGCACATACATAGTAGCATATAGCATACAGTAATACTTCGTATGGTGATTATATGTAGTCGGACTAACCACGACAGGGCATTGATATGGCGCAATAGCCCCCCCCTTCAGTAGAGGCCCTACGCGAGTGGCTCATGAAAACGGAGGAACCCGGACCCAGACCCAGACCACCTCCTCCAATCCCTCTCATTTGGTCAGAGTGGTAGTCCCGCCCAGAGCCCCGGGCCCCTGTGCTAAGCGAGTGTACGGGAGGGCCTAGACCCCTATGTATTTCCATACTATAGGTATAAACCACAAAACCATAGAAGTTCAGGTGTCTCTCATGCAACCATGTATTAAATATGCTTTTAAAGAGATAGTTTCAAAACATAAGGAATAAATAAAAGGTCAATCTGAATAACAAAACAAAACAAAACAAAACATATATGCCCAATTCGCACAGAGCGCACAAAACGCACAAACCTCCATTATTGACAAAAATAGTGGTCCGCTAGGTGACCACTCTAGTTCAAAGACCTGTAAGGTTTGAGTACCATTGTTGCCAGGGGGACCATGCTGTAGTCATGGCTTCAGAGGAACCCATTGTGTACGAGTGCATAATCTCGTATTTGCCCTGTGTATGCATTGTGATAATTACCTCATTAAGTGAAGGCGGTATTTCGCTCTTCCAGTGGCGCAGGACTACCAACCTTGTGGCCAGGAGGAGGTTCGACACTACAGTTCTGCAAAAGGTGGGAATTTTGTCAATTTCCAGTGAGTAATGCCAATCCCGGGGTCAGCGGATCAACTGGATCCATGATGTCCTTGACTATCCCCCACACCCCAGACCATAGGCGACTCAGCTTCGGGCAAGACCACATAATGTGGACCAATGTACCTGTCTCCCCGCACTTCCTCCAACACAAGGGAGATGAATCCCTATATATTTTAGATAGCCTATAGGGGGTGAGGTACCACCTCAACAGCAGCTTTTGGTGCGTTTCCATCAGGTTAGTGCTCTTAGTAGAAGAGTACACAATCTTCAAAGATTTTACCCACTGAAGGATAGTGTATTTCCTCCCCACATCTCTTTCCCAGGCCTCCATATGTTGCATTTTAGATAGTTTATGTTTCTCCTGTAAACCCATGTAAAATATCGAGATCCCTTTAGGGGTGACTTTGGGTTGTTGATAGAATTGGGAGATGTTAACAGGGAGTGAGGTGAGAAGGTATGTGTTCCTTTTAAACATGTGTGAGAGCTGGCTGTATTTATACTGCTCAGTCGCTGGAAGCTTGTATCTATCCTGCAGCTCCTGGAATGTCACAAGTGAGGGTCCCTCTACTATATCTTTCAGTTGCCGAATACCCCTGGATACCCACCCATCCAGGTTGATATCAGGTATTATGTTATGTATAGCAGTAATAGGGAATTGCAACGGAGACACTGGTCCTGACCATTCGTGGAAACTGCGGAGGTGGCCCCAAGCCCTAATCGACGCCCTGATAGTTGGCGCGATGGTAGGGTCCATGTTTTCGCTTATGTGTGATGTTAGTAGAAAATCTCGTAGTGTACCTCGTTTAATTTGGGACTGTTCCAAGTCCACCCACAATGCTTCTGAGGCAGGCACCATCCAGTGCTGCAGTTGGGACAGAGTGGCGGCAAAGTAATAACCTTGTAGGTGGACGTGACCAATACCCCCTGCTTTTCTGTGTTTTGTCAGTTTACTGAAGGCACATCTAGCCCGCTTTCCCCGCCATAAATATCTGTTTAGTATAGATTGTAGGGACTTGAAATAGGGATTAGGGATCGGAATAGGCAATGTCCTGAAAAGGTACAGGAGCTGAGGTAGCACCTGCATCTTGAAGGCTGCCAACCTGCCCAGCCATGACAGTTCAGTTTTGGCCAGGTCGTCTAATTTAGCCTGGAAGGAGGTCAGGAAGGGGGTGTAGTTGGCTTGTAGTAGCCCTTTGGAAGTGGAAGTTAGGACAATTCCAAGGTATTTAATGCCTTCCTCCTTCCATACAAATGGGAACTTCTGTTCCATTCGTAGTTTGATTTCCCTAGGGACTCCTAGACCTAGAATATGTGATTTTGATTCGTTTACTTTGTAGTATGAGATTTCGTTAAATGCCCTCAGTGAAGAGTATATTGTTTCAACAGATTTTTCTATGTCAGTGACCATCAGGATGATGTCGTCTGCGAATAAGCTAATCACATGGTTTTTCTCTCCCACTTGGATCCCAGAGATTCGTGGGTGCGACCTCAGATGGGAAGCCAAAGGTTCCATCAAAAGGTTGAATATCAGAGGCGAGAGTGGGCACCCTTGCCTTGTGCCATTAGTGATGTCAAATGGTGTGGAAAGAGTACCTGCCACTAGTACCTGTGCAGAAGGATGTGAGTACAATGCCATTATGGCAGAGTAAATGTGCCCCTCGAAGCCAAACCTCCCAGGACCTTTTCCAAAAACCTCCAGTGAATCCTGTCGAACGCCTTCTCCGCATCCAGCGCAAGGAGCAGAGAAGGCGTTCGACGACGCTCTGTTATATGTATGATGTTCAGTAGTCTCCTGGTGGCGTCTGTCGTTTGTCTCCCCCTTGTAAAGCCTGATTGGTCCACATTAATTAACCCCGGGAGTATGTCCACCAGTCTAGCAGCTAAAAGTTTCGCGTAGATTTTGACATCGTTGTTCAATAATGATATGGGCCGAAAGTTTTGGGGTGTATCTGGATCTTTCCCGGTTTAGGGAGAGCCACTATAGTGGCACTTAACATTTCCCTTGGAAACGAGGATGAGGCAGCAGCGGCATTGTACACCTGGACCAAGTAGGGGCTGAGTATGTCTTGGAATGTTTTGAAGTATTCTCCAATAAATCCGTCGGGGCCCGGGGATTTATTTGATGGGATGGACTGTATGGTCCTCTCCACTTCTTCTACAGTAAATGGGGAGTTTAGTTCCAGTAGTTGGTCAGGGGTCAGGGAGGGAAGATTAACTTTCTCTAGGAATGCCACGATGGCTTCCGAGGATGGTTGGTTAATCGTTGGATCATCCTTGAGGTTATAAAGCGACCCGTAATAGTGACTAAAGGCGTCAGCTATGGCTTGAGGATGAAAATGTTTTACCTTTGTCTCTGGGTGGTGAATATAGGGAATCTTAGATTTAATTCTGTGTCCTTTAAGTCTGTTCGCTAGAAGTTTGCCCGCCCTGTTACCACTAGTGAAGAAAGCAAGCTTAAATTTCCTAGAGGCTTTTTCATAGTCGTCAAGAAACAGTGTCCTGAGGTCAGTGCGTAGATGGGTTAGTTGTTCAGTCAGGGAGAGGGATGGTTTAATTTTGTTCTGTGATTCTAAGTCATTTATTCGGGCTACTAGGGTCAATGTGCGCTGCTGCCTTTCCCTCTTAACCCTAGCCCCTTGTTGAATCATGACCCCTCTCACACATGCCTTATGCGCATTCCACAAGGTGAAGGGGCTAGTAACTGATCCTTCATTGTTAGCAAAAAATTCCCTGAGTTTCGTCTCAATGTATGACCTGGTCGGACCGCTCCGGAGAAGCATGGGGTTGGATCTCCACATGCTAACTGGAGTATTGGGAGGTATGTCCCCCACTGTCATTCCCACAGAGGCATGGTCCGACCACGTGATGGCATTGATTTTAACAATTTACATTTCAGGAGAAGCCCCTTGTCGACCAAGAATAGGTCTATCCTGCTATAGGACCTGTGGCGGGTGGAAAAGAAAGTATAGTCTTTTTCATTAGCATTTAGGCATCTCCATGCATCAAAAAGTTCATTCGACCTCAAAAAGGGAGCCAATGACGGGGGAGTGCGCTTTGGTGAGGAGGTGGAGTCCATGACCGGATCTGGGATGATATTGAAGTCCCCACAAATCACCAACAGTCCCTTCTGTTCTTCTCTATTTTTTTGGTGACTCTCTGTATAAATTTGGTCTGTTTTGTATTGGGGGCATAAACCGCCGCCACACTGTATAGGATACAAGGTCGATGTCACACACCAAAATCACATATCTCCCCATTGGGTCGATAATGGCTTTATGCAAGGAAAAGTGAACAGAGTCTCTCACTGCGATCATTACTCCTTTGGATTTGGTGTCGGCGTTAGCAAAGTAGGTGACCGGATAATTGGGATGTGAGCATTTCGGAGGGGCTGAGCTGTCGAAGTGGGTCTCTTGGACACAAAGGACATCAGCCTTCTGTTGTAGGGCTTCTCTCCATAAAGACCGCCTCTTTGCCGGGTGATTTAGTCCCTTGGCATTAATTGTCAGGAAGTGTATCATGTCAGCATGCAGTTGGTGTGTTCAAGTGTGGCTATTAACATCAAAAAGGTACTCACTGCGGGTGGCTCGTTTAGGATATTCATTCGCCAGCAGCCAAGGGCCAGATACTTCTCCATTTCGTATGAGGCAGGGGGGTCCGGCGTCATCGTCTCCCAAATGGGAGGGAAGGTTTCGGGTGGTAGGGCAAAAAAACGTGCAAAGGGCAACATCAAAAAAGAAAAAAAAAGAAGTAACGTTAGAATAGGTAACAAAGAAAGGTAATACTGGCATACCGCCAGAAACTAAAGAGAGTACTGTGTGCGACTTTCAAGAGTCGCTCAGTGGCCAGGTGTGAGGGATCCTCAAGAATAAGGCCTACGGAGGCAGCTCCACCTCAGCGGCCACATCGTATCAATGGAGATCTCCGGGGGTAGTTATGGGTCTTGGCATTTTTGCGGCCAACTACGTGCCACTCATTTTCAATCCTCCTGGCTCCTCCCCCTTGACGTATGGCTTGTTGGGGCTCAGGAAGAATCCCCCATTCTTTGAGCAGGGCCATGCCTCTATCTAATGAGTCCATCACATAGTCTCGGTTGTCTTTCGTGACGATGAGCTTGGTGGGGAACCCCCACTTGTACACCAAGTTGTGGTTCCTGAGAGCCTTCGTTATGGTGGCAAGGTTTCTGCGTTTTTGCAGAGTAAACTGTGACAAGTCCGCATAAAACTGAAGGTTCACGTATTCTGGTGGGAAGCTGTCCCTCTTTCTAGATGCTGCCATTAATTTTTCCTTTGTATGATAAAAATGTAGGCGCAGGATTACATCCCTAGGGACATCATCAGCTAGGAATGCAGGTTTAGGAAGCCTGTGGATTCTATCAATAGTGCAGTCTAGCTCAGATAGGTCAGGCAGTATGGCAGAGAATAGATGGGAGGCATATTCACGCAGTTCCTGAGGCCTAACAGATTCTGGTACACCTCTCACTTTCACATTATTTCTTCTTGATCTATCCTCGATTTCTGCCATCTTTGTTTTCATAACCTCAATATCATCCTCTTTGTTATCGTTTGCGTCCACTAGGTCATTAATGGTGGAGGCGAATTCCCCCATTTTGTCCTCTATATGAGACACTCTGTCAGCCACCCTTCTGAGTTCTGTACTGAACTTGTGAACACAAGATATCATATCTGAGTGCAATGAACCCCGCAGCGAGACCAGCATCTCTTTCAATACAGTGTCCAGGACTGGCTTATTAGCTGTGGGGAAACCTTCAATGGAGTCTGGTAGTTCCCTTGTATCTTCCCCTGATTCTAATAGAGAGCTCACCTCGTGTGCAGTCTCCATCGCATCCATCCTGAACCTGGTCTTCTCAGGGCTTCCAGATGATGGTGTAGCTGGTGGGGATGTCAGGTTCCTAGGAGGGCTGCTCCTCTTGTTCGGGTTCCCTTCGGTGGCTGTGCGCTTCTGAGGGCCTGGAAGCGGCGTGGAAGAGGCCCGGCGCCATCTTGCCTGCGCTCCATAGGGAAGAACTCGGTGAGTTTAGAGGGCCGGTTCCCCGCGGACTTGCGCCGAGTCATGACCAGGGTAGGGTCTGCAGGGTGACCGGGTCTGGAACGCCGCTTTAGTGAAGGATTTTTCCCCCTCGGAGGTCTGATATGTGCCGTGTTAGAGCCGCTGGTGCCGGAGCTCTGCTAGCACGCGTGCATCTCCGTCCTCGGCTAGCTCCGCCCCCGTTCTGCAAAGTGCACTTGTAATTGCACTGAAAGCGCACTTGAAAGTGCAGTCACTGTAGATTCGAGGGGGGACATGCAAGGAAAATTAAAAAAAACAGCATTTTAGCTTGCACATGATTGCATGATAAAATCAGCAGCGCTTCCCCTCATTTTAGATCTTCCCCTCATATCTACAGCGACTGCACTTCCACGTGCACTTTGCACTTGTAGTTTGCACTTGTAGTGCAAAGTGGATTTGACTTCCGCAAATAACCCCCAATGTCCTATAATTCTACAAAGTGTTCAGGTAAAAATTATGACTCTATTATCATACAATAAAGTATTTTTAATTTAGACCCGTTTCATTGTTTGTTTATGTGTTTTTTTTTTAGAACTGGAGATAACCAAAGAACATCCAATTGTAGTAGCAAAGAAGAAAGGTAAAGCTCAGTTTTTGAATTTAAGAGTATATTTCTCTCTAAAGTAAAGCATATGCAACTGTATATTCTAAAAAGCAAGGCATTTGGATTTAATATGGATTGTATAAAAGTGTCTTGTTTTCAGTCCCTCTAGATTTTTTCCCATTTGTTTACTGGACTTACTAAAAATTTCATTTAGTCTGGGGAATTCAATAAACCTTTAAAACTACCTATGTACCAATTCAGATAAGATTTTACTCTAGTATAGGTACCAGTACCGACAGGTGCCAGGGTCAGGTGGTTATTACTACCACCACCACTTTAAGAACCAAATAACTTTGGCTGTAACTGATTCTCAACTAAATTATTCAAGTTCACAGATTTTGAAATTAGCGGCAACAAAAATAATCTATGAACTGGCAAATAGAGAGACGCCAGTGTTAAGAGTGGGACATTTTGTAGCTTCCTGCACAGATCTCATGAATGCTAGGGTGAAAGCAGCTGTCAGCTTCCTATCAACTGATTACTTATCTCTGGCCCCATTCAACTACTGGCATGAAGATTCCCTTGTCAAAATCTGAATGTCAACAAAGCAGGGCTGCTCGATGATATTGTTACCCAAATATTGCAATGCCAATATTTGGTCAATAATGAGTCACACGGGAGTCAAACCTTGTTATGGAAAGAGGTTTTTCAAGTTAGTGGACTTTCAAGGTGTCCAAGAATTACTAAATGGTAATTAAAATCATTACAAATGTTATTCCAAATTATGTTATAACCCTAATGTGTTATACAAAATATTAAAAAAATTATGCAATCATCTACTGTATGCCTTCCTCTTTTTTTAGTGGATCCCATATACTATATATTAGATATATTTTTGAATTTGTATATGATTAAGCAGATATCTATCTTCTCCATGCTGAAGAAGCAGGTTATCTTGTGAAAGACGTCAAAATAAGTGGGTGTCCCATGAGAACAGCATGATTGCTTTATGAACATAAAGTTGTTTCTGGTGACAATAAATTGCTGTAATATGTATATTTTGGGTATCTTAATAAGGAGGGAGGCATCATTTTTTTTAACCTTCTATTTATTAAAACATTTTTCAGAAGATATACATGTACATTGTGTTGCATCAGAAAAAGTTGTACATTTAACCACTTGCCTACTGTGCACCTACACCCCCTTCCTGCCCAGACAAAATTTTAGCTTCCGGAACTGCGTCGCTTTAACTGACAATTGTGCGGTCGTGCGATGTGGCTCCCAATCAAAATTGACATATTTTTTTCCCCACAAATAGAGCTTTCTTTTGGTGGTATTTGATTGCCTGTACGGTTTTTATTTTTTGCGCTATAAACAAAAAAAGAGCGACAATTTTGAAAAAATACACAATATTTTTTGTTTTTTGCTATAATAAATACCCCATCTAGCAGCTTAAAGTGACAGGACTACATATGACGTCCTGTCAGGATCATAGATTATCCCGCCCACCGTCATTTGACGGCGGGAGGGTATCAAGTGGTTAAAGACATATCCAGCTGTAAAGAAGATATATCCACTTTACTTCAAGAAGATATCACATAGCAATATAGACCATTTTGATTGCATCATTTGTTAATATTTTGCATAGCAGATAATGGTTTTAGTATAATATGGTATATGATTTAATTCTCTTGAGAAAGCTCTCTCTATAACATGGGTTGATGGGATGTGGTGCCATGATTTGAGGTTCACCCTTATCTTTTTAGATATTATATGGGAGTTAGAGCTGATGGAGGTCTGGTTTTTAGAGTTCCCCTACAGGCTTCTCCCACCCAACTCCACGTCTGCTCACTGCCATGCATTGTAATGCCTCATACACATGACCATTTTTCTCGGCAGGAAAAAATGGCAGTTTTCTCATTGTGAAAACCGGTCGTGTGTACAAGGCATTAGACACAGGCAAGGGGGATATGAATGTGAACTAGTCTCTCAGTTCTTCACCATACTCTGCTCACCCCACTACAAAAATCCTCAGCAATGCTCCTGTCTGAGTGATGGGCACAGTGGCCAGGTGGTTTAAGATAATGAGGCTGATAAGATTAACTAAAAATCTTTACTTAATAAACTGTAGCTGTATTTTCTTTGCACACTCAATCATTTGTAGATGAAATAAAGGTCATGAATTTGCTTTTCACATACTTTAGCAGATTGTCATCAATTGATTAGAGCATTCTATGATGATAAGGGCGATTACATGTGCTTGTTTGATTAATTCAAAACACACATTGTACATGAGTGACTTTAGAATATCAAAATTCTGGCACCAGCAATAAACGAATGAGCGAGTAACTGAAAAATAAAAGAAATACAATATGCTCTACCTGCCTTAGTTATTTTCAGCAATACATAGAATGGGATAATAAAACATTTAAAGGTGAACTTATGTTTTGCTTTTATTTATATAGTGTGTGTAAGGTTTAGAACTTTTTTTTTTCCTATATCCCCACTGGGGGAATTTTGCTTCACTTACATTCCTGTGACAGGTGGTGCCTAAGGATGAGCCAACGACCCAACGGTTCGGTTCTCACCAGAACTTGCGTACAGGAAAAAAATTTGTTCGGACACGCTAACACAGTTAAAGTCTATGGGACATGAACATGAAAAAACAAAAGTTTTTGAAGGCTTATATGCAATTTATTGCCATAAAAAGGTTTTGGGTACCTGGGTCCTGCCCAGGGGACATGTATCAATGCAAAAAAAGTTTTAAAAACTGCAATTTTTTGGGGAGAAGTGATTTTAATAATGCTTAACCACATCAATATCAGCCATAGGGAATTTACGTCTTCTGCAACCCCTCGCCGATGAGACTGGACGTTGCACAACGTCCTGTCTTCACGGCGTTCTAGGGCGGGCGTGCGCGCACCCGCGGCACCACTAGCGATCCCGCGCGCGTGCCCGACAGCCGCGATTGTAAACACACAGATCCACCTCCTGTCAGGGTGAGGAGACTGATGTGTGTTCCCACCACAGAGGAAAACACATCGATCTCCTCCCCCTGTGAGTCCCCCTCCCCCTACAGTTAGAACATACTTTAGGAAACATTTTAACCCCTTCAGCGCACCTAGTGTTAACCCCTTCCCTGCCAGTCACATTTACGTGTCAAAAGTGTCCGATATGTCCGCCGCAATGTCACGGTCACAAAAAAAAACGCAGATCGCCGCCATTACTAGTAAAAAAAATAAAATAAAAATGCCATAAATCTATCACCTATTTTGTATACACTATAACTTTTGCGCAAACCAATCAATATATACGATTATTGTGTTTTTTTTACCAAAAATACGTAGAAGAATACGTATCGGTCTAAACTGAGGGGAAAAAAAACATTTTTTTTTTTTAAATTGTGATATGTATTAAATAAAAAAGTAAAAAATATTGTGTCTTTTTTTAAATTGTCGCTCTTCTTTTGTTTATAGCGCAAAAAATAAAAAACGCAGAGATGATCAAATACCACTAAAAGAAAGCTCTAGTTGTGTTAAAGTTTTAATTTGGGTACAGTGTTGCATGACCACGCAATTGTCATTCAAATTGCAACAGCGCTGAAAACTAAAAATTGGTCTGGGCAGGAAGGGGGTGAAAATGCCCTGTATGGAAGGGGTTAAAGTGAAACAATAAACATTTAATATTCCTTTAAATATTGTGGCTGGAGGGTGTCTCTAGTATGCCTGTAAAGTGGCAAATTTTTCCTGTGCTTAGAACTATCTTGTAGCAAAATGAAATTTCTAAAGGAAAAAAAGTCATTAAAACTGACAAATTATTACAGCCATGATCAGTTTTAAATTACTTTTTTTCCTTTAGAAATGTTATTTTGCTGTGGTAATGTTCTAAACACTGGAAAAATTTGCAATTTTACAGGCATACTATAGACACCCCCCAGGCATGAAATTTAAAGGGATATTTCATTTTTATTGTTTAGTTTTAAGCATTATTAAAATCACTGCTCCCGAAATATGGCTGTTTTTAAAACTTTTTTTGCATTGATACATGTCCCCTGGGGCTGGACCCGGGTCCCCAAAAAGTTTTTATGGCAATAACTTGCATATAAGGTTTTAAAATTTGCACTTTTGGTTTTTCATGTTAGTGTCCCATTTTAATGGGATTGCACGGCTTTTGAATTTGCCAAAACGTTCGCCCATCCCTAGTGGTGACCAGAACAGGAAGCTCATAGAAATCTTCCCAATGCAAATAACAGTAATAACACTTTTTTCAGTTGAGTTTGAAAAGATTAGAATCTCTGTCAGGTTTTTTAGTGATGCCTGTGTCCCAGTTCAGAATATTCCCCCTGATATCTTGTCCTGCTGAAAGCTGGTTAGTGAGATGAAAAGTGAAAATCCATCCCCCGCTGTCCAAAACTAAGAAAAATATAATAAAAAAAAGATACTTTGGTTAATGTTACGTTTTTGTCAAAATAGTCATATAACCTCAATAATGTTAGCCAAAGATGTTAAAGAAAAATAAAATATAGAATTTTAGTACATGCAATTTAACATTTCTTCCCTGCAGGAATTGTTATCAAGCCCAAGAAAACAAGTATGTCAGTCAATCTTAACAATGCTTTGACTCTTCTTATAGCTGAAGGCTTAGAAGTAACTAACAAAGCTATGCTGAAACTTGTTTAAGCTTTTTTTCAGTCTTCTTTAAATTCATGTTTCATCTGCTTGTTATTTATACGTAAATATATATTACAGTCTGTCAGGCTTGCCTCCACCCTGCTTATTTGTTTTATATGCACCCTCTTGGCTCCCACATTGTGTAATAGCACTTCCACCTCCACCAACCCTTAGCTAAACTGAAGAACATACAGAGCCTTATTTACTGAAAGTGGTTGTAAACCAAACTTTTTGACTTTTACCTACAGGTAAGCCTATAATAAGGCTTACCTGTTGGTATAAAGAATATCTCCTAAACCTGTACAGTTTAGGAGATATTCCCCTTGCAATGTGCCGCTGGTTGCAGCGGCGCATGCGCAGGGTGAATCCTCGGCAAAAGGACCGGCAGCGCCGGACCTTGCCGTTTTGAAATCTTCCGCGCGCACAAGCGGAAGTGACGTCTTCGCCGCTCTAGCCAATCACAGCGCTGGAGCGGCGATACCCGGAAGACACGCCGAGTCAAGGTGACATTTCGCTTGGCGTGGACCAGGTAAGTGTTCTTCACCTTGTTCCGAGGTAAATATCTCATAATCAGCTAGTATGCGGTGCATACTAGCTGATTATGCCTTTTGCCTTGCAGGTTTAAAAAAAAAATGAAGCAAAGTGATAATATAAAATAAATATACTATAATTTTTTTACATTCATTTTTTTAAACCAATATGGTTTTAATAAAATTGGTATTGTATACCTAAATACCTAATATACTGTGCACCCATGACAGATAATGTTCTAAGTAGAGAAAACAGAAGTGGATGTTTGCTTTTAGATTGTCTCTCTTTACTTAAAAGTCTATACGGATATATACAACATAAGACAAGAGGTGGGGATGTATTACTTCTCTGGTTCATTTAGTTTTGTGTAATTAGAACTAGAACTATAGAACTGTGTAAAATCAGTAGGCTTTTTCAGCACAATGGGTAATATTAGCCTGACAAATAATAACAAGGTACACTGTCCCTTTAACACGTCGGCATAAGAATCACTAAATAATGTGAATGCTGTGCAGATAAAGTGCAAATCAAATAAATATTATTGTAAAGGTTAACAAATAATAGGTGCAGATCAAATGTCCATAAAAGTGCTGTGCTTTAATAAATTCAACTTCAGTGTCAAAGTGCCAAATCCTTGCCTCCCACACCATTGAATTCACACACTTCTTTCCAGAAGGATTGACCTCTAAGCTATAGGAGGCCAATAAAGTGTGTGTAATTAGGTGCCCAAGCTATTTTAGCCTGCTAAATCAGTTCCAAGGCCCATTTATGAGATCAACCAACTCGATCCAAATGGTAGTATATGACCAGAAACAAGGAAGGCACAAAAAAGGCCAATAGTGTAATACCGTTAAAACCAAATACATTTATTATTTAAAAAGGTACATACAAAGGAAAAGCTTAGGGAACAGCCTGTAAGCACTACAGAGGAGTTCCAGTCTCCTGACAATGTCTGTTATGATGAAACATGTTTCTCTGGACCTATTTATTCAACACTAACTTTGTCATTACCTTATAGCACAGTAATACATATACTGGGCCAGATTCACGTACATCAGCGCATTTTTGGACCGGCGTAGTGCAACTCCTTTAAGTTAGACCGGCTTAATTTCGAGGCGCAAGTACCGTATCCTCGTAGTATTTTCGGCCAAATTTGCACCGGTGCAATGTAAATTCCGAGGCGTAAGGCGGTGTAATTCAAAGTGGGAAGGACGTGGGCGTGTTCCATTGAAATGCAAATGAAGGCCAGCCAGACTGGGCATGTGCACATGAAGCAGACTATGGTCAGCACCTCTCTGAGCATGCTCAGAACTCGGCACGGCGCAATCAGTTAGATAGGAACTAGGCCCGTCAGACTTAGTGAGCTATGCACAGTGCTTAAATAGACCGAGAGAAATGCCCTTCCATTGCAAAAGTACATCCAATTATATATATATAAAATATTAAATATTAAATAAGATAATTATAATAATATTAAAATTTGTAAATTTATATTAGTTAAAAAAATAAAAATATATATTTATTATATTAATTATTATAAAATACAGTATATACTAAACAGAAAGAGGTGGAAAGAGCCACTGGCAAGGAAATGGAGTGTTGTAATCAAACACACTAGTAGGGATTCCTACCTATTAGACTCTAGAGACACATTTTTCCTTTGTTTTATATGGTTTTAGGGTGCATCGGTCACAACTGGCATCCTTATAGCAGCATAGGATCATTTTACTTTAGCAATCTTTGGGCCTGCTGGCTTGAACAGGCTCCTGACCTAATTAATCCACCTTTATTCAATTTCACTGAAATCAGTGGAAGCTGAGGAACCAACATCTACCCTCCTATTAACAAAGGGTATCTCTCCAATTGCACCCTAATTCCAGCCAAAAGGGGGGCCTATTACCATTGGGCTCACCCCACGGATATACCTGACAAAGATCCTCTCCCGTGCCCTCCTCCATGCCCTCCTCCTTCTGCGCTCCTCTAAAGTCAGTAGTATAGCTATGAGCAAGGATGCCCCTGGCATGTTGGCAAACAGATTAATGTCCTGCAAGTATGGCTGCTCAGCTCGGCCCTAATAGTGTTGCTTTTGCTGACATGTAGACGGATTGTCTAATTTTAAACCTGCTTTTATTTGGTCTAATTTTAGACCGGCCGTGCAGCTGATAAGCACATTGTGTAGACTGCACCGCACAAACTTACTTTTGTGGATCGGCGTATCTCCCTCATTTGCATATTTGCATAGCAAATCAATGGTGTGTCTAGTGCAGTTTTGCACGCACGCTGCGCCGGTCTATCCAAATTATGTCGGTCTAAAAAAATTGGATTTCAGGCGTATATCGTTTTGGGGATATGGTGCATAGATAAGCGTGTGCATTTTTAGACTTACGCGTGTCTAACTCGTGATACTCCGGAGTAAGTGCTTTGTTAATCTGGCCCATTGTTTTTAAAGGATGAACAAGGCTTTATTTTTGTGATATTATCTTGCAATTTAAAACTAAACCATAATTACACTAAACAAATTAACAAACATTGCAAATATGAATGAAAAAAAGGCTTAATTGGCTAATAAACTAGAAATAAACAAATGAAAATAAAATAATCATAAAAAAAAAATAGTTAAGTAGGGAAGTAAAAGAAGAATTCAGGGCTGATTAGCGTAAAATAAATGGGTTAAAAAACAGTTAAATAGGGGGCAATGTTTTTTACTTATCAGGTTGCATTAATTGACATTATCTGTAGATGAAAGTGCAACCCTTTGATATGAAGATGAATAAAACAGAGTATATACAAAAGTAACATTGTTGCTTTTTAACTCTCTATTTCACTTCCTCACCTAGCTAAAGTGCACCTGTGTGGAAATTAAACTATCTACATATTCTCAATAAGCAGTAGACATGTGCACACTGAAATATTTTGTTTCAGAATTTCGGTTTCGTCCATAAAATACATTTATTTAGTTACTCCTGAAATTCATTTTTATTTATTTTGTTTAGTTAAAAAAATAAATTTGTACAAAAATCCAAATTAATTAACGTTGAATCTGTCAATTGAAGGTCTGTCGGATTTTCTAAGAAGATTTGCCGCGATCATACATTTCTGGTCGAATGCTCCTCCCACAATCTATAGTAGAATTCTAATGTTGTTTGACTAGTAATAATAATTAATTATAATAATAATAGCCTATGAGCAGAGCAGTTGACTGTAAATGTCTGCTCATGGGGATCGTATGTTTTTAGCTGCTTTGTCTCTATAATGTCTAATCTTTTATCTCTATGTCGAATAATCGAGTCGAGTTAGGTTAGACACATTCGACTACAGGTTCGATAGACACAAATTCGCTATTGACACCGTCATGTCAAATTTTCTATCTATCTATCTATATCGAACTGTTGTCACAAAGATACAAAAATATAATGGATACGAAAACAAAGCATTTTTTATGTGAAATCTTTTGCATTTTGGATTCTGTGTGTTCTTTATCATTTTGCTAAAACGAACACAAAAATACCAGAAATTTGTATGAAAATGCATTTGTATAATAACAAATGCACACGTCTATTAAGAAGCAAAATCACTTTTAAGCAACTCATCACTGGCAATTCTTGTTGCTTTTAACCACTTAAGACCCGGGCCATTATGCAGGTAAAGGACCTGGCCCCTTTTTGCGATTCGGCACTGCTTTGCTTTAACTGACAATTGCGCGGTCGTGCGACGTGGCTCCCAAACAAAATTGGTGTTGGTGTTTTTTCTTGGTGTTTTTTCTCCACAAATAGAGCTTTCTTGTGGTGGTATTTGATCACCTATTATTTTTTGCTGTAATAAATATCACCAAAAAATATATATAGAAAAAAAATGTTTTCCTCAGTTTAGGCCAATATGTATTCTTTTACATATTTTTGGTTTGCGCAATAGTTTCAGTGTTTACAAAATAGGGGATAGTTTTATGGCATTTTTATTAATATTTTTTTTTTACTAGTAATGGCGGCGATCAGCAATTTTTTTTCATGACTTTGACATTATGGCGGACACATCGGACACTTTTGACACATTTTTGGGACCATTGTCATTTTCACAGCGAAAAGTGCTATAAAAATGCACTAATTACAGTGAAAATGACAATGGCAGTGAAGGGGTTAACAACTAGGGGGAGCTAAAGGGGTTAAGTGTGCCCTGATTTGTGTTTCTTACTGTAGGGGGCATGGCTGGACATGTGACATCACTGATCGTCATTCCCTATGACAGGGAACAGACGATCAGTGTCACTCACTTCTCCCCGTTCTTCAGCTCCTGTGACCCAATCTAGCGATCGGGTCTGCAAGTCCCGCGGGTGCAGTCACAGAGCTTCAGACCGGGTCGCAAGCATGCCACCAGTAGTGCTTGCGCGACCCACGGCTGGGCACTTAAAGGGCAACGTACCTGTATGTGCTTGTGCCCAGCCATGCTATTCTGCTAACGTATATCGACGTTAGGCGGTCCTCAAGTGGTTAATGTGAATTTATTCACAATCAAAACTCACAGCAAATAGACTAGATATACTGTAGGTTTCGCAGGTGCTTACCTCCTGTTGCATTCGAAAGGCACTACCACCCACCAAATAAATGAATGGGGCCTTCCTGAAACCACCTTGTTGTTGTGGCGCATTTATGGGGGTTAAAACATCTAGTGGGGAAGTGATACAATGCCATTTCACTGACTGTCAAATGCTCTTTTAATAGTAATCCAGATGTGGATTGTTCTTCAGAGAGCATTGCAAGTGTAAACAGGGCCTTAGGCTAAGTAGAAATCCAGCGTCATGGAAAAATTGAAAATGTTGTTAGTCATATACAGCCTATTTGTATGCCATATAGTGTATGCTAAAGTGCATATGTACAGTATGTGTAAACTATAGGTCATCTACATCATTATGCAAATTGGTACCATGATTTTTCTCACTTTTTTTGCTCTTGATCCGCAGAAGAAAAACCAGAGGAAAAAAAGCCAACCCCCATTAAAGAAGGTAGGATATATATAAACTGCCAAACAAGGTTTCTTGTTATCCAATGTGCTTTTTAAACCAATTTTCTATAAATATTTTCTGTTGTATTTATCAGAGTTCCCTTTACCTGAGCCTTATTTTCTTATACCTACTTATTTTAAAGTGAACGTTGGTATAGATTCATTAGTTAATGCTAATTAGTCTCAACAAGGGAAACTTTGTTTATAAAATGATCTAAATGTTGTGATTAAAGAGACACTTCACTTTGCATGGTGGAGTGTCTCTGTAAAAGGCATCCCCAAATCCTACATACCCACGTTACCTGTAGCCAAAGCTGAATTCCACAATCTAGGGAAGTGGTAACATCACTCCCCCAGACATGTGATTGTGCTCGGGCCTAATAATTGGCTGCTAGGCCCCAACAAGTCACATGCTACTCTATGCCTGGAAGGTTATTTTCGCTGGCTGCAGAGGAGCAAGGAGCTGCAATGGAGCTCAGGTAAGGAGAGAATATCAAGGGTGAGTGAGCCCTTTACAGGGAAGGAAAAAAAAAAAAAAAACATTTTAGCGTGCACATAATTGGATCATAAAATTAGCAGAGCTTTAACTCATTTCAGATCTACCCTTCAGATTTACATCGGCTTCACTTCCAAGTGCACTTTCAGTGCAATTTTAAGTGCTCTTTGCACTTGTAGCTTGTTGTGCAAAGTGGATTTGCCTTTAGTAAATAATCCCGAGTGCCTCTTTAGTAGAAAAGGAAAATTGTGTGCAATATTAAACAATAAGCACTAAACAAGAGCATAGTCTCTAGAATGTAAAATGTAATATAAAATGTTATATTCTTTCAGCAAAGGTTTCCAAACTGAAGAGAAAAAGTATGTCAATCAAAAGCCGCTTTTCATTACAGCTTAGAGCTTGCTAACAAAATACGCTGTGTTTTTCCCAACATTTTCTTATTTTGTTTGGCTTTTGCTTATATTTTTTGTCTGTGGATGCCAGGAGGATTTTATATTTTGCAGTTTATGAGTTATATACAATATATGAACATTTTTTATTTTCAAGCACAAATCAAAAACTTTATAGCATATTTTTGTTTTTCTTTGTACAGTCATTTCTTCAGTCCAGTTTAGAACTTTTGATAATCTGCCATTTAGCAAATACTGCAAAAACATCTTTGCCTGAACTGGGGCTTGTGTGTGTTTGTGATATTTACATGTTCATAACAATTAAGCTATGCTATCTAATGCTCTGTATGTATAGACATTCCTTTATAAATGATAGAGAAATACTGAAGACAATCACTTTCATGTATAGCTTAAAATCCGCAAGTTATGCTATTATTAATTATTACCGTTGTTTATTTTCATATCAATTACATAGAGTTACAAAATCTGAATGACCAATATGCAATACTGAGTAGAATGCTGTAAAAAAATAACAACAGCATCTTAAGAAGATATTAGTATATGGTCACATGGCAACCAGAAAAACCCAAGTATGTAGAATATTGCTGTAGTCTTAATAACTAATACAGTATTTACATTTGGTATGTGCTAAGGTTAATCTAAAGTTTAACATGGATGGACCATGTATACTAAAATACAGAATATGTTTCATCTAAAGAGCAAAACAGGCACCACTTTCCACTGTGTATTATTGCTTCCGCAGTGCAGCCGAATAAAGTATTGGTTTGATGACTACATAATGTTAAACAAGTTACTGCCAGTTAACTCATTTATACACTTATATTCCTTTTTTTGTTCCAACAGAAGAAAAACCAAAGGAAGAAAAACCCTTACCAAAAGGTTGGTGTAAATGTAGTCAATCACATAAATGTATGATAAATAGCCTTCTACAGCAGTTAAATAGATTTTATTGGGTAGTGCTTGCCAGAAGCAAAAGTCAGCATGTTCACTAATGGCTTGCCCGGATGCTAAAGTATTTGATCCATGATATTACAGAATGAGGAAAGTATTTATAGCTTATTTTATATTGTTGTCTTACTTTAAGTTGTGTGAAAAAAAGACTGAGAAGTCCAGCCTAGTTTTTCCTTTCTCAAGTATCAAACTATTTTAACCACTTGCCGACCAGCTCACGCCGATATACGTTGGCAGAATGGCACGGCTGGGCAGATCAACATATATATACATTGCCCTTTAAGAGCAGCATTGTGGACGCACGCATGCACCACAAGCTCCGTGACCTTGCCGGTGGATCCTGCAGACTCGATGGTGTCACTGGGAGGAAGAAGGGGAAATGTTTATGCAAACAAGCATTTCCCCAATCTTCCTAGTTACAGGACAGTGACCACAGCTTCCTGTAATCAGAAGCTGTGATCACTGTCATGTCACACACAGCCCATCCCCCCTACAGTGAGAACACATTAAACCCTTTAGCACCCCCTAGCGGTTAACCCCTTCACTGCCAGTGGCATTTTCACAGTAACCAGTGCATTTGTATAGCGCTGGTCGGTGTAAAAATGACATGGGTCACAAAAATGTGTCAAAAGTGCCCAATGTGTCCACCATAAAGTCGCAGTCACGATAAAAATCACTGCCATTACTAGTAAAAAAAAGTAATAATAAAAATGCCATAATTCTATGCCCTATTTTGTAGACACTATGGGCCAGATTCAGAGAGCCGTAACTCCTGTCTAACTGGTGTTAGACTGGAGTACTTTCAAATTACGCACGTTTTTTAACTAGTCTGAAACCACAAACCATGAATAGACGGCTGCGGGCTTCAATTCGACTGGATTACATGTTCGTACGCCTTCGGATCTACGCTGCAATAAAATTGCGGCCACTGGGTGGACTTCCCGTCGTTTTCCGCGTCGGAGTATGCTAATGAGCTTTTGCCGGCGATCCCCGAAATTACGCTTTTCAATCGCAATCTCTTACGGCATCTTTAGTCATCTTTTTTTTTGCGTAACACTATACCAGTTTTTTGCTGCTCTAATATTAGACAGCCCATGTTAAGTATGGCCGTCGTTCCCGCGTCGAATTTCAACGTTTTCCGACATCTTTTATTATTTTTAACGTAAGTCGTCCGGGAATAGGAATGTTCCTTAACGACGCTACTCAAAAAAAAATGACGTTACGACGTGATTTTGCGCAATGCACGGCGGAAAATTTCTGAACGGAGCATGCGCAGTTCGATCGCCGTGGGGACGCACCTAATTTAAATGCTTCACGCCCCCTAGTCGCGTATTTCGATTACGCGGCGAGAAATAGACTACGCCGCCGTATCGTACGGGCAAAAATCTACCAGAATTCAAAGTAGAGCCTGGTAAAATACAGCAGCGTAGAGTATTTCGATTACGCTGCGCAAATTTACGTGTACCTGAATCTACCCCTATAACTTTTGCGCAAACCAATCAATATACACCTATTGCCATTTTTTTTACCAAAAATATCTAGAATAATATGTATCAGTCTAAACTGAGGATTTTTTTTATTATATATATTTCTGGGGATTTTTATTATAGCAAAAAGTAAAAAATATTGTTTTTTTTCAAAATTGTCGCTCTATTTTTGTTCATATCGAAAAAAAATAAAAAGCGCAGGGGTGCTCAAATACCACCAAAAGAAAGCTGTATTTGAAGAAAAAAATACATACATATTGTTTGGGAGCCAGGTTGCACGACCGCGCTATTGTCAGTTAAAGCGATGCAGTGCCGAATCGCAAGTGTTCTGGTCTTTGGCCAGCGAAATGGTCCAGGGCTTAAGTGGTTAAAGGAGTCCCAAGGCATTCTCAAGGACACTGTAATATACACAATCCACACAACTAAAGAGCATTAAACAAAACTCCAACAAGAGTCTCTACATGCATATACCATATTTATCGGCGTATAACACGCACAGGCTTATAATAACACACACCCTAACTTTAAGAGAGAAGTTTCTGGGAAAAAACTTTCCACAACCCCCTGCGTATAACACGCAGGCACAGTTTACCCTCTATTTTCAGGGTAAAAAAGTGAGTGTTATAGGCCAATAAATACAGTATATAATAATTACAAATCTGTTGACTTTTTTTATATTTTTATTTGAATGACATTCAGAGCATCACTTTGAATCACTTTGGGTCAAGCAAAATCAAACAAACTAAACAATAAGATGAAGAAACGTACTGTAATTGAAAAAAAAAGTAAATTACAAGGGAAATATGGACATCTAGATGTGTCTTCATTGATAGCCCCTGTACAGACATATCTAGAGGTAGAGTACAAACAAAAATATGAACTTTAGTTCACCTCTATGAAAAAAACAGTGCTTTATGAGGGGGGGATCAGCCAATGATAGGTGTAAGGGCTGTTGGTTTTCCAATGTTAGAGACAATTAGCTATGGTACTGTAACTCCAATGCAGATTTTGTGTACAACAATTTATGCAGAAATGAATGGCATTAACTTGTATCTCCCATAAACAAGAACTATTGTACTATGGCCTTTAACACAGAAAAGATAGTGAGTAATGTATGACAAATTCTAATGCTGCATACACACAACCGATTTTTATGATGAGAAAATGCAATTTTTTTAATTGGTCATTAAAAACGATTGTGTGTAGGCTCCAGAGCATTTTTCTTGACGAGAAAAATGTCTATCAAAAATTTAGAACCTGCTCTATTTTTTCTCGTTGTTTTTCACATTGTCGTTTTTCTCGTTGTGAAAAACTATCGTGTGGAGGCTTTAATGACGGGGGGAAAAACTTGCATGCTTAGAAGCGAGTTATGAGAATGGAAATTTGCATAATCAGCCCAAAGGGTGGAACTTCCCCTTTATAGTGCCGTCGTACATGTTGTATGTCACCGCGCTTTGCTCGAGCATTTTTTTTTCACGATTGTGTGTATGCAAGGCAGGCTTAACAAGAATCACGTTGTTTTTTTCCATGACATGAAAAATGGTCCAGTGTACGCGGCATAAGTGTTGTAAATGTACATCCCTTCCAAGATCTTTGCTCTTACAGCAAAACATAGAAAAATAAAGTGGTTAGCCACATAATGTTTATGTGCATTGCTTTTAAAAGGCCTCAACCCTCAGGAATGCAGTAGGCTGGCACTTGGGAGACGTTATGCAAATATGAAAAGCGTTGATGAATTAATGTCAGTCTGAAGGAGTTGTCATTCCTGGGCAGGTGGAAATTACTTGCAGATTGTCTTAAGAAATGCTTACTGAGTCTCCATGATTGAAAAAACTGAAGTCCAATGAAAGGGGCAGACCAAAGACAGTAATGCTAGATGATTCTGGACGCCCTCTACCTAAGAAATATATGTAAATTGCTACAGCTTCTAATGCACATTATGAGATTCTCGCAATGTGCAATGAAATCAGAGTGAATATTTTCACTATAGTATATATAGTATATCAAGCTGAAATCCAGCTTTAAAAATAAATTAATCTAAAATAAACTTCTATAATTTCTCATTAATCTATAAGTACCAAATATGACTTTGAGATAAATGTTGCAGCGGAATAGAAGTCCTTGCAGCAGTATTTCTGACAACAGTTGCATTTATTTTGCTATAAACAATTAATGTAAAGCTGAAAGGTCCCCTTGGCATCTACAGCATTCTACACTTTTCCCTGCCTGTCACTATCCACTCTATTGCGTGTTAGCACAATGTATCACAGTGCTTTTTTTATTTATTTAAAACATTTTAAAAATTCAATTAATTTAATTCTACGCAGGCCAGCAAGTTATAAAACATTGCTGTACCTTGTAATGCATCGCATTGCAATACAATCTATGCCTGGAGTATTTTATGGCAATGCATACTACATAGCACTACATATTATGGAACTGCATATCTGACATTACCACAAAGCAATACTGTAGGTGGGAAACCAATCTTCACAATTTTAAGTTGCTTATTTACATTTTGGTGTACCTTACATTTTTACTATTTCACAAAAAGACGCAATTTGCAAATATGTGTTATTTAATACCTGAATAAAGTATTATATTTTAGATTTAGTAAGTATTTTGTATATGTTGTTTGTGAAATTATGAAAATGTTTTACTGATAAAAATTCTCAACACGCTCAACTAGCATGGATTTACAGTACATAACCACTAACATCTTTTTTATGGGTTCTGTGCTTTCAGAAAATGTAAAATAGTGAAACATGATAAAAAAGTGAAAAATAGCAAAATAATGTGGTAAGGGGGTTAGAACCACCATTAGGTTTTTATTGCTAGGGATATTTAGTCTTGAACACCACTATCACCAAATAGGAAGTCCAACGTTTTGAGTTGATCAGGAATAGAGTGGAAATCTTCAATAGGGGAACATATGTTTACATGACAACTGTCTAATAGCGATTTCCCACACATTCGAGAGATATCGTCTTACTTCATTTTGATTCTACAACAGAATCGACAGAAAGGAAAGGGAAGCCTTCCTAATGAGTCATAGATGAAAATAACATTTAAAAAAAATGACATTCATTTTATCCCTCCCATACTTAATCCTTAGTAAAAACAAGTTTTGGCTTAGGTATACTTAGATGTGCTTCTTGAATTTCAACAATTTTTTTTTAAAATAAAGCTGTATTTCATTTATTTACCCAAAAACAATATACAAAAATAAGACACAATTGCATTCATTTTTTTTTTTTTAAATATGAACATGCTTTCTTTATTTAAACATAAAACAAATGAATCTAAGTTATCCCGGAAGCTTTAATTTGCATCATTTGAATTCCGAACTTCCTGCCCTAATTAATTGCTAACAGTACAATACCACACAACCTGATTTACACATAATTTTTTTTTTTTTTTTTTTCTAAGTGTATTTTTTGTGCATGAACTCGAGAGAGAGGAGCCGGACTGCAGGAGTTGGGAGTAGGCAGACCCTCCCCCCGGAGGCAATCGCCATCCTTCTCCATGCCCCTGGTGGCAATGGCGGGTGTGAAGGGGGGCCTCCCACTCACCCCGCCCTACCTGCTCCTCTTGGGAGCCCAACTGGGGCCCAACGGGACCCCAATGGGGCAGAGGGACTCCCCCTATGAGGGAGTGAGGGGGCCTAGCCCACCCAGCCAGCCCCGTAGGTCCTTCGCCTCTCTTTATTTTAGGAGACCGCATGGCCAAAGTGCATGTGTTTTAAACCAATTTTGTGTGCGTGCAAGTGTGGTGGTTTTTGTGGGGGGGGGGGTGGGCGTACTAAGCACAGGCGTACCTTGCATAGCACACCCACCGGGAGCCGGGCTGAGACCACCAAACTCAATTCACATGAAGCCGAGACCGGGATCCGAACCCTTGGCTGCAGAGGTGAATGGCTTGTCAGCGCAGTGCCAATCACGTTGAGCCACCACAGCTCCCTTTTTGATTTACACATAATAAGACAACAATGTCTTCTGCATGGCTTCATAATTCACGATGAGTAACTTTTAGTTTCAACACAATGGTACAGACTGCATGTTCATTGCTATTATCATTTCTATCATGTTATTCAGAAAAAGAAATACCTAAGGTGGAGCAATTACCACCAGTTAAACAAGGTATGTAGATGAACCATGTGATGTGAATTGCATGTGGCATCACATATTATGAGTATGTCATTTGTAAGAGTAAAGGATTTATAAAAATGGATGTGTGCCTAGCTGTTGGTATTTATTAGAATGTGTGCAGTCTTATAAAAAGGGGCTTCAGGGTACACTTTGGAAGGCGATAAAACAGTGAAGGATAGGATCTCAGTAACTTTTAACTTCTGAAAACAAGATTATATTAATTCACTCTATAGAATTAGGGCATCTAAGCTGAGAATAATGTTTCCAGGTAAAGTGTTTTAAGACAGGTTATGTGAGGAATTTTAAAGAGAACTCTTAGCAATGATATTCTAAAAAAAAAAAATAACAAAAAAAAAAACAGCAGAGTGGTGGACATCTATTTCTGAAGTGGGTTTATACAAATCACTCCAGAAATGGCCTTCTGATAGCAAGTGTGACCTTTATTCACAATGAACTGAGCTATCTTTGATACAAGTGACTCTGTATTTTAGGATTGCTGTGATTGGTCATAAATGAGGATGAGCAACAGCTCAGCCTGAAACGAAGCTTAGACCAAACTTTGGATGTTTGGGAGTTCGGATGAACATCTGAACTTTAGCTTGTGAATGAACACCTGAAATTTAGCCAGTTACCTCCCTGTTCCATTGGAGCTGTGAATCATATATAGAATCAGAGCTTTTTTTCTCAAAAAATAGGTGCAGGAACTCAACCACGACCCGTTCAGATTTCACAAACAGTAGAAGGGTCTTAAAGGGGCATTAAATACCAGAATTGCATTACATACAGTGTGCAGAGTCCAGGGGGTTACAAAGCAGTCACTTGTAAACACAGAAACCAGACTTCTGTGTTCACAAGTGATTGTGGTGAGCGGGCACCAAAGGGTCTGAGCCAAAGGTGGTGGAACTGAGTTCCACCAAGTTCCCCCAGAAAAAAAGCCCTGTATAGAATCAATGTAACAGTAGAACAAAGAGACTCATCCTTTCATAGGGGAATCAGAGTGGGACTTATTTATGCATCTGTCATTCCACCAATAGTGAGGGTGGTTCTACATACAAAGGTAATGCTAAGTAAAAAAAACGGTGGAGAATTTCCCAGGAAAGTTGATATAGAGTGACCCCAGATGGTATGTAGTAATAAAAAAGTATCAGATTTTTTTGGACTCAGAACATCATTACAAAAACATAGTAAAATGTATGGTTACCCGTCACCAAAATAACAATGTTGTTATCAATTAAAAAAATCATATTTCTACCGCTTCTATATATGGTAGCTTCCCACTGTCACTAATTACTAATTAACTAAATATGTCATGGGGAACACCCACTCTTTCACTGGTATATTTTGGTACCTGAGGGCCTCTGATGCTGCCTACAACCACCTATTGACATCAATGGTTGTTAGCGGCTGTATGGAGGTATGCACCACTTCTTGAATATAGTCGAACATGTGTACAGATGTAGATCACTGAATGCAGACTGTTTGCGTTCACAGCCATTTGTGCCTAATATACCGGTATGTGTACATTGTAATTAGGGTTGCTCCTGCATTTATGAGCCCATACTGTATACTGAGTCAGCTCCACTGCTTCCTAACACATAATCCTGCTCATTGTACAGAAGTAACAATGCTGATTCCTTTTCTGTGAGGAAACTGGAGGTGGAAAGGTGCCAAAGGAGTTTGATATGTCACCATCCTAACTGCGTGGTGTGACAGGTTGAACAGTATTATGTATGTATGTATATATATATATATGCAACTGGTTTATTTTTACTTCCTATTACATCATCACCGGGTGTAGGTACATCCCTAAAACTACATCTTACAAGAGCGTTTTCTCTACACATAGTGTGAGCAGGCTCTTGAAAGACAAGGCAGTGGCATGCACGTGAAAACAGAACGAGGGACACACAAGGTTAGAAAGGTGGAGCAAAGGAAGGCTAAACATTATGGTTAGGATTTCAATTCAGAAAAATTACTGGGATTGATCTACTAAAGACAAATAGGCTGTCCACTTTGCAAAGGAAGTACCACTTTGCAAGGGAAACTGCCTCAAAGTTTATAAATTAGGGGATGCTTCATTGACTTTTATCAACCAACCATGTGCAAGCATGAATGCTGTTTTTTTTTTTTTTTTCTTGCAATTAATTAGGTATTTTTTTGCAACGTGAAAATTCACTACATTTACTAAACTCTTGGGGAAAATTCCCTTGCAAAATAAACTGCCCATTTGGCTTTAGTAAATCAACCCCCACTAAGTTGTTAGCTCAAACAGGATGTTAGAAGCACACCGAATTTCTGGCAGGTTAACAGATATTTTTCAATACAGTCCTTGCAGTGTTTTTAAATATCTAGAGCATAGGGAGTTGTTCATGTATTGCAGAGATGTACTCACTGTTTTTATTTTGTCCTGATATACAATTACTTACTCCAAAAATTGTTATAATTTATGTTATCACAAAATGGATGTTTTTCATTTTTTCAGATCAAGAAGTACCTAAAGTAGAAGAGCATGTGTCTATAAAGGAAGGTAAAAAAAAGTTTGATGAAAACTTGGTTTGCATAGTACAACTAGTATAGTACTGACATTTCCACTGATCCTTGGATGTGGAATTTTACAGCACTCAGCACAAGCCATTTGCACATGCACAGCTAGACTTTAGTACAGCTCTAAAAATTCTTGCACAACTTATTAGCCTTTATCTCGAAAAAAAATGGATACATACCGTAATAAAGTGTTTAAAAATGTAATAATACAAGCCAAAGAAACTTTTATTTAAAGTAAACAGGGGGATATATAATAAAACTGGTACAGCTGTTCCTAGTAACCAATCAGCTTCTAAATTTAGCTTGTTCAATTAAGCTTTAGCAATAAAACCTAAAAGCTGACTGCTTACTAGGCACAACTGCACCAGATTCGGCGTGCGACAGTTTTAGTAAATTTTCCCCCACAGCGTTCATGTTAGATGACAAGATCATAAATGTACAAAAAATCCAGACCCCTGAATGTACTGTACCAATCCTCATATGCCCCCCCCCCATGCTGGTGGGCTCCCTGGTTGTTTAGATTCTAGTCCCAAAAAAATGCCAGTCTGTCTGTGCCTGCACACTAATATCTCATAGTCTTAAATGAGAAGAACCCATACTGCAGAAGGAACAATCTAATATTCAAGTCAACGGGATGTTGGGGCCCAGTTTTGAATATCCCAGATCGATCTTCTGAAATGTAAACTACCGGGGAGGCCACCATCGCTGTAGGAGTTGCTGATTGTATAACAAAGTGATTAAAGGTGTGAAAGTATATGAATATGCAACGTGCATAAAATGGTACCTAAAATGAAGCTTGGTCATATACCCTGCTTCCTGTTGCTCAATAAAAAAACAGTTTACAGTTGCAGATGCAATGGAGTGGATCAAACACGGTAAAATCTTTTTTTTTGTATTATACAGCTCCTGGGAATTGGGGTTCCCATGGAACGCTATAAAGTACATAATTAAAAGACAAGTCAGCGTAAGGTTTTTTTTTCATATCAGATAGAGCTAAGAAGAACACACGTTTATTTTAAAGAGTAAAGGAGCTGAATGTCTTATATTGCAGTAATAAAGCTGTCAATGTGTTTTATAGGGTTATACGATTTTATACCCTACAAATGTCAAGGATTAAGAATTTGTCTCACTGATTCTGCATTCCTTTGTATCCATCAAGTCTGTTAAATTCATGCTATGTTCACCTTTATTTGTACTTTAACATTTTAAAGTTTTGTATTTTGTCTGTAAAAAGTGAGGAGCCAGTTTGACTTTCAAATTGCAGTAACACTTGGCAAAACATGACAGTTCTTAAAGGTGTCTTTAAAGATAACATGTACCCTTCAAGGTTCTGTTATTTTTTTATTCAATTTTTTTTGTTAAAGCGTTTTCTCTGTTAAAAGCACTTCCCTGAGCTTTCCAAGCTAACCTAAAATAAAACATAACATTAAAAAGACATATTTGTAGGACGGTATTTAGAGTTTAGGTGCACTTCAGTTTTCACACAGGCAGAATAAGGAAAAGGGGCAGTGAATAGATGGAGGCTGTAGATAAAACTATGTAAAGTGTCTCCCAAAAAATAAATGAAAGTGCTACATATATCATGTATTTTCATACAAATTGACTTTATTCTCTAGGACATCTAGGACTACAGTACACACTAAATAATATTAAGTTTATGTATCTGTGGGATTATTTGGTAAGGAATTATGAACTAATAAAATGATAACACAATGATGATAAAAAAGAGAAATAACCCGTGACAGCCATCTGTATTTTGTATGTTGATAATGTCTATATAATTCTCTGCATATTCGTCCCCTGTGTTTATTTATCAAACAAAACTTTTGTTATATGGAGTACTGTTAATCTTTTTTTTTATAGATCACTAAGTAGATTATGTACAGATAACATTGTCCTTTCACTTGTTTTTCCTGCACTTTTATTGTATTTTGTATATTGTAGAGGGATTGGTGAAAGGTAATTGTGGATTAGTTGTACAGGGTTACTGGCATTTGCACAAAATTACTGCTGAATGCGTTTATATTTTTACAAATTTAAAAATAGCCTGAGCAGATAATAATGACTAATAATTTCAATTATGTTAAATATAATGATTCTGCACAATTTATAGGCACGTGTGGAACTAGTCGTATTTTACCAGGAGTGATTATAATTATGTCTGAAGCTCTCACTGGCCGTAAGTACATCATCAATTAGTTCATCTGAAGTATGCATGTGTTCAACTTTTTTTAACAATTTGCTTGCCATCACAGGAATGGTCACTTGCATGGCTAAACCATTTTCAGGTTCTTAACTGTTTTATGCAGTCAAGGTGATTTTTTAAACTACTTTGTTACTTTTTTATTTACTTTGACTTGTTTATAGTACAGTGTAGAAATACAAAATAATAATATTCTTGGTTGCTTGAACAAATGTGCCTTTTATTATCTACCTGTGTATTTTTTCCATACAAAGAGATTGACTCACTTTAGGAGTAGTGAATGTTCCCTAAACATCTTCCCAACCATTTATATAGGAATTTAACTCTGATGGGTTTTACTTCTTATTTGTTCCCCTGCAAAGTAAAAGCATAATATGCTAGTACTATTGCATACTAGCCCATTATGTGGCACTTACCTGCAAACAAATTCTGCACTGTCCCCACTGGTGGCTGCATCCATCTTTACCCCTCTTCTTTCTGAGGCCACAGATTCTGGCTCTGTGATTGGCCAGAGCCGCATGATGTCACTCCCACGCATGTGTGTGGGAGCCATCAGTCACGGCACTTGCAAGTGAAGAAACGGCACAGAGGACCACTTTTTGACAGCGCATGCACTGATGACATAATTGGCATATTGTACAGCAAATATCTCCTAAACGGCGCACATTTATGAGATATTTCCACTACCTTATAGGCAGGCGTTATTCTAGGCTTACCTATAGGTAAAGTCACAATCACTTTAATGCTATGGCAAGAAAGGTGGGCTTTAACATCCAGTCACCACACATAAACCTTGAAGGCAGAAGTCTGTTGTTTTCTAAGAGTGTCCCTCACAGTGCGCTCTCAGCATATTGACTAAGCTTGGAGATAGGCTTCTGATCATGTGACCGCTATGAGCGCTAATCGTGGCAGTCACATGATACAGAAGCCAGGCAGCTTCTAGGGAAAGTCTTTTTAAGAGCACTGGAAGTGGCATTAATGGGTTAACAAAGTGAATGTTTACAAGGGTGAATATTTATAATGCAGACTAGATATCACTATCTTTTTTCTGCTGTACAGTATGTTGCACTGTAACTCTGTGTTCTGCATTTTACAGGCCATTTAACAAATGCAGGCTATGAACAGTATAGAGCGTGATTGAATGATTGAAGAAAAGTTAGTCATATGATTAAATCCTTGTACACACGATCAGACTTATATCTGACTTTTCTGTGGATTTTGGTTCGAATGGGCGTTGGCCGTGAACTCGTCCTTTGAAAAAGCAACAATTGTCCGATGGAACATACAGACGGTCGGATTGTTCGATAAAACAGGTCCGTCGTACCGTTGTTGTCGAAAAGTCCGATCGTGTGTATGGGCCTTTAGACAGGTCATGTGAAAAGCTTTCCTTCTGTTTTTTTTTCCTTTTACTACTCTTCCATTCATAATAAGAATCACTGGCTTTGTCATAGGTTCTGTACTTTGAAGCACCAGTGGAACACTTAGCACATTTAGTACTGTACTTTAAAAATGTGTATTACCTTTCTCTTTTAAACCACCAGTAAGGATGCCATATGGCCTTACTGGTGCTTTAAAATGGACCCCTAAGTTTATTGAAAATGCTGAAGCAATGTTAACGTTCAATGCCTAATCATGTGCAAGAGAAATTAACCACTTTTGGATAAAAAAAAATCCTCCTGCTTACAGCATACAGTTGCCATTATCTTAGGCTGCGCAAAGTCACGGGTCTGGAGCTCACAATGACATATAGCAACTATTGTGTTTTTTATTTTGACATGTCAAGAATTTATTCATGTGTATAGGGTTTGTGAGAGTAAACTTTTAGTAAACTTTTCTTCTTTTTTTTTTTATAGAAACAGAAGCTGGAAAACCAATTTCTGTTGAATCCATATTAAAAGGTGATTATTTTTCTACTACAAAATGTCTCTGAATAACAACATTATGATTTACTGTATGAACAATGCAGATTTAAGTTGGCCATCGATGGCTCAAAATTCAGTTGATTCAGCTGGGACCAGATGCATTTTCATCAGCCTGTGGCTGCCCCTGCTTGACAGAATTCAATTGGTTTTATCTCAAAGGAGAATGCTGAAAAACTGTTCTCATTCAGCGGCTGCAGCTAACAGCCACTGATCACTATATTTTAACAATAGTGGGAGTTGCTGTCTCCATACCATCTCCTGGCTGTACTCCAGATTCCTCCATCCACGGAAATGAGGTGGATGGAGGAATATTTTATTTTTTTATGTGTTTTTGATTCGTTTTTTCATTCAGTGTGCTGGCTGAATGAAAAGAATAAACCGTCTATGGCTACCTTTTCTTTTAATCTCTCCCAGCATATACCTGAAATCTGCAAATCTGTACTAGTGGCAACTGATATTTGCAGATAATAACAATCTTGCGGGTCCTTTGTCAAACTGCACCGCTTCTACATAGTAACCACAGTAGATTGCTTTTTTGTCTCTCCTGCAATTCACAGAAAATATTTTTTTTTCAAAGAATACAAAGCATTTTCTGATTGTGATTGTAATATTTATGTAAATAATATATGTGGTGTACTCCTGTGTCAACACTCCTAATAAATACAGTGCTTTAAACAAAATGAACAAGTTGCTGTAGGCAACTGGTAGCATTCCCACAGCTTTAAAGTGCATAAAGTTTATAATTAATGATGCTACGCTGCTTAAACGTGTGCAAACGATCGCTGTAAATATTGTGCAAAACAAGCAATAAAAGTGTGATACACAAATTGTGCAACTCTGCAATGATTGCTAATGATTAATAAGCTTGATTAATGCAAGCAAATAGTTGATAATAAGGTGCTAATGATATTATAACAAGAAAGTCATACAGGTGATATTTGCTTTGATTTCCATATGTCTATAAAACAGTCTTTTGTATTTTATACTATATAGCCCATCACCTCTGTGTAAGGTAAATACACTTCTATAAAATTATCCAAAATAGATGCAGCGCTAATCAAGATTGATCAATGCCAAATGGAAAAAAGTTAATATAAAAAATGAGTCAGTGAAAAACAATAATGTGACAAAGTCCAATGATATTACAGTCCATATATGAAAAATAAACCATAAAATATAAATGGTGACTAAAAAAATTCTAGTGAAAAGTCATTAATAAATGAAAAAGCTATGAATAAGCACTCTATGATAGTGTGAAACGCGTCAGTTTTTCTCCTGATTTTTTGCTGTGATATGTTCATGTTGTGACCAGTTTTATTAAAAGGAACCATTTTTTTGGAGTGCGGCTGTCCCGGTTTTTCTCTATACATTTTTGCATACTATTGCAGTGCCTGCACCCAGGCATTTGGACTCCACCTTGCAGTTCCCTGGGACCTCTGAGCGGTAAACTTTCTTTCTCAGATTCAAAAGATAGCCTGCTTACCAGATGGCGATAACTACTAAAGAGCAGTCTCTCCCAGCATAGGGAATTCAGTCTCCCCAAAACCATGTGCAGTCTCTGTAACAACCGCTAGATACTATTGGTACTCGAAAACTTCCATAATGCAGGACCTTCTTTGAATAAAATTGAATTTAATAAAAAGTATCGCACTTACAATGAAGCAGTAAAATCAAGGTGGTGAATGTAAGAGAAACAGCAAAGCCACAATGTCTTCTCTGGCTACACTTCACTTCCTGGTTCATTCACTTGCCTATCCACTTCCTGAAAGGAACAACATGATGACGTCACCATCGCAGGCTCCACCATATGTGTTTTGTCACGATAGGATGTCGTCTGGGGATTGGTCCTCCTATACCCTCTTTCCACTAGGGGCCCTCTAGTTGTTCTCTCCCAACTTCCGGGTCTGTTTGGTGGGTAGGTTCTCCTCTATGATGATTCTCTATGTCAGCTCCTAACCTTGAACAGGGTATGCAAATGTGTGGAAAATACTTCCCATAATGTGATATCATTTGATATAAATGATTTATTTAAACAAATAGCTTCACTTACTTTACAATAATTTGGAAATAGCATAACATCCATGTGTACGTGACAAAAACTTGCTCAATGCCTAGTTGCATTTGTCGTTTCTCAATCAGTCTTCTGCTGATGTATGCTGTGAATCATTGGCCACTCACTGTTCCGTGGTAGCTTTGGTTCTTGCACACACATTGCATTTATACTCTAAAGCACTGTATGCAAATGGCACATGCACAGATGTAAAGTACACTGACTCATTTAATAACTCGCTGCATTTGCTTTATTTGGGCACCAGATTCCAGAGGCTATCTGCCAGTTGTGGAAGTCAATCTTAAAGCTAAACTCTGGTATAAACAAATAAAGCCTGCATCTGAACATGGTGAGAAAAGGATTATTCTACTAAACCAATATATATATATACACATGCTGGCCATACTCTATACTTCATAGTTTTGTCATTGTAAGGAGGTTTATAATGTAATAATAAAAGTCTTGCTATCCAATGCTGTATAATTATAATAACAACCAGGGATGAATGCGCTTATGTCGTTTCTATGTTTTCCAGACGGACTGTCAAAAGAACAAGAAGAACAAGTGTTTAGGGCTGCCAGACAAGGTAAAGTGGCAATTCTAGCTTTATCTTCTATATTTAGAGAGTAACTCCACTTTGTTGAGAAAAAAAAAACATTCCCTTCTGGTTCATCTATTTACTTTGCTGGAATTGTAACAGTCTTTGTTGCAGATTCCTATCTTTTGATATTCTGAAGAATTAGCTGTTTGTTTGTCTTTGTCCATGTGCTAAGTGAATCTGTATGGGAGTACTTTTATCATTTTCAGTCAGCTGCTGCACCTGCACCTCTAATGAAGAAAGTGGCAAGGCACATGGTTTCCCATTTAAGAGCATTTTACTAAAAATGCAATTTTTGTTGCAACGGATGCTCAAATCTGACTTGTAGCCTAGTTCAGAAAGACAATCGATCATGAGATCATTTTTAATAACATTCAAATACAATATGACTTGTGTAGCAATTGTATACAATATATATGTTTTTTTTTGCATTTTTTTTCCACAAAAGTGGAGTTACCTTTTAAATGATTTTTTTTTATGACCACAGCATAAATTGTGACCTATTATACACTGTATAGATCCTACGTGTTCTATTAGGTATACAGTATTCTTATCTGTTTTTATTTACATTCATCGTATTATATCATGTGGCAGATTGTCAAGTCAAATCAGGACTGTTAAACTAGGCTTTAAAAGATATTTTACAATATTTTTAGCTACAGGACTGTGTCTGACCAATGAAACAACATTCAGATAACTTAACAATGATCCTTGTGGTTGAATTTATAAAAGCTACATTGGCTTAGTATGCCAGTCAATGAAGAAATACCGAATTGTAGTAGAATATGCTTTTCAAGAACACTATAAAACAGTATTTTTACATGTTTTCACTGCTAATTGTAGAGACAGACTGCTCTGCAATTGTCAATTAAAAAATACATATTATCAATAAATATTTAATTTGGTCACTATTAAACAAAAACGTGTGTACAATGCAGGTAGTGTGTCTTGACAACTTTTAATGTGTGTGCATTTTCTACACTCCCTGTTATTTGCAATGTGCTGATAAGTACTAAAAATGTGAAGGTTTTTGATTCTGTGAATCGGGCTGGTTTTCTAACTGCACAAGGTTTATTTAGGCCCAGTATGTATAAATGCAGTTGAACTTGAATGCTAATTTCTCTAAAAACATATCTGCGCGTGTTTGGATTGTACAATTTTGAAGATCATCTGAATGTGGGTATAGGTTGGAAATATATTGTCTGTAGTTTGAAAATGTATGGAGAGAAAAGGAGTAATGCTCTGCACACACGATCGATTCGTCTGATAAAAACTGACCCATAGACCGTTTTCATCGGACGAACCGATCGTGTGTGGGCCCCATCTCTTTGTTTTCCATCGGTGAAAAAAATTAGAATCTGTGTAAAATTTTTCTTATGGTTAAAAAACGGATCCATCGGTCAAAAATCCATGCATGCTCAGAATCAAGGCGACGCATGCACGGAAGCATTTTCTCAGCACGTCGTTGTGTTTTATGTCACCGCGTTGAACACGATCGGATTTTTAACCGATGGTGTGTAGGCAAGATTGATGAAAGTCAGCTTCATCGGATATCTGATGAAAAAATCCATTGGTCCATTTTCATCAGACGAATCGATCATGTGTACAGGGCATTAGAGTTCGCTCATTGCAGTGCGGAGGTCCCGAATTTTGTTGCCATCAGCAGTTTAAGTTCTTCAATTGCTTCTGGTTCTCTGATGCCATCTTGCAAGACAAGACTGTGATGATAGCAAGGCTTAAGGACTCCAAAACTCATTGGTGAATGGGGTGTTGCCCTGTGATTTCACAGCTCTGTGACACTATATCCAACTTAAAGTCTTGTATGTCTCATTCACTTAACAGATATTCTGGATTTCTTTACAACTTGCCCAAATAAATAAAAATAAATACACAAACAGAGACCTTCAATTAAGCTTAAAATATATATTTTTAAACAAAGCCATTAAGACTTTTTTTCTGTAATCAGCTCAGCAGTATCAGCATTTAAATATAAACCATCAAACTAGTCATTAAAGAATTTCAGTGTGCAGCCTTTTTGACATGATCCAGTTGCAGGTAAACCATTACCTGGTACTTGGCTTGCAATAAAACCTCTAGCACAGGTGGTAATTGACATGATAACACCAAGAATGCAATAATCTAATTGTATATACTGTACTTACCCTTCAGAAAAATGTACACATATGATATAATTCATGATTAGTTTATATTAACTTGTGACCAATTCCGTATAATATTATGTTAATTGCCTAAGCATAAAATATGGTCATTCAAAAACATTGATATAATTTTAAAAAAAATCATTAAAGGAGTGATCAATGAAGTTTAATCAATTATTTCAGTACTCCTTAGCTCATTGATTGGGTTGGGGAGAGGGAAAACTCAGTGAAGCCCTCTTAAAGGCTAAAAAAAAACTCTGCTGCATGTGTAGCTTGACAGCTCACAATTTTCCAATAAAATTACACACATATGTGTGAGTCATTCTGAGGGTCAATGACTCGGATACACCAGATAAGACGTATTCCACTTAGAATTAGATTTTTTAAGCAACAAACCATGTGAAATATTGATAAGTACTCTTCATTCATATTCCTAATTATTTTACTGTTGCCTAAAAATTACTTTTCTATAAATATTTTATTTGCACCATTTTTGCACCATTTTTTTATAAAATTATATATGTTAACCACTTAAGACCCGGACACATACGCTGCTAAATGACCCAAGGTGTTTTTACAATTCGGCGCTGCGTCGCTTTAACAGACAATTGCGCGGTCGTGCGACGTGGCTCCCAAACAAAATTTGCGTCCTTTTCTTCTCACAAATAGAACTTTCTTTCGGTGGTATTTGATCGCCTCTGCGATTTTTATTTTTTGCGCTATAAACTAAAATATAGCCACAATTTTGAAAAAAAACACAATTTTTTTACTTTTTGTTATAAAAAAAATCAAATAAACTAAATTTTAGTAAAACATTTAGGCCAAAATTAATTCAGCCACATGTCTTTAGTAAAAAAAAAATCGCAATAAAAAAAAATAGCTACCTAGCGGGAACAGCGACACTAATACAGCGATCAGAAAAATGATCGCTTAGTGATGCTGGCAATAGGGAGTGAAAGGGTTAACTAGGGTGGTGATCAGGGGGTTAAAACTTTATTAGGGGGGGTGGGGGGGCTATCCTGAACCTAACACTAACTGTTTTTTACACTGCCTGTCACACTGACACTAAATGCAGTGATTAGATCACTGCATTCAGTGACACTGTGACAGGGGGGTGGGGGGGGCGATCACAAGGATTTAATGTGCCTATGTGAGTGTGTGTCAGTGTTGTGTTGGTGCACACTTACTTGTGATGTCTTCTCTCATCAGCAGCGCTGGGAAACAGCGCTGCGATGAGAGGTGACATCATTTCCTCCTTCCTGTGTAAACACAGGAGGAGGAACTGACACGATGGGAGCGCACTCCCATTGGCTGGGAGCGATCGCGGGGGGGGGCGGAAATCACGGACATCCGCCCGCTCGTCGGCGATCGCTCCCAGAGGCAGTGGGACCCCCGAACCGCACGAAGGCGGGGACGTAAATTTACGCCCTTGTGCCTGTATGAGCCATTCTGTGGCCGTATATGTGCGTGCGGGGGTCCTTAAGTGGTTAATTAGAGTTTCATCTCTAATGCCCTAATATTATAAAGTGTTGGTCCTGTTATTTACTTATTTACTTATCTGGCATTCTTCTTGCTCATCTCATTGCCAGCAGATTCATCACTCCTATATGAGTACCCGCTGAACCCTGCTCAGTTCTTGCACTCGGGAAAGGTGGCCTCACCTCCTCTCCATATATGAACCTGTGCAAGAGAAACCCATATCTTTGGTTTCATTTTACAAAGCTAACTCCTGATTGGTCACCATCCCTGTAAAATAACCATACCTACTATCAGTAGTTGCCTTTTTCTAGACTACCTAAATTGTATACTCGATATGTAATTTAAAATAGTACTTAACCTGCAGTGACTGTTCTACACAGTGTCACAAGCGGGTCACAACAGTTATGTATGTCACTAAAGTAAAAAATAAAGGCCCAGATTCACAGAGCGATTACGCCTGCGCAACAGGAGATGCGCGTGCGTAAGTCTAAATGTGCGCGTGCGTTTCGTTGCGCGGCATCCCCAGAACGAGATACGCAAAAAATCGTCTTTTTTTGTCCCGCGTAATTTCGTTAGACTGGCGCATCCGTCCGCGCAAAAGTGCGATAGACACACCATTGATTTGCTAGTCAAATATGCTAATGAGGGACTTACGGGGATCCACAAAACAACGTTGGGGCAGCGCAGGCGACGCAGTGTGCGCAACAGCAAAATGACCTGTCTAAAATTAGAGCTGATAAAAGCTGGTCTAAAAAAAGAAAAAAAGTCTACTTGTCAGACAAAGCAACACTGTTAGTGAGAAGTTCAGCAGTCACACGTGTTGCTCAACAATCTGTATGCCAACATGCCAGGGGCATCGTCGCACATAGCTATACTACTGACTTTAGATGAACAAAGAAGGAGGAGGGCACGGAGGATGGCACTAAGGAGGGCACGGGAGATGGTTTTTTTATTTTTTTTATTTGCTTATATAAAATTTACAATTTAATCTAATCTAATACAATATTCTTATCTGATACAAGCCCCTCACTCTTCACTTGATATATCACACACGCATAGACATCTTTGGCATGAGTGATTCTGAGGTGTCTCGCATCTTCAGATTCACCCCTCATGCCATCCTGGAATTACCACAACCTTGCAGGAGGACATCAGCAGCCCAACACATGGCACCACCCATGACACCCATGACAGCTACATATACAATCAGAGCCCCATCCCCACAGATTTCGAACAGAACATGTATGGGGACAGCTGGCTGGTTGGTGAGTGACATGGGTGGCAGGCATGACTATCCCCTCCCGTGATGCACACCTCACAAGTGGCACATGCATGACTAACATCCTCCTGTCTTTTCCCTTCAAGGTGACTCTGCATATGCACTGGTACCCCATCTCATGACCCCATCTCATGCCAGCTCACATTATGCATCTTTGCACGTTAAACACACACATTAATCATGGCACAATGAGAATGCATGCATGCACACCACTGTGGTCCCTAGCACACACACACCACATCGTCATCACATTGGATTGGCACCAGTCCACCATGCAGGACTTGTGAGCTGCAACGCCATGCCACGGCTCCAATTATGTCACTGTACATTCATACACCATTCACACAGACCTGGGGATCACTTCTCCACCACAAATGAGGGTGACACCCCTTTTCCCGCAGGAATATCACCCCCACATTCCAAAATCATACACAAACAGAACCAAAAAAATTAAATAAATGACGAGCAAAAAAAAAAATGCCCAGCAAAAATATAATTTAAACAAAATAACAACAAAGAAAACACATAAAAGACAAAAATCACTCTGCAAAACAGTCCCCAAATATCTCAAAGACACGTCACAAACAAACAAAAGCACCTTGCTGTAGAGGGAGGGATACAAAGGGATGTACTTTTGCAAAGGAAGTGCATTTGTGTCTGTCTATTTATGCTGTCTGCGTAGTTCACTAAGTTGCCCTAGTCCATTTCCAATTTCACTGATTGCGCCGCTCCCGAGTTGTGAGCATGCGCACAGCGGAGCTGACCATGGTCTCCTTCAAGCGCGCATGCGCGAGCCGGCCGGCCCTTCATTTGCATGGGGTCACGGCTCATTTCAATGTAACACGCCCACGTCCTTCCCAATTTGTATTACTCCTCCTTACACCTCTGGAAAAACGTTACGTATGCGCAATTTCCTGCGCAAAAGCTACGAGAATAGGGTGATTACGCGGCAAAATTGCGCAAGTCTAACGTAAAGGCGGTGCGCTACGCCGGTCCAATAATGCGCAGATGTACGTGAATCTGGGCCAAAGTGTTTAAAATGCAGCCCCCTCTGTTTTTGCATCTAGTCACCTTTTTATTTGTAGCTGTAAATGCATAATGCATTTGTTTTTTGACAGTACTGGATTGTTTGCATGATTAATCACACTAGAAAATAATAGTATTCTAAAAACCTTTAATGAAATGAGATTTCATGTAGATTTATAGTACTTTCTAAAAAAAAAAATCCCTGATAATAGAGCAACTGATGACTTGCTTATACTTTCTCTAAATAAGATAATAAATCATTTGGTTCATCCCTGTAAAATGCATGTTTACGCTACATAACAATAAGCTTCTGCTTTGTATTAGAACATATAAAGCATGGACTATCAGGGATAAATTAAGTAAAGTCATAATTCAGATCAGCTGTTGTCATATTGCTAATAATTAGGCTGAAAGCACTGAGGCATTTAATCATGTGTTTTTTTTCTAATTCTGGTACCGAATGAACGCCAGTCTTATCTTACAGTTTACTGCCTTGTATACCAGTGTGATAATGTTTTATATATTTTTGTATTAATTTTTAACATAAAAATGCCCTGGGTAATATTGTCTTTTTATTTTTCCTTTCTACATTATTTTACCTTTTGGTTTTAGAAGCTT
Source organism: Rana kukunoris (assembly GCA_029574335.1). NCBI lineage: Eukaryota > Metazoa > Chordata > Amphibia > Anura > Ranidae > Rana > Rana kukunoris. Next base: position 326,227,297 of record CM056052.1, on the reverse strand, counting down.
TATACTGAGTTGTATATTGTTAATTCTGTGCAATTCAAATATGTATGAATGTATACTGTAGACGCAATTGACTGTATTTACTAAAGCAGTAGACAGTGATAAACATACTTAGCAAAGGGCCCCTGCATGAAATTTTTTTTTGGGTCCTACCATTCAGTTAGAAGGAACAATTAGGAAATCCAAAAGGATTCGTTCCACTTCTCATCTAACCTATGTTAAAAGTATCCAGGTGTATTTGGCAGCAGAAGTGTGTACTATGACTCAGCCAATCCCCCATCAAGTATAACTAGGCTTCTCAATCTCAGAATGCCCATATGTGGTTGTTTAGCCTGTACACAGAGTCGGCCCATTCCAGAGTTAAAAATATTTAAATACAAATTTGAATATACACTTAGCTTAGTGAATAAAGTGTGCACATTTAAACAACCAAGCAACTGTAGAGAAATAAAACATAAAATAATTTTGTCTTGCATGTGATTGGAATATTTTTAATGTTAAATAGAGGTTTCTGTAAGTAGTAGTATGGAAGAGCCCTGGGGCCATCATAAAAAAAAAAAATACAAAATTCTGAGATTCAAAGTCAGAATTCTGAGTTTCAAAGTCAGAATTCTGAGATTAAATCTCAGAATTCTGAGATTAAAAGTCAGAATTCTGAGTTTCAAAGTCAGAATTCTGAGATTAAATCTCATAATGCTGAGTTTTTTTAAGTATAGTAATCTGTATTAGGAGGATTTTAAGAGCAATTAGCAATAATGTAGTAACACCCATAGACCATCATTCTGCAGACATACAAGTCTTCTGCTCTATATATGGATCTGTAAATCTATCTTAGTTACAGAACACAGTATGGGGAAGCAGGCAGTGCTGGGCTCTCTGGTTCCTCTACTGTATTAATACTTCCTTTGATGTATCATAAAGAGAGATGCTGAAAACGATTGTATTGTGTGTGTGTGTGGGGGGGGGTGAAGACACAGCTTCTATAGATAAAAGAAATACAATATAATTGGGAATTCCCTGCATGTCTGATTGGTAGAAAGAGCGGGGTTTCGGCGAAATTAAGATTTTTGGATGAAATACCTGAGTTTTGTCAAAGACTAGGAATTCCAGTACCAAATAGTTATTGAGGAGGGGGTGCTGAGAAAGGTGGAGGGGCGGGGCGGGGGGGAGGTGAGGGGGGCGGGCAGAGGTGAGGGGGGCGGGTTTTTTTTTCCCCAGTGATCATGTAACTAGGAGCAGGGTTGCGGGGCGACCGGGGAACTGGAGCCCACTACTGCCTCGAGCTAACTCCCCTGGGAACAGGGGAAGGGAGGTAGTGTCGAATTGTACTCCGCCTCTAGCTGGGGAGCACACTCGCACAAAGGGGTGTAAGAACGGTGGCCCCCAAAATTGACCGTAGGGTCAAGATTCCACTGTGGAAATGGGGGGAGGGGAGGGAGGAGGGTGGGGAAGGGGGTAAGGGCAGGAAGGGGTGGGCGGAGGGAGGAGGTACAAGGGAGGGAGAGGGAAGTGAGGGGGGGCTTGGGGAGAGGGGATGGGGGAGGGGGGGAGGGATCGAGGGGAAAGATAGAAATAAAGGGACGGTCGACCGCCTGAGTTCAATAAAGAGAGGGAACAGAGAGAGAAAAAAAGGGAAAAGGGAAAAAAACACAAATACATGACTAATGTAAATTTTGTTACCTACAACATGAGGGGACTTAATTTGCCACGGAAAAGACACATGACCTTAAAGGAGATTGAGAGACTTTCTGCAGATGTAGTATTCCTCCAGGAGACGCATATAACTCTAGACTCGAGAGTCAGGCTGTACTCTCGGGCAGTACCAACATGGTACTATGGGGATTCCCCCCAGAAAGGATCCAGAGGGGTAGCTATAGGGATAGGGAAAAATGTAAGCTTCAAAGTAGAAGATAGGATAGTGGATGCAGACGGGCGATATCTTTTCCTCAGAGGGGATTTACACGGTAAACGGTATACGCTGGCTAATGTATATTGCCCTAATAAACAACCCCAGAGATATTTAAAGAAGATCCTTAACAAGTTAATGGATTTTAAACAAGGTAGTTTAGTCCTAGCCGGAGACTTTAATTTTACTTTCGATCTACAGTTAGATAGAGTATCAATGGTAGGTAAAGGGAATAGTAAGCAACAACAATTAGTGAAAAAAAACTCTCTAAAAATCATCTAATAGACGTGTGGAGAATCACATACCCAAATAAAAGAGACTATACATTCTACTCCCCGGTACACAAAATGTATTCGAGATTAGACCATATAATGTTATATCATGAAATTCTAGAGTATGTAAGCAATGCCACGATAGGGGTGATGTCAATCTCAGACCATGCCCCCGTCTCGGTGAAAATGCACTTCACAAAAGTTGAAAAGAGGAAGGGGTCCTGGAATCTGAATGAGGAGTTAATAGATGACTTAGAAGTTTGTGATATAATAAGAACAGATATAGATGAATACTTCACAGCCAATAAAACACCGGATGTGAGTATATCAACTATATGGGAAGCACACAAGGCCTACATCCGAGGAAAACTTATTTCCTTAGGTGCAGGAAAAAAGAAGAGAAGAGAAGCGAACAGAAACAGGATAATTAGAGAACTGCAAGAATTAGAAGTCAAACATAAAAACCAAAAAGATAACGAAGTTTACCAGGAAATCATAATAAAGAGGACTCAACTAAGAGATCTAATGGAAATGGAAACTAAGAAAATATTTAAAAATGTCTCGAAAGAAAGGTACATATGGGGAAATAAACCAGGGAAATACTTAGCTAGGATCTCAAAAGAAAAAAGAAATATAAATTATATAGAAAAAATAAAGGATCAGGAAGGCCAGATGAGGTACAGGACGTCCGAAATCGCAGAAGCCTTTCGGACATTCAATACCAACCTATATACAATCAGGAAGGGGGAGAAGCGAGAAGAGAAGGAGGTAAGGGAAAGAAAAATTAGGGAATACCTAAAGGAAGAAAATTTACCAAAATTAATGCAAGAAACAGTTGAAACTCTGGAAGACCCAATTACACAGGAAGAAATCAACCAAGCGATTCAAGAAACACCCGGGGGAAAAAGTCCAGGCCCAGATGGACTGCCAATTAAATACTATAAAAATTTTAAAGAGCAATTGACCCCAGAGATGTGTATCTATTTTAATAAAATAGGTGAAACAGAAGAGGTAAGGAAAGAATCACTTCTTGCCAATATTTCAATCATAGCCAAAACAGGAAAGGATAACACCCTATGCTCTAGTTACCGTCCAATTGCACTACTGAATGCCGACATAAATTTTTTTGCAAAGATACTGGCAACAAGGATAAAACCGTTTATGCCGGAATTAATAAACCCTGACCAGACAGGATTTGTAACAGGTAGGGAAGGACGCGACAATAGTATAAGAACGATCCTATTACTACAGGAAGGAAATAAGAAGAAACCCCCAGTCGTACTCATGTAATTAGATGCTGAAAAAGCGTTTGACAGAGTCGACTGGGGGTTTATGATGGATGCCCTGAGAAGCGTAGGACTGGGTCCCAGATATATGAAATGGGTGGGTAACCTATATAAATCCCCAACGGCAAAGGTAAAGGTCAATGGGAGCGTATCGTCGATGCTAGATATGATAAACGGAACAAGGCAGGGCTGCCCGCTCTCACCTCTCCTATATGTAATAGCCCTGGAACCATTACTGTGTAAGATAAGGAATAACCCAGACATAGGGGGGTGGGAGTGGGAGAGGAGGAACACAAGGTGGCAGCATACGCCGACGATGTGCTCCTATACGTGACCAAACCAAAAATATCTATACCTAAAATATTGGAGGAAATAAAAAGATATGGGGATTTGTCAAATTTTAAAATAAATCCAGTAAAAAACGTAATTATGAATATAGGAATAAAGACTTAAAGAATAAAGAGGTGGCTTTACAAAAAGCATTCCCCTTTACGTGGGAACAAAAATCATTTACTTACTTAGGTATAAAAATAACCGCCAAAGTAGAAAACCTCTATGAGGCCAACTATATCCCTTTATTAAACGAAATAAGACGAGATGTAAAAAACTTAAATAAAAGACAGATTTCCTGGATGGGGAGGATTAATGCGTTTAAAATGATGCTGTTACCAAAGATTATATATAAATTCCAAATGCTCCCAATCAACATCCCACAAAGCTTTTTTAAGATGCTAAAAACCATAATAATAAAATATATTTGGCAAGATAAAAAACCAAGAGTAGGTTATACAATCCTCACCCGAGAAAAAAAAAGAGGAGGATTAGCCCTTCCCGACACAAAAAGATATTATCAAGCTGTAATTCTAGCAAGACTTGTGGAATGGACAAATAGGAACACAAAAAAAAATGGGCACAGATGGAAAAAAAAATAAGTAAGCAACAATTAAACACAATAGTTTGGATTCCACCAAAATTTAGGACAAGTAACATAGACACTCATAGTATCACAAAGCAGGTCATAAAGATATGGGATTTAATACGTAAACAGGAAAAATGGGAATATAATTCCCCATTAATTCCATTAGCTAACACAGAATTTTTTGCACCAGGAAATAGGACTAAATTTGGAAATAAATTAGGTAGTATAAGATTGGGGGAAATAGTTACACAAGGGAAAAAAAAAAAAGAGGATATACCCACAGTTGAAGGGGTTCAAAACATAACGGATTGGGAATACCTACAATTGAAGCACTTTGTTAGCACACTGCCAGCACCAATAAGAGACGACACAGCACTGAACCCAATAGAAAAACTTTGCTCCACCGGAAAAACACTACAGCATGGAATTGCGGCGATTTATAAAATATTGACAGAATTAGGATCAAAGGGAACAATACGAAGCATAGAGGAATGGGGGAAAGACATCAGGGAAAAGAACAAAGACATACACATGATTAAAGCCTCTTATAGTTATGCTAAAGATACTACAACAATAGAAGCTAAATATAAATGCTTGATGAGATGGCACCTGACCCCGGTTAAATTAAACAAAATACATCCGACTAATTCCCCTTTGTGTTGGAGGAAGTGTAACCAGGAAGGGACTACATTCCATATTTGGTGGGATTGCCCGAGAGTCCAGGAATATTGGAAGGAAGTACTCGACTTAATAGAAGAAATCACAAAAGAAAGGATTCCTCTAGACCCTCAGACTTGTCTGTTTCACGGACAAGGGATAGTAAAAGGGGAAAAAAAATATAGTTCGACATTGGTTCCGGTACTGCTAAATGCAGCAAAGGGGTTAATCCCGAAATTTTGGTTATACCCTCAGAAGCCCCCTTTAAAGAACTGATACACTGGGTCGACTATATCTCGGAGATGGAATATTTGAGAAGGGTAGACTTGGGGGAAGAAGAGGGAGGAAGGGGAGGAAAGATCTGGGACCATTGGAGATCCTTTAAAACAACAGAAAGTTTTGTTAGGGTAATATTAGAGACGGACAAGTAAACTTTATAAAAAAAAGGGCCGGGGGGAAGAAACTAATCTAAAAAAGGGGAAGTTAGGGAGATTGAGATAGAGGGGAGTAACGAGAAATGGTTATTGTATGAGTAAGGTTTAATAATAGTAAAGTGACCCCTCTCAATGTGTAACCTGTAACCTTGTATCCCTTCCCCACGAAAATGATATATAAAAAAAAAAAACGAGAGACAGTGGGAAAGAAAGAATAACGAAAAGATAATAATAAAAAAACAAAACAAAAAAAAAAACATAAGTCACAAGTGATGCGAAACCGAAGAGGAAATATAAAGAGAAGAAGGGCGGACGAAAATGAACTCTTTTTAAGCCTCTAAACCTTCCGGTTAAGTCTGATGTGAAGAAAAAAAAAAGATAGATTTACAGATCCATATATAGAGCAGAAGACTTGTATGTCTGCAGAATGATGGTCTATGGGTGTTACTACATTATTGCTAATTGCTCTTAAAATCCTCCTAATATAGATTACTATACTTAAAAAAAACTCAGAATTCTGAGATTTAATCTCAGAATTCTGACTTTGAAACTCAGAATTCTGACTTTGAAACTCAGAATTCTGACTTTGAAACTCAGAATTTTGTATTTTTTTTTTTATGATGGCCCCAGGGCTCTTCCATAGTAGTAGCATTATAGCTATATGCATTTTCTTTCCAAATAGCATTTAAAAATAAGCAACACATAAAAATATAAAAAATTATATATTTTTAAAACCTTTTGACAAGCTTAACCAAACTAGAGCACCTAATATACAATTTACCAAAGTTTCATATATGATTTATTTTTGGATAAGAACTCCAGGACTTCTTTTATCTTGCTTACATTTGAGTGACATTTTTCCTTTAAGGTGTAAAGCCGCCTACACACGACCATTTTTAATGACGAGATCAGAGCCAATGACGAGATCAGAGCCAATCAGAATAACTCGAATATTCGGCAAAAGGAATATTGCGCGATTATCTTCTCCGCCCTTCTTTTGCATCAGAGCCAATCAGAATAACTTGAATATTCGGCAAAAGGAATATTGCGCGATATTCCTTTTGCCGAATATTCGAGTTATTCTGATTGGCTCTGATGCAAAAGAAGGGCGGAGAAGATAATCGCGCAATAGGAATATTGCGCGATTATCTTCTCCGCCCTTCTTTTGCCCCCTTATTCTCCTTTCTTTTAAGTAGAGTTAGTGTAGAGTTAGTGTTTAGTGCATATTAGTTTAGTAATACAGGAAATGATCTCCGTTTATGAGAATTTCGCAATCATTTTCGCATTAGCGAAATTTCGCAAAAAAATTTTTGGATTAAATATCACGAATATTCGATATTAGCGAATATTCGCGAATATTCTTCTATATATTCGCGCAATATCGCGAAATCGAATATGGCGTATTCCGCTCAACACTATATATAATATACAACCCAACACTGTGCATAGAAAAAATAAATAAAAGACTATATATATATATATATATATATATATATATATATACATATATACACAGTTCAGCACCCTAGTGCAATCAGTGAACATCTATTTTCACTTTATCCAGTGACTTGTGTACCTCCACCAAGCGGGGGAAAAACCCTGCTCACCTTAAATACATCAAAATTTGGTGTACCATTCAAGCAATTTTAATTATGGAGCAAACTCTCCACACCTCTCCTCAGATACAGGATACAAGATGGATTAAATACATCAAAATTTGGTGTACCATTCAAGCAATTTTAATTATGGAGCAAACTCTCCACACCTCTCCTCAGATACAGGATACAAGATGGATAGACCTTTCTGACTCGAAGTGCTCTTATGTATCATCAAAATTAATTCACATGGTACAGAAGGGCAGAAAACACAGTGTTCTCTATTTCCAAAAATGCATTTATTAAAACCTCCCCAGTCAATACAGGACATTTAAAAAAATAATGCTCCTTGTAATACCACATCCTCAACCTGCTCACCACTCCACACTGAGATGGCAGCGGCGTGATGTCACAGGCTTGACTCCTCCCACCTAGATGTGTTGCGTCCTCAGATTTGGCTTCTTCAGTAAGCCTGCTGAAGAAGCTCAATGTGAAGAAGCTTGTGCCCTTACGCCACGGCCATCTTAGTGTGGAGTAGTGAGCAGGTTGAGGACAGGGTGTTTCACAGTTAATTGTGATTGTATTGGCTAGGGGGTTTTAATAAATACATTTTTGGAAATAGAGGGAACTATGTTTTCTACTTTTATCAGAAGGCTTGGAATCAGAAGGCCCGTCCATCTTGTGTCCTGTATCTGAGTGTGAAGTTTTCTCCATGATTGAAGTCATTTGGATGATACAAATGAGCTCAATTCTGATGTCTGATCAGGTGAGCAGTTTTTTCACCCATTTGGTAGAGATGCACAAGTCCCCCTAAGAGGTGGTCCTGGACTGTGTACAATCTCTGGAGAGCTCAGGTTTAGAAAGGCTGACAGAAAAATCAATATTAACTTTTTTTTCCTTCAGCAATCTACCCTTTTCTTAAAAGGAAGCTATAGCATATTTTGGTGAGTACACATTTTAAGTTGTCAATCTACAAACATTGTTCTCATTGTATATGACCTTCTTCCACCTCTAGCCAGCTTTGTTACCATAAACTAGTGTATAACAATTATCACCATAACATTTCAAAAGGCAAAAAATAATTACATGTTGTATAATTAGTGACATGGAATCATGTAAGCTATTAATTTAAATGTACTAAAAGTACTGTGTGAATTTGTGATTTTATGTTTACAAATGGCAGGGGGACCCTGGAAATGAGTGCTGGTCACTGCTGTACCACTCTCCCATGCAGCTGGCACTGAGATGTGTCTGACACATCAGAAGATTTAATTTTCTTCTTGGTGCCTAACAGATGAAGTGGGATCACATGCTAGGCCCTAGGGGTCTGTAGTTAAACGTCAGGGTTCTGAAGGCTTTTTCAAATTCATATATCAGGATGCTGTGAATTGGTGACTTTATGTTTACAAATGTTTTATTGTAAGATCATCAATAACAAAACAACATACATAGCAATATTGTGGTTGATATCATGAACAGTATAGTACATGATAAAATATCACAATGTACACAATGACAAAACAAGTTCCTAAGTGACACGCAAACAGGAACCAAAATAAATGATGAGAAGAAAAAGGGATCTTAGGTGAAAACAAGAGAGAGAAAGGACATTGGTGTGTTTCTGTTAATAAACAGTGCAATAGGTCTGGGAATTGGTGAGTTTATTGGAGATGTCATCAATCAGCACCGCAGGTGTGATAAACATCTGAACACCGAGGCGTCTGTACTAATGTAAAATATGCTTTTTACTTTCTCATTATTTTAGCCTGAGCTTCAAAAATTGTCTTAGAGTGGGACTAAAGATCCCTTTCCTCCCTCACAGGAGTCGGCATCTTCTTCCCCACTTTTTCTGTGTGCCAAGTATTCAATCATCTTGATTGGCTGGCATTGGAGCAGGTGTGCCGAGAATATACTACAAGCTACTCATGCACAGTGTCCATTTTTCAGTGCTGTCACACTTTGAATGACAATTGCGATGTCATGCTACACTGTAACAAATTTTTTTTTTATCTTTTTTTCCACACAAATAGAGCTTTCTTTTGGTGGTATTTAATCGCTGCTGTTTTTTTTTTTTTTACAAAAAAAAAGACCCACATTTTTGAAAAACGTTATGGGCACTGATAGGCTGAACTGGGGAGCATTGATGAGGTGGCACTTATGGGCACTGGTGAGGCGGCACTTATGGGCACTGATTAGTTGCCACTGATGAGGAGGCACTGCCACACTCATGGGCACCGATAGGTGGCACTGATATATGGCACTGATGAGCACTGTTAGGCGACACTGATGGGCACTTATAGGTGGCACTGGTGGGCACTTAAAGGCGGCACTGGTGTGCATGGACAGGCAGTACTGATGTGCATTGATGGGTGGCACTGATAGGAGACACTGATGGGCATTGATGAACAGCATTGATGGGCATTAATGAGCAGCACTGATAGGCGGCACTGATACCCAGCACTAACTGCCATCATTAATGGGCACTGAGTGGTAGCACTTGTGGGCAGTGGTGTACACTGACTGCTGCCACTAGTGAGCACTGATTGCTGGCACTGGTGGGCACTGTTGGCGCTATAATGTAATCAGGGCACTGATGATCAGTGCCCTGATTACATACCTAGATGTCCCCCTGTGAGAAGATGCCACTGATCGGCTCTCCTCTCCTCACACTCTGTCAGTGTGAGGTGAGGAGCGCCAATTACCAGCATCTCCATGTTTACATGTGACAGGCTGTGATTGGACACAGCCAATCACATGGTTAAAGACCCCCATGGACCTGCAAGAGTGGGCATTCTGGGACACCGTCATATGACGGCATCCCAAAACATGAGTAGCACCACCCCGCCGTCATTTCATAGTGTCCTTTGTAATAAAGAAGCAATCTGCTTGTGTTTTTTTTTTTTACATTTACACTTTCCCCTTTAAGGGCTCATTTGCAGTGCATTTGCAGTGTTTTTTTTTTTTTTTGCATTGACCAATTATTTACATGCCAATGCTGTATGTTCTGGTGCTTTCCAGTGCCTTTTTAAAAAGCTAGTAAAAGTGCCACAATGGCCCTGATGTATACTAGGCTCATTAAAATGCATTCATTTGTTTTTGCATATTCATTTATACTACTTTTATTTTTTTTTTACTGCATATGGTATAAAATATTTTTTTTTATATGCTATAACAGGAAAGTGGAAGTATAACTATGAGAATTAAAGTTTTTAATGCAATTTTAATAATACTGAATATCTCTTTCTGTGACTTAAAATGGGATTTTATGGCTGTGTTTCTCCTGGCAAACAATTAAGTTCTCTATTTGATCATTCTGGTCCCTGGAATTGAGAACTGATTTGCTTGCTACAGGAAATAATCAACAGCCGTTTTGGACATTCTATATTTTGGTCTCAAAATGCATAATAAAATTTGAGTTTTTACATATCACAATACACTAGTAGGCAGTGTATGTAGTGACTTTATTTTTTTGTTCATCAAAATTTTCACTTCACATGAATCAAATAGGTATATCTCAACATAATCAAATCACATTACTAGAGCACAACTTTCTTACCATAAAAAAAAATATATATATTGATCAGCCTAACCTAGGCTAAGCATGGTTGAGATAAAAAGATTCAGCGAGCCTCTTCATTATTACCCTCACATGTACACATATAATTACAAAATATATGTAGAAAACTAGCCTTTTAATATTAATGGCATTAAGCTGATATATTGTATGTGCCTATCTAAAGGCTGTAATTCATCTTTAAGAAGAGAAAAAATAACCCCTAAAAGCAGATTTAGTAGTGAAAATCAAGGCTTGATAACTATCTGTGCTGTGTCAAGTCATAATCACTGGTATTTTATTATTATCATTTCCATCCAAAATTATATATGTTAACATGTATGAAGCATCATTTTGTATGTGGTTATCGCTGTATGTTTTTATGTTTGTTGTTTGCCAATTAATTATATGTGTGTTACTAATTGTCGGCTCAGATTTAGTGTTTCCTGTACAGAAATTAAATGTGTTGTTTTACTTACCTCCTTCTTGGATCCACATCATTTCCCTATCATATCACTTCCAGCATATCTCCGGAAAGAACCAGGAAAATTGCCATCAGCAGGGTGAATGCTCCTAACTCTCTGCTGCGTTTGTACCCCCATAACCTGTTTCATCAAACACCAGACCTCATCAATGGAAATGTCTACCCGTGGCTCCAAGAAGGATGTCCATTTTGTTTCTATTTATTGAATATATGTAACCTTGGAACTTATGCTAAATAAAATGTTGCTATTGTCATTTGTGTCTGGTAAGGTGTCTTGGATTTTGTTAAAGAACTTTCAGCTGAGAAATTCCGTCTTTAGCCAGGTTTTTGAACACATTTATTGAACGTTAAATACTAACCTCAGCATAACTGTGTGAGTGCAATGACCTTGTTTAGCTGTGTGTTTTAATTTATCACATATACAGTATACTTCTCCTTCATCTTTCTCTTTAACCCATAAGCATTAGCTTTTTGTTGTACACTACTTTATGTTTTGTAATCACCCATATATCATATTGCTTATATTTGAAGTTGAACTCTTTTTTGACAAAAATCAAAAATACGGGCAGAGAACGTATTACCCCTGGTCATGGTAATGGTCGTTGGCCTAAAAAAAAAATGTATATATGTAAAAAAAAAAAAAACATAATATGGTCCTTGATGCAACATTTATTTCAGCAATTCCTCCTACCTCTATCTAGTAGTGTTTAACTAAAGAAACACTAAAATAGAGGGCAAAGAACTCCAGGGAATATGAAGTGATCATAGCATATTGCTGTCAGTGGCCATAATTCAGGAACTGGAGAGTATTAAAGTGAACCTGTGACCAGACTATGGGTGTTTAAGTATTTACAAGCAGTAGATGAAAGCTGACAGATGGAAGTTTGTAAGTGATTTTTAAAATAAAGTTTCAAGCACTTAGTAAGGCTGACTTGAATCCTTGATCCGACAATCTTTCTTCACATAAATTTTGACCATGACAACTGGTCTACTGAAGAACTATTCACTATATCACAGCTCCTGTAGTCAATGTCATAAAGCATGAAATTTCATCAGTGCTTGACCAGTGGCCACACCATTAGTGTAACCACGTCTAGAGGTACCTGCCCATATTCTAAAATGAAGACTGAATGATGGAGCAAGACTACATGTTAAAGAGGAAGTAAACCCTGATGGGTTTTACTTCCTCTTTTTCTCCTGCAAAGTAAAAGCATAATGGGGTAGTATGCATCGCACACTAGCCCATTATGTTGCACTTACCTGCAAACAAAGCCCACAGTGTCCCCAATGTCCCCGCTGGTGACCGCATCCATCTTCACCCCTTATCTTTGAGGGGCTCTGTGACTGGACCTTTTGAAATGGCACAATCGTGACCTATTTCCAGTACCTACAGGTAAGCGTTAATATAGGCTTACCTGTAGGTAAAGGTGGTGTAACTAGGTTTACAACCACTTTAAGGTGAGCACTGGCTGTTATAAACTTCATTTTTAAAGACACCTAAAAAATGCTTATGACTGAGGGGAAACTGGAGAAGGGGGGTGACTTAAGATGGCCTGTAGTTCAGTTCTAAAACAAGCCCTCACTGACCTCTGTAGATGCTGGCATTATGAAGAAATTGTTCAAATAACACAGCAGAAGTACTGAAGATGTGCATTTTGTTCTTTAAGTTGCTCAGCTCACCTTGCTCCTCCCTCCCAGTAGTGACTGGAGGGGATGATGATCAGCTGTGCTAAGAACTCATTCTATGCTTCAGCTTTGAAATTTGAGAATGAATTGCCCTACATTGCCTTCAGTTACAGAGGTCATTAATAGCTTGTTTTAAAGCTAATGTATTGCTTGCTAAAAATATATAAATACTTCAATGTGTATAGCCTGGGCACAAGTTCACGTTAAGGTACTAAAGAACTTTAAATAATACATGAACATATTATCTAGAGTCAGATAATACATTTTTCATGCATTGTATTCAAATCAAAAAGGTGACCCACCTATAAATCCATTATATTATTTTCCTACTAACTGCAACTATACCTTTTGCATTCAAAAGTATGTTTAAATCATAAATAGGAATTTATCTGTATTATACTTCAACATTCCATATAGCTCTACACTGCCATTGCTTAGCTCCTTATTTTCATCTTCTTTTTCCTCTGACAATCTTTGACCTTATAAACATTTCTCTGTAAATTTCACCAAACACATACCAAAATCAATGTGTGTGTTTCTGTGGTTCCTGCAAATACAAATTTATTTAGACATTAACTATCCATTTTTATTTTAAAGGTTTATACATTAATTACATGTTAGACACAACACATCCAGCAACACTATTAAACAATTAAAGTCATGTTTATCAAAATTGAATGCACAATTTTCTATTCAAAAAAAATTACAAAGCAGTACAACATATTTAATAGCTGCAATCTTCTTGCACTGATAGAACAGAATAGGGCATAGAAACCTCTCGATAGTTTTGGCTTTTACTGTTTAGTAAACAAGTAGAACTCTGACCTAAGCATTGTTCTTCTGGGATAAACAATTCAGCTTTGCTGTGACCTTGGAGGCTTGACTGTCCTATTGCCGAAGAAAATAACTCATAGAGCAAGTGAAATGTTGGAGCACATAGAAATACATTTTCTGTAACAGAGAAATTAAGCCACAAATAATTTGAGTTGTATTCACACTCAAAACCTCAACATAAAATTAAATCAGTAGTGCTTATTAGTATCATATAATCACCTTAATCTCCACTTCACACTAAAAGAAAAATGGTCTGCAATCATGATTCTAGGATGCTTGAGCCTAGATTACCATAATAGAACATTTTGAATATAATTTCCAAGAACTGATTGATAAAGGGTCATATCATCCAAACTGATTATTTATGATTAAATTATGCTTTTAAGGGCAAAGATTTTGCACTTTTTTTGTGTTCTACTCCTTTATTGTGTTTAGGGTAGTTTAGCGTGTATTTGTATGTTCTTTGTATTTGTGTTTTTCTTTTCTTTTTTTTTTTTTTGTACATTTGATCCTTATTTTTCTGTTGCCATACAATGTTTATAAAAAAAAAATATGAAGGGTCTTCCTAACAAAGTTCCAGGATAGTTAAATGAGATTCCCTAACACTCAGGAGTATTTTAAAGCTCATTGCACAATTAAAGAACACCCCTTAAATGTGTCACTATAGGTAATCCCGGCAATCCCTGGAATAAGTCACAGTAAAAAACCCATAAGTTTCAAATTAAATGTAATAGTAATATGTATTATTTAATACAGTATATAAATGTATCTTGTAAAGTTAGAATTGTGCTCTGTCCCTTATTTAGGTAACAATTGCTAGATAATAGGGAAGAGCCCGATGTTCGTCTGTTCAGCGAATTTAGAACACTGTGGGACATTTGCGGTAAATTCGAATGCCCGCTGAATGCCCCATAATGCACTGCAAGATCGCCAATACACTGCAAGATCGCACTGCATGCTTTGGCCAATCACAGCGTGCTCTGCTGTGAGAGACATGGCCAAAGGCAGGAAGCCATTGGTTAATCATGGCTCAGGGGGCTGAGTTTACGCTGTAAGGCTGCTTACACAGTGGCCATATGTGCAATGAATGAGAGCAGCAAAATTAAGTTTCTAAAGGAAACAATGTCATTTAACGGCTGTAATGTATTGTCGGATCCCTACAAAATACATAAAAATCATTGGAAAAAAAGGCGTGAGTTCCCCCCCAGTCCATTACCAGGCCCTTTGGGTCTTGTATGGATACTAAGTGGAACCCAGCGCAACTAAAATGGCATAAGGGTCCCCCAAAATCCATACTAGACCCTTATCTGAGCACGCAACCTGGCAGGCTGCAGGAAAAGGGGGGATGAGAGAGCGCCACCCCCATCATAAACCGTAACAGGCCACATTCCCTTAACATAGGGAGGGTGTTTTGGGTTCCCCCCAAAACATGTTGTCCCCAAGTTTATGTGGACAAGGGCCTCTTCCCCACAACTCTTGCCTGGTGGTTGTGGGGGTCTGCAGGAGGAGGGCTTATCAGAATCTGGAAGCCCCTTTAACAAGAGGGCCCCCTGATCATGCCGCTTCATGTGAATGGGTATCGGGTACATTATACCTCTACCCATTCACAAAAAAGTGCCAAAAAGTAAAAAAATTACAGGAGACAGTTAGGCCACATACACACGATCAGACTGGTTCGATGAGACTGGTCAGACGGACCGTTTTCATCGGGCCACCGCTGAAGTGGTCTGATGGTCTGATGTGCGTACACACCATCATTTCAAAATCCAATCGGGATAGAACACAGTGACGTAGAACACAACGACGTGCTGAAAAAACAAAGTTCAATGTTTCCAAGCATGCGTCGACTTGATTCTGAGAATGCACAGGTTTTTGGTCTGATGTTTAGGTCCGCCGGACAGGCGTCCATCGGACAGATTTTAAAGCAAGTTTTAAAACTTTGGTCCAATGGACAACGGTCCGATGGGCAGTACACACGATCAATTTGGTCCGATGAAACTGGTCTTAAGGCCAGTTTCATCGGACCGGTCTGATCGTGTGTACGCGACCTAAAGTACAATTCCTTTATTAAAAAGTGTCCTGCGATGTGAATCCAACTTCAATCACAGCGTTTTGACTAGAAAAAAAAGGAAAAACTCCACCACCATGGGAGGCGTCCCTCCGACTGCAGCGTTTGTGCGATGACAGCTGTTATATAGCTGAGGGAGGGGCCGCCCAGTGAGGTAAACGGTTGACCCCTGCCCGCCTCTGGCATCACATGATGTGATGCCTATATAACGGCTGTCAAAGTAAAAACACGCCAGAAGTTTTTCCTTTTCTTTTTTTCTGGACCATTGGGCGCTGTGATTAAAAGATGGATGGACATTTTTTACAAAGTTTGGGAGTTAACCACAAGGGGGCGCTGAAGGGATTATGTGTGACCTAAGGTGTGTTTACAACTGTAGGGGGGTGTGGCTGTAGGTGTGACGTCATCGATTGTGTATATAAAAGGGATCACGCGATCGATGACGCCGCCACAGTGAAGAACGTGGAAGCCGTGTTTATTTACTTTTTTGAATTTGGTGCCGTTCTTCACCCCGTGCATCGTAATGTCGCAGGGAATGGAGATCGACAAGACACAGGAACTGTGTGAATCGAGCTAGGACGCGGCTTACTCACACAGCGGGGATGCATCGCAGGATCCAGGACAAGATAAGTAACTCTGCCTGTGGATGCTGCAAGGTGGCCCCGAGTCTGGCTCGGGGATACCGCTTTTGGTATTGAAATCTTACACTGAGCCAGACTCGGGAATACTGCCAAGGGGGTTAAAATTAGCACTTTTGATTTTTCATGTTCGTGTCCCATAGACTTTAAGGCCGCGTACACACGATCAAATCTATCTGCTAGAAACGGTCTGACAGACCGTCTCAGCAGACAGATTTGATCGTGTGTACGGGCGAGCAGACGGTTTTTCCAGCAGACAGATTTTAAAGCCTGCTTGAAAATCTGTCTGCTGGGAACCCGTCGGACCGATATGTCTGCTGGTTAGTACGCTAACCAGCAGTGCTGGTTAGTACGCTAACCAGCCGACATATCTGCCCGCACATGCATCGAATGGATTCAACGCATGCGCGGAAGTGTTTTACTTCCTGGTGTGGTGACGTGGCGGCATCAACGTCACCGCCACGTCACTGCGCTGTCTGCCGGCGGGGATTTTGGTTTCATCGTGTGTACAGCGATAAAACCAAAACAGCCAGCAGACAAATCTGATCAAATCGGTCTGTCCGGGGGGTTTTCGGCTCATCCCTAGTTATGAACACGGGAAAGATGTGCTACTTTACATGCAGACTAATGAGACCCCCCTGGACAGGACCAAGGTCCCCAAACACTTTTTATGGCATATAAGCCTTTAACATGAGCACTTTTATTTTTCACATTTGTATCACATAGACTTTAACGGAGTTCGCAAAAATTCTTTGCCTGTGTGCATGTTCTTCTGCGAACAGGACCCGGGGGTGTCCGGCTCATCCCTACTAGATAATATTGATTATGAAGCTTCACAAAAATGGAGGCTGTTGCACATGAATGAGAGACATTCTAAGTAAACTAAATGCCATGAAGATGCATGTTTAAAATATTATTTTTATATGTATTTTTTTTCTGTGACATGTTCAACTCTAGAGGTTAAATTACCTATAAAGAGACTATTAATGGGGCTAATCTAACTTTGACCAACAAATATGATTAGAAACGGGAAACGGGAGGCACAGTAACAAAGGTATCTAGTGACTGTTACCTGATGTTGAATATTTTCTCTGGTGCCCAACACCTGACTATGACACTAAATAATTGACATATGACTGTGCCCCTTTTGTTCTGACACCTGACAACTGATTCTGACTTTAGTTTGAATGACTATTGATTGGATTGATCATGGTTTGCTGGATTTCTGACTGAGCTTTGAAGAAAAATAATACAGTTTTGTATGATGAAAATTAAGGTTTATCCTGGAATATACACCATACCAACATGAGTAATCACTGAGCATAAAGTGCCTTAAAACAAGTATTCATACCCCTTGAAATAATTCACATTTTGTCATGTTACAACCAAAAATGTAAATGTATTTTATTGAGATTGTATGTGATAGACCAACACAACGTGGCACATAATTGTGAAGTGGAAGGAAATTGATAAATGTTTTTGTTTTTGTTTTACAAATAATTGTATGCCATTTTTGGGGGGACTGGGGGTTCCCCTTTAAAATCCATATCATACCCGAAGGTTCTTGTAAGAATTGGGGAGACCCCCACACCATTTCTTTTGTTCATTTTTATTTCCGGCGATTTTTTTTTTTACATTCACCTGTCAGCAGGGAATCCCGCTGACTGAAGATGACTCGGGACTGTTAAGGACATGATAGCTGCCCACTTCTTAACAACCAGTACACATTCTCTAAATACCACATACCTCCATCATGACTTAATTACTGCATGCATTTAATTATTTATTTCCTTCTGTGAATTAAGCTTAAGGTGGAGTTCCACCAATTTAAAAGTCAGCAAAAGTCACAAAAAGTGTAGCTACTGACTTTATAAAAAACAGACACTCACCTTTCCCATGGTCCAGCGATCTGGACACACAAAGCCTCACTTCTCTCCCTCTCCTTGCCCCCTCCTCTCTGCGGTACTTAAAGCAGAAGTTCAATTTTTTGAGTCTAACTCCACTTTAATACCTGTGGTATTTTCATGTGGTATTTCTAGCTTGGCTTCAGTGTCTGCAGAACTGGATAGTGAATTGACAGTTTCAGAATTGCATTTGGTATTTAGGGAAAATGTCTCAGAACACCTACATACTGCATGTGATCTGTTCTGTGAATGTAGCTCATTGACATACAGTCTTTTTTTCAAATCCAAAGCATGTATAGATGGTAAATACATGGTGATCCTGGATTATAGCCAATGCCAAAGTTTACCATTTACAAGAAAGTTAGCTATCCTTTCTGATTTCATCAGACATGGAATAAACAAAACATACTGCAAAAATAATAACGGTAAGTAGTTAAATTAAAATGTTATGTAAATCAAAACCTAAACAACCATCAAATAATTTAACAAAGCAATCATCACCCTTTATTTCAATCAGCAAACAGATATATACAGCAAATATATGAAGCTTATAAATATTGTAGTGCGTCAGTGCACTTTTACTGCATTAAATTGTAGTGTGTCAGCGCACCTTTACTGTATTATATTGTAGTGTGTTAAGTGCATGTTTACCGGATTATATTGTAGTGTGTCAGTGAACTTTTTCAGCAGTACTGTATATTGTAGTGCGTCAGTGCACTTTTACTGCAGTATATTGTAGTATGTCAGTGCTGTTTTGCTGCTGTATATTTTAGTGCGTCAGTGCAGGTTTTCTGCAATATATTGGAGTGCATTAGGTCAGTTTTACTGTAGTATATTGTAATGCATCAGGAAAGTGAGGGTGAGGCACAACTCCAATGATGCAGGATGTCCACTCAAGG
Source organism: Rana kukunoris (assembly GCA_029574335.1). Lineage (NCBI taxonomy): Eukaryota > Metazoa > Chordata > Amphibia > Anura > Ranidae > Rana > Rana kukunoris. Next base: position 326,208,168 of record CM056052.1, on the reverse strand, counting down.
CAGCCATCATGGAAGAGCCGAGAACAACCATCCTATTCCATCAGATTGTGGAGCTTTTACCTCCCCGGGCCACTTCCCACAGCCGATCACACTGTTGAAAGTTAACATTTTTCAAGCAGATCAAGAGTGGCAAAAACTCCATTTGGCTACCACATGCTTGACAATGCATTTTTTTCCCATGCCAATGGCTGCTGATAAAGGGTGCGTACACTGTACTGTCACCATTTGAGATAACAAGGATGGTGAGCGGTGGCAATGCATGCATTAGTGACACAATCCCTCTTGTGTTCCTGCTAGAGTGTGGCATTATGGACCGGGCACTCGAGTCAGAGCAACAGGAGGAAGAGGAGGACTTCCTTTGCTCTCAAGGCATGCTTTATGCAGACACCATTCTTGCGACACCACAAAACACACAAGAGGAGAGGGAGGAGGAGGAGGATTCTGGCAGTTTTGGAGGCACTGAAGCAGAGGAAGACATATGTCAAACCTTAAGAGATAATTTTTCATCCCCAAAACCCTTGTGAGTAGTACCTGCCTGGGAGGAGGCAGTTCTAGATAGTGTAATCCTCAGTGACCCCAAGTACTCATGCCTCTGCAAACTTGAAGTGCATGGCCTCCCTTATTTTTCATACCCTACATAAGGACCTGAGAATTTGTGGCATCAAAGAGACGGATCATTATTGGTTGTCAATGCTCATTGACCACTGTTAAAAGGGGGAAGTCATAGAGGGTCTAGCAGATGAAATATCTTGAGGATACCTTAAATAGGAGTTTATGTACTGCCTTTCCAGACTCTAGTAGGTTACAGTCTCATGGAAAAGTCAGCTTTAAAGGTTTCTGTTGGTCAAAGGAATAGCAGTGGAGAAGGAGACCGCCTCAGTGATGCATTTGAACAATTTTTTAGTCCTTGGTGCTGTCAGCTTTCACAACCCATTGGCAGCGTCTGCATCATATGGTGGGAGATTATTTAGGAGCAAAAACAGACATGGAGAGCTTTCCAGTTGGCGATCCACTGGGTTACTGGGTAATGAGAATAAACCACTGGCCAGAACTTCCCCAGCATGCAATTGAGCTGCTGGGCTGCCCTGCATCCAGGGTGCTTTCCAAATGGCCATTTAGTGCTGCTAGAGGTTTTGTGACAGATAAGAGTAGGTCTGTCTACAGACTCTGTTGATCAGCTGACATTTATCAAAATGAATCATTCCTGGATCAGCAGCAGCTACCAAGCCCCTGATGCCGATGTCACCAATTAAGTGTTTTTGGGATGTGGAATCTCTGCAAGACTGTTTAGGCTGCCTAGTGTTGTTGTTAATTTTATCTGGAAGAACATTTTTGGTTTAGGTTTCATAAATTTCACATCAAAAGCCCAATTTTTGTTTTACTGGGGCATATAATTTCAATCTTTTACATCAAGGCCCATTTTTGCTTTCATCAACAGTACCTCTATAGAGCAACCGTGTGAAGGCACCACCAACACCCAAAGCCAATTTTCCGCACCTGTTACTTCTGTCCAAAGTTGAAAACAGGTGAAACAGACACCAAAATTTATCCAAAAAATCTCTAATCTTGTTCCAAGTACACAAAATTGTGACCTCATCATACAGACTGGCTCCCCAAGCCGTTGTTTACAAAATAAAGAAAGCTTGAGGGGAAAATGACATATTTTTACTTGATGTATATATAATTTTTTCTACAGCAGGTTCTTTACACATTACAGATACGCCACTTTACAGGCAGACTAAGGCCTCGTACACACGAGGGGATATGTCCGCTGAAAACGGTCCGATGGACCGTTTCAGCAGACATCTCTGCTCGTGTGTATGGGCTAGCGGACAGATTTCTCCACCCGACAGATTTCAAATGCTTTGAAATCTATCCGGTGGGAATCTGTCCGCCCGACATGTCTGCTGGTTAGTACACTTACCAGCAGACATGTCGTCCCCCACCGCCGCCGCGCCGCCGCCGAATGGATTCGGCGCATGCGCGGAAGTGTTTAACTTCCTGGTGCGGTGACGTGGCGGTGACTTGGCGGCGTCAACGTCACCGCCGCGTCACCGCCACGTCACCGCGCCGTCCGGCGGCGGGGAATTTGATCTGATGGTGTGTACACGCCATCGGATCAAACTCCTGATCGGACATATCCGATGGAAATGGTCCGCGGGCCGTTTTCATCGGATATGTCCGATCGTGTGTACGAGGCCTAAGGGGACACCTCAGGCACTATATTTAAAGGAATTTCTATTGTTTTACTTGAATTATTATTAAATCACTGCTCATTTAATTTTTTTTGCATTGATACATGTCCTCCAGGGCAGTACCCAGACCCCTATACCCTTTGTCTGCCCAATAACTTGCAAAAACTGTAAGGCCCCATACACACGAGCGGACAGATTTGTTCAAATCTGTCCATCCGACAGATTTGAACAAATCTGTCTGCTGGGATTTTGGTTTGCTCGCGTGTACACACAAGCAAACCAAAATCCCCGCCAGCAGATGGCTCGCTGACGTGTCGGTGACGTGGCGGTGACGCCGCCACGTCACCGCACCAGGAAGTAAAACACTTCCGCGCATGCGTCGAATCCATTCGGCGGCGATGCGGGACGACATGTCTGCTGGTAAGTGTACTAACCAGCAGACATGTCGGGCGGACAGATTCCCACCCGATAGATTTCAAAGCATGCTTTAAAATCTGTCGGGTGGACAAATCTGTCTGCTCGGCCGTACACACGATCGAATCTGTCTGCTGAAACAGTCCAGCGGACCGTTTCCAGCGGACAGATTTGATCGTGTGTACGAGGCCTAAGTCTTCAAAATAGGCACTTTTGATTTTTCCAGTTTGGGTCCCATAGACTTTAATGAAGTCCTTGGTTCATCTCCGAACTTTTGCGATGTTTGAAAGTTCTGGCGCAAACCAAACAGGGGGTCTTTCAGCCCATCTCTAGCAGTCAAATGATGCACTGATCGTTCACCTGGTGTCATAACAAACTCAATGCATTTCACTCCTCACCAGGCTGTTTTGGAACCAAGTTTGTAATTTGGCTGCAAAAAATTTGAAGTTGGCTTTTATGGAGGGCTGTTCTCCCTTTCTTGCTTGGTATTACTAAAGATTAATCTCTCAATAGAAAAACATATTTGATTTCCAGTGTAGATATTGCCAGTGTAGATATTGCCTTCAATTAAACATATACTCAGACAACAGAAATTTTGTTATTTCCATATTCTTAACAAGCAGTAAAATAGTTTAAAGTGGTAGTAAGCCCAAAACCCCAAAAAATCATATATTTATATTGGAGTTTACCAATCACTAGTTATAATGGCTACATTAGCTTTGTTTTCACTGGCTAATCTAAACAGTAACAGACTTCCTGTGCTAGTGTCCCCACTCTATAAGAATAGGCAGAGTAGACAGCAGCTTTGTCAGTCTGGGGGTAGGATAGTGTTAAATGCGCTCACAGATTTAAATACACAAATAAATTAAAGCCAAATTCCAGCTCACACTTTATAATCAATTACAGAAAACAGTCATTTTGGAAAAAAAGGTTTTACATGAATAAGTAAAAGATGATCATTGTAAGCACCCCTGTCAGTGGTACATGGTTTGTCCCATCCCTTTAAACTGATACATATGTAACACAGCTTGTTCTTTTAAAAAACAACAGCCTTACTGGCTGGATCACCAAATGAAAATATAAGAAAGGAAAAAAAAATCAAGGTTGCCATTAAATCTAATAATTAGTAAGCTGCAATATAATAAATGTTTGCTTTTGGGTTGAACACTGCTTTAAAAACAAGCATCAATGACCTCTAAAGCTGTATATATTCTCAAGTAATTTATCCTCCTGGATCATCACATACACTATAAGGTCAGGTTCTAACTGGCTTTGAATAGTTTACCGCACCTGATGTTTGTTTACATTGGATGGCTGTCAAACCAGTAAGTGTCTTCTCCCATAGAAAATAATGAGGAGAGCAGCTGTGATTTCAGTGCTTGTGGTGTAAACTTAGAAGAACATTTTTCCACAATGCCTATAGCTACAGTGGTCTGATAGGGTGTGTTTAAGGTTCTGTTACTGCTTGTCCAGAATATGTAGAATACTTGTGCATGATCTAAGTATAGATTCACTTTAAACATCAAAAAATTACCCATGATGCTTATTTTACAATTGTAAGAACTAACAATGCTAACCAGTAGAATGAATTTATGTATCTATACAATTATATATTTTCTAGTTTTGAGTAAAATGACAAAGCATACTTATTTCTATATTCCAATTGGGGAGGTTTACTCTTACCTTTAATTCTGATGCCTATTTTCAGAAAGAGAAGGAAAATTTGTCACCGAAACAGAGTAGTGGAAAATCTCCAAATTTCCTGACTCTTTCAGCAATGTTTCAGGAAAACTAATTGAGGGGAACACAATAGGGGCACAGACAGCAAAAAAAACTGAGATCATTAATTGTAATAGTAATTATACGCAAGTCCAAGTAATTTCATTACCTTCTAGTGCAACTTTGATGTTACTTTAAGTTATCAATGTGTATCAAAAGATGTTTTTTTTTTCTTTAGATGTGAGAGTCTGATTCTTTTGTTTTCACTTGATAAAATACACTATGTCTGAGCCTTTAATTCTTCTTGAACAATATTAGGAGCACTGAGATGCAACAAAGGATGAACAAATTACATTTTGCAAATAGTACAAAAACCATACTGTAGCTGCTGACTTTTAACATTAGGACACTTAAAAAAATGTGGGGAAAAACATGCGCTAGCTAGAGAACAAATAAACAGTGTAGCAGCCAGAACACAAACAAACAAATTCAAAACGGATAAAGAGCAATAAGTGCAGCGCTAAATAAAACAAATTTGTGGAATAGCAACCAAATTAAAAGACAATAGGATATTCCAAGACTGAGTCACTGTGGGAAAAAACGAATCACATAAATTATGAGCAGTAATATGAATAGTCCATTGGCATGTTTCCCAACAGGTGAATAGAACACTTCACAGGTGTAACAATGTTAATTCAAATGAGTCAGGTGAAAAGAAACAAGGCTTGTCTGTAGTGATCTTCCAATTACCAAAGAAAATAAATGGGTACTCTTACCAGCTATGGTGGACTTACATGTTAGTATTAACAGCAAGTCAATGAAAGCATGGTGGATAGTTGCTCCAGCTTTGAATGGTGGAACCAATCTGGTCAGATGTCTCCCTTCAGGAACAAGACCCCAAATAGATGAGGCCAATAATGTGGGTCACAGGATGGCCAATCTCATAAATCAGCACAGCATGTGTGGATATGTAAGAAATGAAGAAAAAATGCTCCAAATGGTGCAGGTAAAAAATAAACCCGGGAAGGTTTTATTTAAAAAAGTAAAATCACGTGAAATTATAATAGTAAAAGGCAGTATGGGGTATTAGGCATGATACCCATGCCTAGTACCCCATACTGCCTTCTACTATTATAATTTCACATGATTTTACTTTTTCAAATAAAACCTTCCCGGGTTTATTTTTTACCTGTCAGAGCCGTACTATTACATCATCGTTCTTCATAACATCAAGTCTTGTGACCCCTCCAAATTCTACTGAATATATTTACTCTACAATAGAAATGGATTTTTGATCTCCACTTAAGATTTGTATCTTTATTTTGGTCTACTTTTTATGTTTATACCTATTGTGAAGTATGAGGGGTTTGATGTAATGCAGATGAGTTTGCTATTTGTATTCACAGTTCCTATGGAACTGGAATAATCCTTGTTAATGTATAATATTTATGCTGTAATAAAATAATTATGTTAAACTAATAAAAGACTGGTTCTCTCGTACCGTATCCATACCAGATTACTGTGCCTTCAAAGTCCATGATATGCCCCCCAACCTATCTGTTCACTGTAACTTTAGGACGTGGCACGTGACTTACTACCATATCCACATGTCCACTACTTGTGAGGATACTCTCTTCCTGTTTTTTTTAACCTACCAGCATGTATGTGGAGGTTATATAAGCCTTTAATAGCACTTTTCATGTTTGTGTGCCATAGACTTTTTTTGTCTGTTTGTATGTTCTGCTGCGAACTGAACCGAGGGGTGTTCAGCTCATCCATAGTTCTAAAATCCATGCTTCTTGCAGTGCATTTTTGCATGTTCCTTAACCACCTCAATACCACTGTACATACTGTATATATACAGGCTCGTATTTAGGTGGTTATACCAGGATTATGGTTGAAGCTACAACATTCTTTTCAGCCACTAATTCTCTTTGATGTAAAACAGTCCCCCCACTTGTATCCTTTTCAGGGATCTCCTATCCCACCGGAGAGCCCAGGACCAATGCCACAGTTTAAATTGGATGCACTGTGAAAAGTGGAAGGAACTGAAGTTCCTTCTATTCTTTTGTGACATTGGAAACCTGAGTCGAGGATATTTTCAATTACGGTTTTGGTTTCCTTGTTTACAGGCCGTTACCAGCTTGTAAAGCAACTGATCAAACCAATCTTGTTTTGGAGGCCAAAGACCTAAGATTTCTCCAAAAAGAGGACCTGTCTTGGCACATGTTGTTGTTCATCCTTTCTGATAGCAATAAAGTTGATAAAAAATAAAGGTACAGTGTAAGAAAAATGTAAATACAATAAATAATAAAATTATTTTAAAAAAGAGCCCCCCCCATGCTCATGCACAAATGGATTGTACATGTTGATCCTGCTGACATATGTGAATGATGATCACATCAAACATGTGAGATATCCCATTAACATCAGAGTGAGAGCAATAATTCTAGCACCATATCTTCTGTGTAGTTCTAAACTGGTAACCTGTAAAGCCATTCCAAGGGTGTATGCAATTTTAAAGCATGACATGTTTGGTATCTATTTACTCAGTGTAACATCATCTTTTATATTTTATCAAAAATTTGGTATTTATTGAATTTTAGTGAACCCAAATGCAATATAAATATATTCTTTTCTGAAAATGTGTGTTTAAAAAACCACTGCACAAATATGTGACAAACAAATTCAACATGGTCCTGCCTGGTGGTCAGATAAGTTTGGCAGCAAGTACACCAACTCCTTGATGCCTTTTTCCACTCAATTTCAGTTCTGTATCAACTTGAAGCTTGCTCCATCACAAGCAAGAGGGACTTTCTAATTCCCAGTTTGATTTTATGAGCCACGTGCTGACTGCGGCTAAGCAGGTTGTTGCCAAGGCCTGGCTAGCACTGAATATTTTCTTTCTTTCTTTCGGATGTAAAATTAAGAATACATTGAACCCTGATAAACAAAAAGTTAATGGCTCACATACAGAAGTATATGCCTAAGTATATGCCTAAATTCTGAGGAGACTAGGATCCCTGGATTACAACATTCTGAGACACTGTGACCGCAGACTATAAGGCCGCGTACACACCATTAAATAAATCCAATCAAAACGGTCTGACAGACCAATTTGATCGGATTTGTCTGCTGGGATAGATTGGTTTGATCGTGTACACGCGATCAAACCAAAATCCCCGCTGGCAGACAGCGCGGTGACGTGGCGGCGTCAACGTCACCAGGAAGTAAAACACTTCCGCGCATGAGTCGAATCCATTCGACGCATGTGTGGACAGATATGTCTGCTGGTTAGTGTACTAACCAGCAGACATGTTGGATGGACGGGTTCCCAGCAGACAGATTTTAATGCATGCTTTAAAATTTGTCTGCTGGAAAAACCCGTCTGTCCGCCCGTACACACGTCGGACCGTTTCCAGCAGATGAATTTGATCGTGTGTACGCGGCCTTAGACCCTAGTTCAACCTGTTGAATTGCATCACCACTGACCCAGATGCCTCCCACCCTAGTCTTATGATAACTTACAATACCTTATGAAAACTTAATAAAAACTATTTAACAATAATTAAATTGCAACACCCACCAAGTTATCCTCCAAAGCCTCTGCTTAAAAAAAAATTCTGAGGTTTGGGGTTCTAAGTACATTTTCTAGCAAAAAATAAATTAAAAATATATATATTTTTATATGTATAAGAGAACTATCAAACCTGGCCTGGTTTTGAAGTGATTAGCATGCATCATTGCACATGTTAAAGTGTATTTTTTAATGGCAGTCCATTCTTTTTGGCTGAGCTGAGTTGCCAAAGCACCAACAAAATAGACATTATCCTTTTTGTAACACAGCATATCACAACACAAGGCATTTGCATTGTTGTCCTCTTCAGGTTACTAACGTATATGTGCATTGGGATGCCTATAATAATGAATCGTTTGCACAAAATGACATGCGGTAATGCACATTGTGTAGTACAATGAGTTTTACCACAATGCAAAGGTCTGAAGGGGGATTTGTACTAGTATTAACTGTTGGAGACAGTATCCAGTCTGTTTTGTAGAGCTATTTATAACTGTGCAGAACACCAACAAGAATAGATTGTTTCAGGTTTCTTGAACTACAGATAATCTTATGATTCCTCTGAATCTCTCCTGAAGCATATATGTCCAATATAGAACAAAGAACAGTTATCCTTATACAGCCCGGGCTCCATATATTATCAATAAAATATTTTAAGATTTACTTCTGGATTTTGCATAAACCTTTTTTTGTTGGGGCCTGTGCTTTACTGTCTTTTTTACTATGAGATAAAATATGAGCCATTTGTCACAGAATTTTTTTTTTTAATTCCTTGACAGCATCATTATAATGAAATAAACACAGGCTGAAGCTTTATATACTGCCTACAGTTATTTCTATAGCTAATTTTCCAGTCCATTAAAATCTACTAGAGTGTAATCGTAAATGTCATTACACAGAAAATAGATTAGCACACTAGAAGGCTATACTAAAGACAAAGTCCTATTTTTTTAAATTAAAGGAAAGTAACACAATGCATATGTAACTGCAGTAAGGGAATAAGGGCTTTTTTTATGTTTTCATGTTGACCATAAAAAAAGTAAGAAACAGATATATCAAGAAAAGGGAGCATCAAGTATCTCTAGACTAGAAAAACATTTTAGTCACAACCACTGCTGATACCACTAATATAAATGATTAATACTACTTGTAATATTATTGCTATTAGTAATAATACAAATAACTAGTGCAATTAGAAAGGGTGAACAAATAATAATAACAAATGTAGCCACTTACCACGTACCATGCCCCTAACAGTTCGGCAAGTGTGAAAAAATACCTTTATGTGATTACTTCTCCTTAATATGAGCTATGCTAAATTTTAATATTACCAAAGAATAATACCTTTGTTTTTGTTTTTTATGGCAGTGTATATGTCCAATAACATGCAGGGCTTCTTAAATCTCTCTGTGGCTCCAGTGGTAAAATTTCAAGTTCCAATCAACTGTTGCACCAAAGTCAAATGGCCTGATCATAAACTTTCTTGGGTATTTTCCTTTATGTAGAGTAAACAAACAGGTGAATAAAACCCTAAAGTAGATTGAAAGGTATCCTGATGTCTTGATAGTAGAAGGAGGAAGCACAAACTACTGCTGTGAAATCTAACCACTCAAGGCTCATAGAGTTTAGCAGGGGATCCAGCCAACTGGAACACAGTCCAAACTGAAATTCCAACTTGGGTGCCATTCCCCTTTAACAAAGTGTTCATTCTCAACTGTATTTATCCAGGGTATGCTTATTTATAGTAGTATTATAAGAACCTGCCTTAGGTGCAGCTGTTATAATAATCCTATTCTGGATTATGTTACATCCAATAATCCTTTTCCTTTTTTGCTTTGGGCTCAAATCTTTTGTGTATTGAAACAACTTCTACGCACTTGTAGTTGTGGCTGCAAAGGTCAAAGTCTTAAAAGGGATTGTATATTGTCACAAATGTCTGCATTTTTAGTTCCTATTGACACTATATAAACAGTAGTATGCTGGTTAGTTCTGTATGATGATGGAATAGAAAGCTTAGATTTGACCTTTTAGAATGTGGTAGGTTCGTTGGCTCCTGTATAAATTGGGTCTAGTATGTGTGAGTATAAATGTGAGTTAGGGATTGATGTGAATCTACTATATACTGTATATGTAAAGAGCTGTGCAATTTTATGGTGCTATTTAAGTACCTGTAATAAATACATAAAGTACAATGATGTACATTACAAATATGCTCCTCAAGTCTAATGTCTGCAGAGAATACCACTGCAGCCCATCTTTTATGAATCGGAAGGATCACCGTGTGGATAGGAGCAAAGGCATACAACAGAGAGTGGGTAGAGATATCTGCTTTCCATTAATAATCCCCTAAGTGTTTATAAAACGTTTCACGTTTAGTGTTTGCAACAGTGGGTTAGGTTTATAACCTCTGAGAGATTTTACTGCTATTCGAGACAACAGTAGAAATATTTTGTCTCACTTTCTGTAATGGTGATGACATTTTAACTAGACACATATTGACTGTAGGGATGAGCCGAACACCCCTGGGTTCGGTTTGCACCAGAACCTGCGAACAGACCAAAAGTTTGTGTGAACTTTAGAACCCTGTTAAAGTCTATGGGACTCGAACGTTTGAAATCTAAAGTACTAATTTTTAAGTCTAATATGCAAGTTATTTCCTAAAAATTGTTTGGGGACCCGGGTCCTGCCTCAGGGGAGTGTTTGGGGACCTGGGTCCTGCCCCAGGGGACATGTATTAATGCAAAACGTTTTAAAAAATGGCCGTTTTTTAGAAGCAGTGATTTTAATAATGCTTAAAGTGAAACAATAAAATTGAAATATTCCTTTAAATTTCGTACCTAGGGGGTGTATAGTATGCCTGTAAAGTAGTGCTTGTTTCCTGTGCTTAGAACTGTCCCTGCACAAAATGTACTTTCTGAAGGAAAAAAAGTCATTTAAAATCACTCGTGGATATAATGAATTGTCCAATACCAGCAATACAGAGACAATTAATTCATAAAAAAAGAATGCGTGGGGGTCCCCCCAAATTCAATTACCAGGCCCTTCTGGTCTGGTATGGATATTAAGGGGAACCCTGTGTCAAATTTAAAAAAAAATATGTGGGGGTTCCCCCCAAATATCAATTGCAGACCCTTCAGGTCTGGTATGGATTTTAAGGGGAACTCCACCCCAAATTTAAAAAAAAATGCCGTGGACATTTTATTTTTATGAATGACTTTTTTCTGTATTGCCGGGAGCCGACAATTCATTATAGCCGCGAGTGATTTTAAATTACTTTTTTTCCTTTAGAAATGACACTTTGTGCAGGGACAGTTCTAAGCATGGGAAACAAGCGCTACTTTTCAGGCATACTATACACCCCCCAGGTACGAAATTTAAAGGAATATTTTACTTTTATTGTTTCACTTAAAGGAATTATTTAAATCACTGCTGCCAAAAAAAATGCAGTTTTTAAAACTTTTTTTGCATTGATACATGTCCCCTGGGGCAGGATCCAGGTCCCCAAATACTTTTTATTACAATAACTTGCATATTAGCCTTTAAAATGAGCACTTTAGATTTCAAACGTTCGAGTCCCATAGACTTTAACAGGTTTCCAAAGTTCACACGAACTTGCCGCGAACACCCCAAATATTTCGCTGTTCGGCGAACAGGCAATGTTCGAGTCGAATATGAGTTCTACTCGAACTCGAAGCTCATCCCTAAGTGACAGTAAATCTTTAACAAAAACTGACAGAAAAATATGTTCAGTATTTTTTTTCTCAGCGGAGTAGTGAAAAGCTAGTACCCCTGACACATCCCTGTGTCACATTTGCACATTGCACTGTTGCACATTTTTTTCTCTATCCCTCTCTGGCAAAACAGTAGTCTCTTTGACAATGCATTAGGGGAAATTGCTCAGTGCACCAGGTAAAACAGAGGCTAAAAAAGCAGTAAAAATGAATCGAAGGTTCTAGCCCTTCCTCACTTAAAATCTACATTAAAGAAAATTGACTGGACACTTTAATCTGCAGGTGTTTTTGTAAAAGATATGGAACTGTGTGGGAAAGCATCTTGATTCAGATCAGCAGCTGGAATCTTTTAGAAAATATTTTAATCCCATCAAATCCAGTCATATTTTTTTGGATGCTTATTGAGTTAAATACCTATCACCCCCACTTCTCTTCAACTACATTGCCCATTGTTTCCCCATCAATCCAAATGTGCTCCGAGATGCAAAGAGGAGAAAAGAAGGGCAGCAAAGGTAGAAGAGGAAGTAATGGACAGGGAGAGGCTTAGTTTGCATCTTCATATGAACCATTCCCTCTACCTCAATCTGACGTAGTAACGGGTTCTGTCTAGGTACTATAGGTGCTGTCTAAAGTAAATCTTGGTGCGAGGGGTAAGTATATTGAGGGGACCAGTCACTTAACGAAGAGAGAGCTGGCTGGGGTGACCCCTCTACAGGAAGTTAACTGCCATATAAGTGACCAAACAACACAGAACATTCAGAACACAGAAGATCAAATGGTGTGGAGGCAAAGTACACACAAAAAATGATTCATGACATGGGAGCTGAGCACAACATTTTGTTAGATTTTGCTCCATTACTGGAGTTTAGCTTTAAAGTGTAGTCCCAGGCTCTAGCTAATAAGCCTTAAACTGATCCCACCCCCTCTAACTTTTGCTCCAACTATCCTGTAAACCCTAACTCCCCTAAGAATGGGTAAGTATAAGAATCCTAGTTAGTATAAGAGTAAGAAGGTGCGGGGGAGGGGGTTAATAATTGAGAATTCATAATAACATAGCTCCCAACTATCCCTCTTTTAGTTAGCTGGACTGACTCATTTTTGGAACCAACCCTTCTATCCCCTTTTCCTTCACAGTTGACTACTTTGTATCTGTATCTTCAGTATCTGCTCTTTGTTGGAAAAACTGATCGCAAACTGTGAAGTTGGGACCTTTCACTTCCGAGAAACGCACGGTATCGTGCGGAGTCCACCAAGGATCGCCTTTGTCGCCGGTGTTATTCAACATCTATCTTCGTCCCCTTTTTGAAATAATTAGCAGCCAAAAACTGCTTTATCACTCATATGCAGATGACACGCAACTGTATTTCCGCATATGCAATAAAAAGAATCATCATCTCAATCTAGAGACATGCCTCTCTTTGATAGAGAACTGGATGACAAAGAGTTACCTAAAACTCAATGGAGCAAAAACAGAACTTCTACTGTTTCACGTCAAGCGCATGAATCACCCAGGGACAACTTGGATACCCCCGCCCATTTTGGGCAAAATCATTACCCCTAGCACCAAAGTCAAATGTCTTGGGGTCATCTTTGACTCCTACATGACAATGGATGCACAAATAGGTTCAGTAGTCAGCGGATCTCACCATCTGCTACGCCTACTACGCAGACTTACTCCTTTCATCCCCAAAGAAGACATAGCGGTCGTGGTGGGAGCAATTGTGAATTCAAGATTGGACTATGCAAATGCCCTTTACCTCGGACTCCCAAAGTACCTTGAGGCGTAGGATGGCCGGGAAGGCTAGTGTAAACTTTATTTGTAGCTTGAAGAGCTCCGAGCATATTGGTTGAAAAGCCTTTCTTTTCTTTGACACCTCGGCCGAGTAATCAGCAAATACTAGGATTTTTGTACCGTCGATTTGGAGCTGGCGAGCCTGTCGGAATGTATGCAGTATGAGAGACTTGTCCGCATAGTTTAGGTATTTGGCTATGATCGGGCGTGGGGATTTGCGGTCCGAATTGAAGGCCCCCATGCGGTGCGCGCGTTCCACCATGCATGGGCCTGGGAGGCCCAGTGCTTCAGGGATGCGATGGGAGCAAAAGTCAGCTAATGCAGAGGACTGGAGCGATTCGGGGACCCCCACAAACCTAAGGTTGCTCCTCCTGGACCTATTCTCCAAATCATCCAGTTTCTGGAGAATATACTGGTTGGTCTTATCTTGGGCATGTTCCAGGGCTTGGGTTTGATAGAGGTCTTCCTCAGCGTGAGATAGGCGGTGCTCTATGTCATTGAGCCTAGCGCCGTGTTCCCCTAGTTGGGCCTTGAACTGCGCCATCCCGGCGTTCACGGCCTTCTCCACTGAGGCTGTGATCATGGGGGTCAATAGGGCGGCTACTGCTAGAGCGATCCGCTCCGTGGTGTCATCCCCAGTGCCCTGTGTCGAGGATGCGTGTGGAGATGGAGGGGGGGACGTGTTGCCGCTTACCTCCATTTCGGCCGGCTGTAGTTCTGTCCGCTGAGCGGTGTAGGCCGAGACCGGGGCCTCGATTTGCGGCTGGGCCGGCGCCGGCTGCGCCGTCTGGGCCGAGGAGGAGCGGGCGCCCGTCTTCTCCAGGAACCGGTCCATGGTGGTGTGGGGACGTGCCCAGAGGTGGGTGGGTGGTCGTGGGGCTTCTCGGGCCGATTTGAAGGCAGATTTGGGGTCGCGGTGCGGGAGCTGCAGTGAAGGGCAGCTACTCCATGCGGCGCCGGAACCGGAAGTGTCCTCCCAAAGTACCAAATCGCTTGTCTTCTAGTCGTGCAAAATACGGCTGCTAGACTTGTGACTGGGAAAAAACCATGGGAATCTATCTCACCTTCACTGAGATCCCTTCATTGGTTACCAGTAAAAGACAGAATTGTTTTTAAAGCACTCTGCCTAACGCACAGATGTATTCATGGGAATGCCCCCCATTATCTATGCGAAAAAATAAAAGCCCACAATCCCAATCGCGTTCTGCGATCCACCAATCAAAATCTGCTCCAGATTCCGAAAGCCAACTTTAAGTCCAAAGGAGAAAGAAGATTTGCGGTCCAAGGTCCCAGACTATGGAACGCTTTACCAACCAGTATTCGGTTGGAGGAGAACCACCTAGCATTCAGTAGAAAGATCAAGACTCATCTCTTTTGATTTCAAAAGAGAAAGGAACAACAAGCGCCCAGAGGCGATTAAATTTGCATGTGTTGCGCTATACAAGTTTTCATTCATTCATTCATTCATTCATTTATGGCTATCAAAACAGAAAACGATTTTCCTTGACAAAAAGGTTTATTGATTGCACAATAGGATGAAAGTACAGTTTTTACATGTACAAGGTTATATTGACAAGCTTTTTGTTAAACAATAACAAATGTATACATAGGTCACATATCATGTTTTGTTTAGTGCTAAATTTCAACGCATACATATAATTAACTGTTCTATATTATTTTATAATGTTAGTATAAGTATTCTAACTATTAATACCTAATAAAAGTAATCATTTAAGAAATTGTACATGTGTAGGTCAATCGTGTTAATATTGAGCTGGTATATATAAACAAATATAATAAATTAGCTCATAATAGAAAAAAAAGAGAAGAAGAAAGGTAAGAGAAAGGGGGTAAAGGGAAGATTAGATAGAGGTTAAGTTCACAAGGTCGCTTCATGTACCAGAGTGCGGTTCAGCACAGTAATTACCTGTATGAATAAAAGTGTGGTTTCTCGGTTTTGATAATAAACAGTTACCATGCCTGAGGAACAGAATCAATAAAATTTGGGGGTAGGTGAGTTTTTATCCATGGGTTCCATATTTTCTTGAACTTCGGTATATGGCAGCCATTTTGGAATGAGACATTACAGAATTCATACTGTTCTTTGTTTCAGCCAATGCCAGTGTTGGTGATTTCCATGCTTTTGCCATTGTTTGTTTAGCAGCGGTTGAAAGTTGAACAAAAAACTTAAATTAGGAGAATGTTAAATGGTCAGGTTTCAGATTAAGTAATGCTATAAACGGGTCTAGTGATTTGGCAGCATTTGGAAAATTTTGAAGGCTAGTTCAAAGATTTTCCCCTAAAAAGATTAAACTATTGGGCATGTCCACCATATATGCAGGTATGTACCTGGATCTTTATAGCCCCTGAAACAGTGTATTTTGGCCACTCTGATGGGAACAAGGTATCAGCGGGTTAGGACTTTAGAATTTGTTTCCATCGCTATAACATTGGGCGATTCTTCATCGTCCAGGGTTCATCCCAGATCTTCCTTCCATTTTTGGACATATGTTAATTTATCGGATTTTGAATTAAAAGTTGTATATAGAGAGAAGATATCATTCCTTTAGCAAGTGGGTAATTTTTGCATATTTTTCAAAAGTGGAAAGGTGATTTAACATATGTGAGGGGTGCGAAAAAGTTTTTGATTTGTAAACATCTGAACAGTTCTGACTGCGGCAAATAATAGATTCCTCTAAGGCCGCGTACACACGATCAAATCTATCTGCTGGAAACGGTCGGCCCGACCGTCCCAGCAGACAGATTCGACCGTGTGTACAGGCGAGCTGACGGATTTGGCCACCCGACAGATTTCAAAGCATGCTTTGAAATCTGTCGGCTGGGAACCCGTCCGCCCGACATGTATGCTGGTTAGTACGCTAACCAGCAGACATGTCTTCTCGCACACGCGCCGAATGGTTTCGACGCATGCGCGGAACTGTTTTACTTCCTGGCGCGGTGACGTGGCGGCGTCAACGTCACCGCCACGTCACCGCGCCGTCTGGCGGCGGGGATTTTGGTTTGATCGTGTGTACACGATCAAACCAATATGTCCCCAGCAGACAGATTTGTTCAAATCTGTCTGCTCGTGTGTACGCGGCCTAAGTTCCGGGAAGGATCGGAAGGATTTAGAAGTGATTAATTCATGATGTGTAAAAAGGTTGGCGTTTGACCAGGCTTTAAATGATTTTGGGTATATCCAGGCCAGGTAGAAGGCAGGATTTTTGAGAAAGGATAATAGGGGATTATATTTTGATATCAATATTTGATCACATTTCGAGGCTTCTATTAGAACCCATAACATGATTTTCTTTTTTGTATGATACTTGGTAATACTGGCCAGATGGACGGCTTGGTAATAGTTGGCAACATTGGGAAGACCAAGCCCTCTGTTAATTCTGGGGATAAATAATGTATGTGCAGGTATACTTGGTTTGATAGGGCCCCAGACAAATCTTGTTACTCTTTGTTGCACCTGTCTCAGATAGTAAGATGGGATAGAAATTGGTAATACTCTAAATAGGTATAATAATTTAGGCAAATTCTATGCAAAAAAAAACTGCGTGGGGGTCTCCCCAAAATCCATACCAGACCCTTATATGAGCACACAGCAGGTCAGGAAAAGGGGTGGGGATGAGTAAGCATCCCCCTTTCCTGAACCATACCAGGCCACATGCCCTCAACATGGGGGGTGGGTGCTTATTGATGAGGACAAGGGCCTTTTCCCAACAACCCTGGCTGTTGGTTGTCATGGTCTGCGAGCAGAAGGCTAATTGGAATCAGGCCCCCCACCCTATGTGAATGAGCATGGGGTACATTGTACCCCTACCCATTTACCTAAGAAAAAAGTGTCAAAAATAAAACCCAATCCCTGGAACCCCCGCCTCTTATGACATCACCACCCGGGTATTAGAGTGGGGCAGAGCATTGAGTCAACATTAAAAGAAAAACAGAGGAAGAAGACAGCAGAGAAGACCGGGTAAAAGAGCAAGCAAAATAGCGGGCAAAAGAACAGAAGACAGCAGAGGCGACCTGGAAGAAGATAGCGGACAAAGGGAGAAGAACTGGAGAGAAGAGTGTAGAGAAGAGCCAGAGAGGGGAGAAGGAGTTTCAAGAGATGCAGGAGCTGCTTAATAAATTACCTTAAAAACGGTGTCTTTTATTTTTGACACTTTATTTTTAGGTGAATGGTTAGGGGTACAATACCCCATACTCATTCACATAGGGTGGGGGGCCGGAATCAAATAAGGGGGCCCCCAGATTACGATAATCCCCTGCTCGCAGATCCTGAAAACCAAAGGCCAGGGTTGTTGGGAAGAGGCCCTTGTCCTTATCAACATGGGGACAAGGTGCTTTGGGGTGAGCCCCCCTGCCCCAAAGCATCCACTACCCATGTTGAGGGCATGCGGCCTGGTATGGTTCAGGAAGGGGGGCGCTCATCCATAGCTCAAATGTTCAGGAATTTAGGGCAAAGACCCAACCACTCCCCAAAACTTCCGCCCCATCTCTCTCCTGAATGTGGACGCTAAATTATATGCCAAGTTAATAGCGATTAGACTGACTGATATCCTTCCCACACTGATACACAGGGACCAATCGGGATTCACCAAAGGCCAGCAGGCTTCAGACGCCACAAGGCGAATGATCAATGTCATACACCAGGCGACTCTCTCAGGCACCCCCTCTATACTCCTGTCCCTTGATGCTGAAAAAGCATTTGACAGAGTGCATTGGGGGTTTCTATCCTCGGTCCTTTCTAAATTTGGCTTTACTGGACAGATTCATAGAGCAATCATGGCCCTTTTTTCCAATCCCTCGGCCCAAGTATATTCAGCGGACTCGTTATCACCTCCCTTTGATATTACGAACGGAACTAGACAAGGCTGCCCCCTTTCCCCTCTGATTTTTAATTTACTGATGGAAACCCTGGCCCAATCCATTCGATCAAACCCGCTTATTACAGGTATCACCATGGGAAGCAGTGAGCACAAGATCAGCCTATTCGCTGATGACGTCATACTAATACTGTCTGAGCCATCCACATCACTCCCAGCGGTCCAACAAGAGCTAGCTTACTTTAGCAAAGTGTCCTACTATAAAGTTAACAAATCTAAAAGCCATGTCTTAGACCTAGGAGTCAACACCCCCACCAGCTTATTGTTACAGAGCCAATTCCCGTTTACATGGGCTGATCTAAGCATCACCTATCTGGGTATCCAACTGACCAAATCACCCGAGCAGCTCTTCCACCAAAATGATGTCCCTTTCCGGAATAAACTTCAGGTCCAACTCCAACATTTGGGATCTCAAGAACTGTCTTGGACAGGCCGCTTAGCGGCGTTTAAAATGTTCCACTTGCCCCAACTCCTCTATCTTTTTAGGACTTTACCAATCCCCATTCCCGTCCATTTTTTTAAATCACTCCAATCTATCTTATCTTCCTATATCTGGCAAGGCAAGAGGGCTAAATGTGCCCATACCACCCTTGTTAAAACACGTAAGGCGGGCGGCATGGGATACATAGACTTCCACCATTACTACTTGGCCTCGGTTCTCACCCAATCTAGAGAATGGTTCGCGACCTCCCCACGAACTGCCTGGACACAGATGGAATCTGCCCTGGCACCTGGTAAGGGCCTTTCTCCATGGTTACTCTCCACCACTTCGTCCACTAAGACCCCTTCATCAATATCTCCTACGATGCTGGCTACCATTAAGTCATGGAACAAATTTATCTCCTTAACCCATGACCACCCTGATAATGTTAAACTGAAAATCCCGATTGAGTCCCTGCAACACCACATAGACCTGATTTCCTACAAGCAGTGGCACGAACATGGCATACTCCATGTCAACGACATTCTGGTTGATGGAATCATTGAACCGTTCCCAATCCTGCAAAAAAAGTACAATCTCCCTGATAGTGATTTCTACCTATATCTTAGAACCAAACACTTTTTATCTACATACCCCCACTGGAAACGCTACATGGCTCTGTCCACTTGGCTCTTCCTACAAAACCCTTCCCCAAGGGTGAAGGCCATATCACTTTTTTATAATACTTTACAGCAGAAATCAATCTTCATAAAATCACCCCCTCTACTTAAATGGGAATCAGATCTTGGAAGCTCCTACTCAGACCAACAGTGGGCCAAAGCTTGCAAATCCGTTTACTCTGTTACCAGCTGCTCTACCATTTGGGAACTATCCACAAAAATTATGTTAAGATGGTATCTGACCCCAGCAAAGCTGTCCAAATTTGGCACATTGCAGAGCGACAGATGTTGGAGAAACTGTGGCTCCCAGGGGACCTTGTTCCACACACTCTGGAGTTGCCCCAAACTAGCACTGTTCTGGTCATCAACCTTCCAAATAATCTCAGAAACCTCCCACTTGATAGCTGATCCCCAACCTGACCTAGCCCTTCTATCGCTTGATCTAGACAAATTTCCTCATGAGTCGAGACACACTGTCCTGCATATTCTGTTGTCAGCTAGACTGTCCATAACAAGGAAGTGGAAAAACCCTCTACCACCCACCATTGGGGAAGTTATACAAACTACTCACCTGCACTACACATACGAGACCACACTGGCGCTCAAGGATGCAAATAGAGATAATGCTGGTAAGAAATGGCTTAGGTGGACATCCTGGTACGATAAACATTGCCTAACTCCAATTGTCCTACCTTGAAATATCTGGCTTCGTTACACTCGGAGGGGGGCCAATCCGAGCCTTGGCCACAGTCTAGTCCCCATGTGGGGTGGCCGGGGCACGGGTGGGTCCCGTCCGCTGGAGACGACCTCTGACCCCCACAAACAAGTCTCTTTACACTCTATCTATACATTCCCACACTCTATCCTCTGAGTACAAATTAGTCAAACTGGTTACTGTTTCTGATATTAAGCTGTAATATATAAGGCGTTGTTCTACCGCCGCAATGTTCTTTGAATATATCTACGATCTATTAGATCTACCTCTTCGGAGGAAATGTAATGTTTGTCTTTATGTGTAATTCAAAAACTCAATAAAAATCTATTGATTAAAAAAAATGTTCAGGAATTTCAGCCCCTGACACCACAACCTGGCTGAGCAAATGTCAATTTCAAATTCAACGGAGCCAGGTGGGAAATTGCTGACCAGATCACTGTTTGGGTTTTTTAGGAAATTGTGGGTACTGTTGCTGTGTGAATACAATTAAAATCAGCATAGATTCCTCCATCCATGCTATACTGTATAGCGTATTACTGATTTATCTGTATGCTGTAGTTAGACTTACTTTCTTAAAGCTGAAGATGTATTGTCATCACTTTTTTCATAGAAAAAAATATTATGGGCCGGATTCAGATACATTTGATGTATCTGTCCAGCGGCGTAGCGTATGCTGTTTACGCCAAGCCGCCGTAAATATTATGGGCAAGTGCCTTATTCAGAAAGCACTTGCTCCATAATATGCGGTGGCGTAGTGTAAAATGCCCGGCGTAAGGCTGCGCAATTCAATGCGCTGTTCATGGACGTTCCCAGTGCGCATGTGCGAAATCACGTCGCTATTTGTCAATGTAAACAACGCGAACGTAACTGACGTCGAGCCCCATTCCCAAATGATTTACGCAAATGACATAACCGTCGTACAATTTGACGATGTCCCGACGTCCATACTTAACATTGGCTACGCCTCCTACAGCAGGGGTAACCTTACGCCGCTATAACGCTTACACAAACGATGTAAACTACGCCGGTCGGCGGCAAG
The DNA here is from genome assembly GCA_029574335.1 of Rana kukunoris. Taxonomy (NCBI): domain Eukaryota; kingdom Metazoa; phylum Chordata; class Amphibia; order Anura; family Ranidae; genus Rana; species Rana kukunoris. The sequence goes on along the minus strand of CM056052.1, from coordinate 326,186,990 downwards.
TACGTCCGGTAATCGTCGCAAATCCCTCATTTACATATTCGACGCGTAATACGATGGAAGCGTCACCTAGCGGCCAGCATAAAAACTGCAACTAATATACGACGGTGTAACAGAATTACGCCGTTCGTATATATTAGCAGAATTCTGGCGTATCTTCTTTTCTGAATAGCAAAAAAGATACGCCGGCTATTCTTAGTATTTACACGGCGTATCTAATGATACGCCAACGTAAATACTTTCTGAATCTGGCCCTATATTTTAGTTTAAACCTAAGGCACACACATCCTCATATGTAATTGGTCTCAGTTTTAGAACAGTACTGCTATAATTGGTTATATTTTCAGTGGTTGTATAATTTCATTGGCTTAATCATCATCCTTTTTTTTTAGAACCAAAAAAAGAAGAAAAGGAAGAAGAACATGTGGTTGTGATTCCTCCAGGTAACTTCACCAGCTGATTTTTTTGCCTGTGTTCTTTTGAGGAGATTTTCTTTTATGTTTTGTGTCTTTGGGACAGGAAGTGAGAGGAAATATGTCCAAAAGAAAGGATAATTCCCTACTTGTTTGTTAGTTAAACAGATACCTCCCTTTTTAATATTTTGCCCCACTTTCTTTCACATCATTATTGGGACAAATAGAGAGGATGAATTAATTCATCTGGGTCCTAAAAAAAACATATAAAAAGCAACATTTTTATATTAACATGACCAGTAGATATTTGGTGGGAGTTAAACTATTCAGTGTTTTGGACTGTTTTGGACTATTTGAAAAATGACTGCCTTCTTAGCAACCCTTCTGTGTATTAAGCAACACGTTTAAAACTTTTTTGCACAAAATTACCCTGTTAACACCTCCCTTGTGACTAATTGGATGGCTCTTAACCTCCCTGGCGGTATGATTCTTTCAGATTTTAGGTGCTGAAAGCGGTACCATTAATTTGCATGGAAATTTGGTGTTTTAGATTGCGGGCTTGCAATTCTTAGGAATAACTCACCTAAATCTGTCCAAACCACAGTCTCTAGTAGACTATGAAAAAGTTTGAATCACAAAATCATAAATTATAATATAATAAATATATATATATATATATATATATAATAAATCAAAAAGATTTTTTGAGGGGTCAAACTAGGGTGCAAAATCATTATTCAGTAAATGTCTCGGGTATGAAAATCTTTAAAGCAAGGTATGGCGCAAAGTCCAACGTCGCAGTCGAGACAACAGAAGCGCGTTTCTTTGCATATTTTTCTTCCGCTGTCGTCCCGCTTGGAGCAGCAAACCACACACATCCATGTGGGTGCTGTTTTTTTTCCAGTGGGTGGTACGTAGTCCAAAAAATGACGACCAGTCAGTCGCTCAGGTTTCACAACAACAGAAGCCCGTCGTCCAGAACGGTTTACTGCCGTTGGCATTTGGTGTTTCAGAAAAATCTGTTCTGCCACCTTCCACATAAAGTCTGCATGGACCATAGACCTGACACTTTTTTTTTCAGCAGGATGAAGGAGTTCCAGAGACATTGCTCCAAAAGATGTCGGAAATTGTTTTTATAATACTTTTTCTGCTGCTTTCTCATAGCTGGGTAAAAGGTCATGGCCTGGTCAGCCCTGTCCACACCTCCCATCGTGTGGTTGTAGTCCAGCACAACCTGTGGCTTTCTAACATCTTTTCCACCTCTGCTATGGACCATGGCGATCGAGGTGCCAGTTGGCTCTCTGATTGTAAGCCGCTCTGACCATTATTGAGAGTGTTTGGTCTTTTAGACACACACGGTTTTATCATATGCACTGTAGCCGCACCTGGCTTTCCACTATCTTTTGTTTTTGTTGTGGACCCCACCCTGACTCCATATACCCTTGTCCCACTCCCCTTCCCCCTCCCCCACCACCACACCAAGGCATCAAAATTAAACACCCAACAGTTAAAGTGACCATGCAGATTGATCTCTGTATAGAGGTTATATGTGTTAAAGATTGTATATTGTGTATAGGGCCTGCTAATTATTTATGTACAATGCTTTTGATTTCTGGAAACCATTTGGATGTAATTTCTCTTTCATGCACTTTTCTACATGTTAGTACGTTATTTAAAAATGTAATAAATACTATTGAAACAGATAAACGTATAAATCGCAATAAACATATGTTCTAACCATTCCCACTTTATCCAAAACTAAAAAGAAGGCCTTGCCTTTAAAAATAATTGTATATCCTTTATATTCAATAGGGAATAGTTTCTAAAATTATAAGTAATGGTTTATTGATGATTTATGGATTTTAGGTATGGGCAGTAATTCCTTGCATAAAAAAAAAAAAAACACATATGCTGTACATGTGTTTGACAAAGCAGGCCAATATGAACTTAATGTAGTGACTATATCTCAGTTCATTAAAGCAAAGTTAAACTCAAAATGTAAAAAAACACTGTTAGCAGTAATGTACACTGAGCCATGCATGCGCAGCTCAAAATTCAATTAAGGCTCCCACTCTGAGATGTGATATAGTGGCTCCTATGCACATGAGTGGCAGTGAAATCATCATGACCTGACCATCAAGGCGGCCAAATAGAGAAAAAACTAAAAGAAGACCGTGAGATAGGGATGAGCCACACACCCCCGGTTCGGTTTGCAGCAGATCATGCGAACAGGCAAAAAATCAGTTCGAACACCGTTAAAGTCTATGGAACTCGAACATGAAAAATCAAAAGTTCTCATTTTAAAGGTTAATATGCAAGTTATTGCCATAAAAAGTGTTTGGGAACCTGGGTCCTGCACCAGGGGACATACATGTGCAAATAAAAGTTTTAAAAACAGATTTTTTTTTGGGAGCAGTGATTTTAATAATGCTTAAAGTGAAACAATTCCTTTAAATTTCGTACCTGGGGGGTGTTTATAGTATGGCTGTAAAGTAGCACATGTTTTCAGTGTTTATAACAGTTTATGCACAAAATGAGATTTGTAAAGGAAAAAAAGTAATTTAAAACTACTCGCCGCAGATTGTTGGGTCCAGGCAATGACAGATAAAAGTAATTGAAAAAAAAAACAGCATGGGTTCCCCCCTAGTCCATTACCAGGCCCTTTGGGTCTGGTATGAATATTAAGGGGAACCCCTCCTGAACCGTACCAGACCACATGCCCTCAACATGGGGAGAATGTCCCCATGTTGATGGGGACAAGGGCCTCATCACCAAAACGCTTGCCCAGTGGTTGTGGGGGGTCTGTGGATGGGGGGCTTATCAGAATCTGGAAGCCCCCTTTAACAAAAGGACCCCCTACCATTTCATCCAAAAAAATGACAAAAAAAGGTAAAAAAACAAACACACGGTTTGGGACAAGTCCTTTAACCTCCCTGGCGGTCTTCCCGTGTGTGGCACGGGGTGAGATTTTAAAGCTACGATCGGTAACCCCGTGCCACACACGGACTTGCCTCGCTGGATGCAGAAAAAAGTTTACTTACCTTTTCTCTGCGATCCAGCGATGAATCCCCGCAGTACACGGCGGGCGGATGTCCGCCTGATGCTGTGTGTTCCGCCGATTCCCTTCCCTGCGAGCGTCGCGATGTAGGGGGGGGAACGGCGCCAAATTTAAAAAAGTGAACAAACAATATACATACAGTACACTGTAATCTTATAGATTACAGTACTGTATGTAAAAAATACACCCCCCCCCATGTCCCTAGTGGTCTGCCCTGTACACTACATGTCCTTTTATATAATAAAAACTGTTCTTTCTCCCTGCAAACTGTAGATTGCCCATAGCAACCAAACGTGTCCCTTTATGGCAAAAATTGTTTTAGAGCAGCTAAAAAACAGCGATAATAAATCAGAATCACTTGCAGAATTTAGCGATAGCGATTTGTGGGGAAATTCGTCATAAAAAAAAAAAATAATGACAGCAAAAATTCTGCAACTGAGCAAATTTCAGTGATTTTGATTTGATTACATTATTGAATAATTTTTACTATAATTATATTATTATTTGTTATAATTTTTTATAATTATTTATTATATTATAATTTTTAATAAGAAAAAAAAAAAAAATCATACCCAGGATGCCTATTAGACTCTTGTTTGGATAGATTTCAGTGAGTTATTCCTAAGAATTACAAGCCTACAGTATAAAACGCCAAATTCCCTTGCAAATAATGGTACCGCTTTTAGCACCTAAAATCTGAAAGAATCATACCGCCAGGGAGGTTAATAAAAATAAAAATAAATCCAGTGCTGTAATCCTTCTACTACCCACTGTCACTACAGTCTCCATAGGAGACACCCAGCCAAATGATGCGCAACCCATCTGTCAGCTCTTAAATAACCAAGGATGAGAGCCAACCGTGACGTGGAAGGGTGACCCTTCGCTCCTCTGATGCAACAGGGTTTCCCTGCCGCGTCTGGTATGGTTCTGGTAATGGACTGGGGGGGAACCCATGTCGTTTTTTCAATGGCTTTTATCTGTATTGCCGGGACCCGACAATTCATAATAGCGAGTAGATTTAAATAACTTTTTTCCTTTAGTTTCAATTATGTTTATTGAAAATTTTTATACAACAGTACAAAAGTATCTCAGCACATTAGCATGTGTTAGCAAACGCAATCAAGGGCCCATACATAAATTGTAAAAGTAATGCAGTGTCCAACAGAAATAATAACAATCTCAGAAAAACTCTAGGGTATAACCCAAAGTGCATACAAAATCATAAGCATGTCTTACTGCTAGAACTAGTACCTAAACATGAGGGCCAGTGTTTGAGAACTCTTGAGAGAAAAATAGAGAGGAAGAAGAGATAAAAAAAGAAGGAAAAGAAAGAAATAGGGCAACCTTCCAGAGCCCTAAGATCCGTCAAAAAGGACCATAACTACGTCGCAAGCGTCCTTAGTTCATTAGTAAGATATCCAAACCATGGGTCCCAGACTTTATGGAATAGCTTTATTTTGTCCTGAACCAGTGCCGTCAGTCTTTCGTTCAACATCAACCATAACAGTTTCCTTTTAAGCTGATCGAATGGCGATTGTAATCTTTGCTGATATAAAAATGAAAGTAAGCAGCCGTCTTTGGGCCTTAGAGGCTTTGACCACCCTGCCACACTAAAGAGCATGTTTCTCTAATTTAGCCATGTTCAACTGAGTCAAAGAATAAATAAAATTATAGACCCTGATCCAAAAACTTCTAACCTTAGGACATGTCCACCAAATATGGTAGGTGGTTCCCGTCTGGCCACAGCCTCTAAAACACTTAGCGGTAACTCCATGTACAAAGGTAGCAAGCTTAGCCGGCACCATATACCATCTAAGCAACACTTTATAATTAGCTTCTATTATAGATGTATTGATAATTGATCTAGACCAGTGTTTTTCAACTTCAGTCCTCAAGGCACACCAACAGGTCATGTTTTCAGGCTTTCCATTATTTTGCACAGGTGATCAATGAGCCATTTCATCTGAGGGAAATCCTGAAAACTTGACCTGTTGGTGTGCCTTGAGGACTGGAGTTGAAAAACACTGATCTAGACGCAGTGTCCGACATCCTGTGCCAATCCTCCAAATCAAGGGTTTCCTGCAAATCTTCTTCCCATTGGAGCGTATAATTCAATTTAGTTGATGAACTCATCAACATTGCATATAATTCAGAGATATGGCCTCTGAGTCTATCATAGTGAGTGCAAAAGTGCTTCATGGGAGTAGAAGCTGCTAGATCACCCCGACGAGAAAATGAAGGTATTCCACACAGGGCACTTAAAGGACCTTTTTATTCTTAAAGGGCCTTTTTCTGTGACTAGCTTTGGGGGATGGCTCCCATGCACCCCCTATGAGCGGGCCGCCACTGGGTGTCAGAAAAAGAGCATGGGGGTGAGCACTACCCTGGGGAACGTGTTCAATGCAGTTATACTGTGGCCATATTTGGGCAGTAATGTCATATATAGAAGTGGCAGAAATACACAGATACATGATTTTTAGCTCCCACTGAACAGGGGACCAGGGTTGAGCCTTCATCAGAACGCTCAAATAGCCAGAGTTCAGCCCTTACATACATTTTGACTGAACGGCTCATCCCTAGTGACATTGTCACCAGCACAGGAAAAGAAGGTACGTTTCCCCAATGAGGACACAATATAAGCAAAATATAAGCAGGTTAAACTTCAACTTTCAATATTTTCAATATTGGGATTGGTTTACTAAATCTGAGTCCCCCTTTTTCTTACCTGAACCCAATTGTTCCAGCGACGAGCATGAGCCCAGCAGCTACAGCCGCTATCTCGGATCCTCAATGGATAGATTAATAATAGCAGGAGCCATTGGCTTATGCTGCTGTTAATCAAATCCAGTGACACAGGAGCTGGGGGGCGGGGCCGAGTCTTGCTGTCTGTGTCAATGAACGCAGCAGCAGGACTCTGGAGCGCGCCCAATTGGGTACCCCCATGCAAATCAGCCCTCGGTTGGGGCACTTGTCGAAGAGGAGGAGCCAGGAGCATCGCCCGGGGAACCCAGAATAGGATGATCGAAGCCACTCTGTGCCAAACTTTGGCACAGAGCAGGTAAGTATGACATGTTTGTTATTTTTAAAAAAAAAACATTTAGCCCTGGTTCACACTGGTGCGATTTGACATGTCAAATCACATATCATATCAGCAGAATTTTCCGGCAATTCCAGGCAATGGCACATCCTAATCAGTGTGACGCTGCATCGGCGTTGCTGTACTGAGTTCAAAAAGTCGTTTCGGTACTACTTTTTGGGATTTCGGACCGCAATTTAAATTCAGCTGAACTTGCACGGCTTCATTCCCGCAGCACAGTGTGAACCTGGGCTTACAATCAGTTTAAGTGAACAAGCTTAAGTTATAAGCTGATTGGCTACCATGCACAGTTGCACCAAATTGTGCACTCTCCAGTTTTAGTAAATCAACGCCATTGAATTGTGAACCCAGTCCTGGGTTTCATCTCATTAATCTATTTTGCACAATAATATTTACTATATGAGTTTTGTAGCTAAGCTTAATACTGTATTTTTTTTTTTTTCAGAGCCAGAAAAAGAAGACATGGTGGTTTTACCAATCCCAACAGGTATTATTGTTTATCCTAATCTTGAACTGATGCCCCTGAAAATCATTATCACTTAACTACTACCAGAAAAATATATGTGCATACTCATATAATTCATAATTTTAAAATTCTTCCAAACATTTAATTTCTCTCAAAAATGTCTAAATGCATACATATGTAACACAGTGTATCTAAAATTCTTATTTTAGTTGCTGAACCTGTAAAAGAAGAACAAAAAGTAGCAGCTCCAGTTGTAACAGGTATATGAAAAATATTGTTATATTTATTTCAAAAGGCTATATTTGGTCTATTGATTGTTTTATTTATTAGAGATGATGTCAGTTTACATTTTTCAGGTTACTGACTTTAATATAATGTTTAAAATTAGCATTAACTAGCGCTCTCCTTGTTTACGCAATTCATTATGTCTTTTGAAGTGTCCTAGAAATTCTGTATTAAATAGTCTACACTAAACCCCACCCTTTATTTTACCATATCTGACATCACCAGGGTGTCTGACAGTTGCCCGTAAAGCTTGCTCTCTGTGAGAATTTTGATTGAACTGGAATCAGGGCTTGGGTGAGGGTGGACAACAGTTGTTGTAAACAGTGTTTGCTTTGCCTGTACTGAGCATTGGGGTCCGGGATGAAGGGATAGGATGGGAAGCTGCTCCAGCTTCAGTGTGTTCCTGTGGAGGGGGAGATGGCTCCTCTTTATCACATGTGCCACGGCAGCAATGTCTGACATTTTTGTTTTAAGTTAACCAGCAACCTTGATGGAGCAGTAAATAAATTGCTACAGCTAGGATAGCATTAGTAATTAGTAATTTCAAACATTTATGTTAGCAGTCTGATTATTATTTTTTTAATAATAGTATCTTTTTAAACAAGTAACCACTGTTAAAAGTATAACTTATTGTTTAGAAATGACTTTTAAGGAAATGATAGATCTTTACTGTTGCTACTCATAAAATATTTTTTGGTTTCAGTCACTGACAGAATATTTTTTTTTTTTTTTTTTAAGATACTGAAAAAGAAGATGAAAAGCAGGTTACCCCCATAACAGCAGGTACATGCATTATACTATTGTTCAGCATTCAGTCACAATTGTTTTTGTGATTCAGTCTAGATTTCAACCTAATTCAACACATTCCTAAAGCCAAATTCCGATACAGATAAAAACATTTAAACTAGCTATTTAGTAAAGAAGAAATTTAGGCTCACTGGTTTCATTGGCTGTGTCCAATCAAAGCAAAGCGTCATGTGTTGACAAAACAGGGTTCCATACAGAAGGAATAATCTCTCTGTTTCGTATTCCTACAAACCATTAATAAGGCTTGGTGCACACTACTGTGACCAGAAAGTCAAGTGACTTATGGTACGACTTTATCAGGCATCTTCCTAGCGATTTCCAGGCGACTTGATGTGACTAGAGTACTACTTTTGGTGCGACTTTGAATCGACTTTCAGGGAATGCCTGTGCAATCTTCCTGTAATGTTGGATCCAAATCACATCAATATAGTTGAGTACCCAACTTGGAGGTGAAATCCAAGTCTATGGGCATAAGTCAGTTGAAGTCACCTTAAAGTAGTACATGAACCTTTTCTAAAGTCGGAGCAACATCATTAGTGCTAATAAGGACAAATCTCATTGACTAACATGGGATTTCACATGTCATGCAACTTCAGGTCTTACAATCTGGATCCCAAGTAGCAGCAGTGTGAATCAAACCTAAGGAGCAGAGAGCACTTTAGTAAAAATAAGCACACAATACACATTGATAGGCACACAATTAACCCCTTGATTACCTGAGATGTTAACCCTTTCCCACCCAGTTTCATTAGTACTGTGGCAGTGTATAGTATTAGCACTGATCACTGTATTTGTGTCACTGGTGGTGTCAGTGGCAGTTAGTCAGTTCCCACTCAGTGTCAATTAGTATAAGATTGCCCACAGCACTATCGCAGTCCCATTATATGTGATCACCACCATTAGTAGAATAAAAAAAAATCCAGTATACATAGTTTGTAGACTTTAATGCAAACCAATCAATATAAAATTTTTGAGTTTTTTTTTACCAATGTAACAGAATGCCTACGTTTATGAAAGAAAAAAAAATAGTTAACACTTGTTAAAGACTTTAAATATTTAGAATTCTGGGTCAAAGGGTTACCAATTTCAGGCTGAATGATAGCTAACATGCTGACTACACAGAAATGTAATTTAACTTTGTTCATGAAATTGTCAAACAGCAAAATTAAATAATCAAAGGACATCAGGCAAAGTTAATGGAAAGAAAACAACTTTAGTTTACGTCAACTCTGTTTTCAACTGAAATGCAGGCTTCCTACTGGCTGCATTTATGGGACGGGTAAGGTTGCATTTATGGGACTGGTAAGGTTGCATTTATGGCATCCTACTGGTAGCATTTAGTGTTTATATTACATCTGTATGTTCTTGCAGAGCCTAGAAAAGAAGAATTTCTTGTTGTGTAAGTTCCAAGAGGTACTAATACATGATATTAGAAAGATGAATTAAGATGAATTATAACAATTCTGTTGAAGAGGCATAGGCAGCATAGTCTGTGATCTCGGGCAAAGACTGGCATATAGTCGCCAACTCATCATTTGGCTGAAACTAACATATTTGATACAAGTATACACAGTATGATACAATTTTCCAGTCTTCCATCCTGTCTACCATTGCAATCAGGATGGGTAGTCATTTTTTCTATATAACAAAAAAATATTCTGAGCCAAATGGTGAACTAAAATATTTACCAGTGCCCATGAAATTTAGCATGACCTGTGCCAATGAAATGCAGCCTTACTAGTCACATAAATGCAGCCTGACCTGTGCCAAAGAAATGCAGGCTGACATGTGCCAAAGAAATGCAGCCTTACCAGTCCCATAAATCCAGCCTTACCAGTTCCATAAATGCAGCCTTACCAGTCCCATAAATACAACCTTACCAGTCCCATAAATGCAGCCTTACCAGTCCCATAAATGCAACCTTACCAGTCCCATAAATGCAACCTTATTAGTCCCATAAATGCAGCCTTACCAGTCCTATACTGTAAATGCAGCCTGACCTGACATCATCACATCCGCCTGACAGAAGACAGAGCTGTCCGAGCAGCTGCCACGGCCGTACTCCATTCGGTCGCTCTGTCTTCTGAGTGAGAGGTTGAACCGGGAGATTGCCTGGCGCTCGTGGGGGCTTGGTGGTGTCTATCCATCGCTCTCCTGTCTCTCTTCTGCCGGTACTAAAATGGCGGTGGTGGCAGTGCCTGGTCAATATTTACTCCATAAGATGTAGAGACATATTCCCCCATATTTTTTGGAGGAAATAGGGCTTCTTATGCAGCAAAAAATACGCTAACTAAATATTGTTCCTAGCAGCCATACCAAAAGTATCTAAAAAAATCTTTGATGTGACGCTTTCTCAATAGCAGTGAATTCATTTTCTAATGTGTAAAGCTTTCTAAAAACAAAAACATTATATTAATAGTCTATGAAGTGCTTTAGTGCAAAAAAAGTTCATATACTGATGTCACTGTCCAAAGTGCAAACAATATGAATCCAGTTCTTTAAAAATGTGCTTCCACCATCTGTGAAAATGGTGTGTCCCAGCCTCTCACCTCAGGTAGAGACCCCTGTAGGTCTAGTCGCACTTGTAGTATATATCCCATAGGTGTCCAAAGCAGCAAACTATTTCTCCTTAAAATACTCTACCATATCTGAGAGACTCTCAAATAAAGGCAGGAAACTCTACTGAGCGTCTTAATCTCCTCAATCTCTTCAACTTCCCTCCATTGTAAGCTCACATTAGTATACTTTTATTATGCATGCCAGAAGTAAACATTCTTTAGAACCAATAAAAAGAGAAAACAATCCATGGTACAATATCTTTGAATGTGATAGTTAAATTTTTTTACACAAATTGTAAAGGCAAAGGCACATTTGCCAAGTTGTTATTACAAGCCCAAACATGTTTTAAAGGGAACCTATTACATTAAATATGTCATAGAAATCAACAGGCTTAAATAAAAAAGATCACTTTTGCCTGCTGCTTATGGGATCTCTTTTTTCTTTCCTTTCAGACTGATGTGCAGTAAGACATTGTCGGTTCTAATAAAAGTTTATGTTTTATTGGATGCTGGGTTATTACAATTAATTATTATTATATTGCTCTTTTTCATAGGTCTATTAAGTTAAAATATGTTAATTTATGCTTTAAGATCACTCAGAACTGTAGATATGATACTGTTTTGCTCAAGTTAGACATGAGTTTGTAAATATTTTCTTATAGTAAATTTGGGGAAGAAAGTTCTGTATTATCTTAGCATATTATGTCATTAGTTATTGACATAAAGCTGATTTCTGGTCATTTTTTTTTGGTAGCCTCGAACCCCTCAGGTATATTGCTCATTTAATCTAGGGTGCATGTAAATATAGTGATTTACATATCTTATTATTGGCCCCCACAGTCTTTCTCCCCACTGGACAACCAGTCCCCCCAAGTTTCTACTTTTTCCCATCATGTGGCTATGCCCTTGCTGACATCATCAAGCACAATGTAACTAGTGGTCCTACATTTTTTATAAGAGCATTAATAGCCCACCCACAATCCAAAGCTCGAGCTAGAGAGGAAGGGGCTACCAAATAGAAATGTTTGGAAACTCACCAGAGTTCAGATTTAGGAGTTGCACTACTACTTTGATAAGTAATTTACTGTCATAAGTAATTAAAAAAAATTATTTTAGAAGCAGAAAAAGAAGACAGAGTATGTGCTGTGCCCATCTTTACAGAAAAAGAAAAGAAGCAAATTATTGTACCAATATTACCAGAAAAAGTAGAAGAAAAAATAGTTGTACCAGAATTACCAGAAAAAGTTGAAGACAAAATAGTTGTACCAATATTACCAGAAAAAGTAGAAGAAAAAATAGTTGTGCCAATACTACCAGAAAAAGAAGAAGAGAAAATTGTTGTGCCGGTATTACCAGTAAAAGAAGAGGAGAAAATTGTTTTGCCGGTATTACCAGTAAAAGAGGAGGAGAAAATTGTTGTGCCGGTATTACCAATAAAAGAAGAGGAGAAAATTGTTTTGCCGGTATTACCAGTAAAAGAAGAGGAGACAATTGTTGTGCCGGTATTACCAGTAAAAGAAGAGGAGAAAATTGTTGTGCCGGTATTACCAGTAAAAGAAGAGGAGAAAATTGTTGTGCCGGTATTACCAGTAAAAGAAGAGGAGAAAATTGTTGTGCCAGTACTAACAGGTATTTATAATAACATCTTTATTATCTTTATTGTAACATCATTTAATAACATTGTAACTTTTAATAACAAGCTATTCTTGGAAAAAAAGTTGCCAAAAAATGGAGAGTTAATTGTTTTTTTGCTGCATGCCACAAAATTAATTTGTTATGATGCTATGAAACTGTACAGAGGTATTGCTAATGTAAAAAATATCAGACATTCTTTACAAACCATATTATCATCCCCATTATCAAGGCTGAGTGGTGCAAAGCATACTTACACATTATGGAAGACTTACTCTTCTCTGTCCCTCCTCCAGCACTGACAGCTACACAATACCCACTGAAGCTCAATCACCACCACCGCCATCTTCTCTGCCTTCAAGCTGGTAGTCTTTCCTGTTTCCAATTGGGTAGCTACTAATGGCGTAACTCATCTAATTACATCACCCTAGCACCTGACTCCAGTGAGTTGGTAGCTTATAGTGCCACAAGTAGTGTACTCCCACACATAAGATTATTAATGCAAAGTCATTTCCAAGCAAAAGAAACATACAAAACATTTTCTGGCAAAATTCTCTACCTCCTTACTTTTTGTTTTTGTTTTTTATGTGATGTACTGTAATTAGTGTGCCATTTCTTTAAACTCTTTAATTCATTCCAGCATATCATTCTGCAGATTGCTTGGGTGCATCACATGAATTACAAAGTAACATGGGAAGATTTTCATAAAGATCATTTTTTCCAGCACATGTTGCATTTCATAACATGGTTAATATTGCAGCAACATACATATTGTCAAAATCACTCTACTTTACTTGGAAAGAGTAAAGAGCTTATTTTACCTGAGAATATATACACGTATCTCTGTCTGTTATAGTTAATGTCTGTTTGTGTCTGCTTGCCATTGTGTTTGCCTATTGTTGATTGTCTATCAGCCTTTACAAATCAATGATAGCCAGTCATGTGTGAGTTTGGGGAATAAGGTACTTACCCTGTACAATAATTTATGAACTAAATTCTTCCCAGATATGACATTTTTTAAAAGAGACCACATGTCTTGTGAGAACTGTGTTCAGAATTGCACATTCAATTATATTTTATCACAGAAGTAACCGTGGATCACAGAAGGAACTAAGGATAAAACATGTTTGCTTTGTTAAGTATTGTTGTCTGTTTTGTTCTTTGCACCCGCTTTAGTAAATGTCCCCTATGAGTTAAGTCCAAGGAGGTGCATGACATCTCTTGAACTTATTTGTATTCTTTAGATCTGACAGGTTTATGGCTCTGCCGGTGCATACACTGACATTCTAGGCTGTAAGAAAGGAGAGAGAGACACACAGAGCAGTTATGCCCACCTATCCCCTCTGATGCACATTCAGAGAAGCCTTTGCATTTTGTGAATGAGTTCACATAATACAAAGGTTTCTGTAAATGGGTAGGATGAGGGGAGGGGGCAGGCATTGCATAACTTGAAGCATCAGAGTTGGACTCCCAGAAATACAGCAATAGCCATCTCCCTGGGAGATGTAAATAATAGAGATAAGCCCAAGAGGTGTCAAGAGATGTCCTTGCTTGGATCTAACTCACGGTGTACCTTCACTTTTTTACAAAGCAGCTAAATTACTAGATTTCAGCTTTAATATAGGAAAATTGACTGTTAATTTAGTAAAGTGATTGCTCACTTTGAACATATGTTATAAATACAGATACTTTCAAACCTGCAAGTATTAAACTAATATCATTCTTATAGAACCTGAAAAGAAAAAAGAAGAGGTCAAGATAACAGTGGCATTACCAAGTGGTACGTACTAAAATATATCAATTTTTTATATTTTAATAAAAATTATTTCTGTAATTATTCATCTGGCAGGCACTTTTTAGAACTATAGTATATTTGACAACTTTCCTGTCCTTGTGTCTCTTCAATGAGCAGTATTACAAGAAAGTGCCAGAATTGAAATAATTTCATATATTCTTTAACTGGGACTCCCATGTGTCCAGTTCAATACAACCTATTTCTTTGCCCCTGGCAATATACAACTTTGAATTCTTGTCATAATGTAATTTAAAAGTCTCTTACACTTTTCTGGCAAAACCTTTAAAGTACAGTAAATTTCTGGAACTGGTTATAATAATTTAGTATAGGTAAAGGCATGTTTTTATAAGCACAAAATGTCAATTCTCTCTCAGCAAACTGAAGTTAAAGCTGAAATAACTTTTTATTTAGAAGAATAATGCCATTAAGTGTTGCATTACGATGATTTTTTTTTTCAAATATTTACAATTATTTCAAGAAAAAATACTGTATATATAAATATATATCTATCTATATATATATATATATATATATCTATATATATATATATATATATATATATATATAGATATATATATATATGTATATATATATAGATATATATATACATAGATATATATGTCTATATATATATATCTTTTTTTTTAAAAACATTTTTTTTTTGCTATTCTGAATATGGTATTACAAATTCCAATATTGTTATAAATAATTTTAATTTCTTATAGAGGCTGAAAAAGCAGATGATCAAATTAATGTGCCAGTACCAGCAGGTATTATTTGCCTTCCTTAATAATGAAAAACATAGACAAATATTTTCTAACAGCGTATCTACAAAGATATGAGCAAGGTTAAAAATGAATATTCTAACATATCACTGTAATTTCCACATTAAAGTGGATACCATGTATAGAATACTATACTAGCAACTGGACAAATATATTCAGAATTTTAAGTGCTTGGTTATATTACCTATATCAGTTTTGTTTGTCTTTATCATTATAAATTCACATTTCAAAATCAGCATGCAGCAATACCTGGGGTGTACAGATCCCTTGAATCTTCACGTGCAACTCTTATGCCGCATACACACGACATTTTTCTCAATGTGATTTGTCGTGATTCCTCTCAAGCCTGCCTTGCATTCACACGTTCTTGAAAAAAAATGTTCGAGGCAAAGCGCGGTGATGTACAACACGTACAACGGCACTTTGAAAGGGGAAGTTCCATTCAAATTGTGCCTTTGGGCTGCTTTTGCTAATTTCCATGTCACATAACTTGCTTCTGAGCGTGTTTTTTCCCCCCTCGATAAAGCGTACACACGACCGTGAAAAAATGACGATGTGAAAAGACGAGAAAAAAGAAAGCAGGTTCTAAATTTTTAACGCCCATTTTTCACATCAAGAAAAATGCTCTGGAGCATACACACGACCGTTTTTCACGACCAATTTAAAAAAATTGCATTTTCTCATCATGTGTACGCGGCATTACACTATAAATAAATTTGATTAGCTTCTAGCAAACTCTAAGTAGTTGAACAAGTTTCTTATGTATAGATGTTATGCATCACCACTAGTCTGCTTGCTTCCATTGCAGTGGGTTCACATACTGTACCATTGTGATTTTGGGTACCATGTATTTTGTTTTTTAATTAAGTCACCATTGTTCTTAATTATATTTATTTTTGTTTATTGTATCTCTAATAAAATTCACTAATTTTACTAACATACTTGGTCCGTCTATAATAGATCCAATCAGGGTTTTTCACCTTGAGCACTAGTCATTTCAATTGTTTCATATTACCGGATCGGTCAGACCAGGTGATTTGGTATATACACACACCAATCACTCTCCCTTAGTTCCTATTTGATGTAGTTTCACACTTATCTATGCTTATGTCTAAAAAAAAATGAAATGTCCAATACTTATATTTCCATTTTCTAATGACCATGATTATGTAAACAAAGATTGTAATTTTCATTATTTTTGACCAGTACGGAAATATTATCTATCTATTTTTATGTAATGCTTGTGACATTAGGTTGGATACCTTATTGTGGAGTGGTGGCTAGAATTTTTTTTTTTATTATATTAATCACCCTAAAATGGCTGGTGGTGCTACTTGTGCTACATTACAGCTGTGATGCACTAGATCATAACATTTACAAAACATAGATTGGATATCAGAAGAATGTCCTGTCAATCTCCCATGATGCACACATCTTTCTTAATCCTTCTGGACTTGCACCCCCACACCACTACAGATTTGAGGGGTACAGAAAAAAAATTGAAGCAATGAAATGGCAAATATTTAACAAGGTTTGCTTGATGTCTCCAGAAAGAGCATGCATTTTTCTTGCTATCTAGTCCACAGCGTGATAGATGGAATAAAATGATGCAAACTGCATATAACTTTTATATTACACTCATAAAATGTTAGTGTACATGTGAAGTTAGTTTACAAACCCACATGCTTTCCTGTGATATTTATAAAGTGATGCTTTCTTTTGGGATATTTTTATGTAATCAAATAAATCTATTGCCAGTGTTGCTGTATCTCGAGCAATAAAGAATATATTTTGCTGATAGTGAAAGAAAGCTAAAGTATTCTCTTGTGGGGAAAGTATTTCATAAAGATTTTATATGTGAGTATGTGGCCTGGTAAATTCAACTGTTATTTTTACACAGAAAATGTTGATATGACATTCTGTCATTTTTCTTGTTGCAATTGTTTTATTTTTTCCCCCTGGTCCTTTTACATATCAGTCTTTATGATGTGCTTAGGAACAGCTATTGTTTGGAGACTCAGGGAATAACAAAGGAGAAAATTAATACTGTTTTGTTCCATACAATCCTAAATTATAGTGTTTAAAATATTTATGCATGATTAGGTTCTCCAACATCAACCTGAATGTTTACTATAAAAAATGTAAATGAAATTTCACACTAGTGTGATTAATATGTTTGGTACAGGTGTACTGTACACATAAGAATATTTAAAATATGCCAAATAAAAGAAAAACTCTCAATGACATCATAAACATGTGTGGCAATGCTCCAAAGGTAATCCCCAAAGTATATATAAAATGTAAATGTTTGTTTAATTTAAATAAGAGTAAGAGTGAGAGATCCAAATTTTTACTGTTTACCGTATTTCTCTGCTGAAGTAGTTCATACTTCCTGTATATTGCTATTTGACTCATCAACCAGTAGAACTTACAATAATTCATTTATTCTGTTAAAGTATATGTAAACTAAATTACAAAAATGTCATATAAGCTTTGACATATTATTGTAATTTAAAAGTAAATTTCTTTCTTTTTGAATCTGAAGCATTTAGTAAAATAATATCTGTTAATCCTGCCATAAAAGTCTTTGTTCAGGCACTTCTTGTTATAGGAGCTGCTGGAGTGCATACGTGTAGAAAGTAAGATGTTTCAAACCAGTGGCAGGAGATTATCAATGCCAATATGCAACAATGGTGACATTTAAATTTTATTTAAACAAAACATGGCAATTGTTTTAGCTACGTGGTGTTTTGAATAACGTTGGCATTCAGTTAGGCCGCGTACACACCATAGGTTAAACTGATGCGAACCGTCTGATGGACCGTTTTCATCGGACCAAACCGATCGTGTGTGGGCACCATTGGTTAGTTATTCATTGGTTAAAAAAAAGAGAACTTGTTTTAAATTAAACCGATGGATTCCTAACCGATAGGTCAAAACCGATCGTTACTAGGCACGACCATCGGTTAAAAATCCATGCATGCTCAGAATCAAGTCGACGCATGCTTGGAAGCATTGAACTTCATTTTTCTCAGCACGTCGTTGTGTTTTATGTCACCGTGTTCTGACACGATCGGTTATTTAACCAATGGTGTGTGGGCACGATGGTCCATCAGTCAGCTTCATCGGTTAACCGATGAAAATGGTCCATCAGACCGTTCTCATTGGATGGACTGATCGTGTGAACGCGGCTTAAGGGTTTACATCTGTTTTCAATAAATACTACTATAACAAGCAGTAATAGAATATTCATTCATTAAGTTATACATCCATTTTAACTTTAAAATTGAAAAAAATTGCAGAGATTCCCAGGAAAAAAGAGGAACCCCCAGCAGAAATTAAAGGTAAAAGCAGTGTGGTATGTGTGTGCGAGTGTGTGCAAAGATTGTGTTTGCAATTCTCTATTTTTATTTTATTTAGTACCTGAAAATGAGGGAATAGAGCCTAAAATGCCACCACAAACAGGTACTGCATTGCTAAACAAGTCAGCTTTATCAAGCCTAGTGATCTTTACATTGAAATAATATAGGCAGTAGGGATGGTCCGAACGACCCCCAGTTTGGTTCGCACCAGAACTTTCGAACATCATGAAAGTTCTGAGCCATATAACAAACCCCATTAAAGTCTATGGGACCTGAACGTGAAAAAAGTGCCCATTTTGAAGGCTTATATGCAAGTAATTGTTTATACAATGGTTACTGCCCTTATGGACATGTATCAATGAGAAAAAGTTTGTAAAAAAACATAATTTTTAAATGAGCAGTGATTTATTTATTCTTAGAGTGAAAGCATAAAAATGAAAAACATATTTCAATATAGCGCCTCCATACAATCCTAAATTATAGTGTTTAAAATATTTATGCATGATTAGGTTCTCCAACATCAACCTGAATGTTTACTATAAAAAATGTAAATGAAATTTCACACTAGTGTGATTAATATGTTTGGTACAGGTGTACTGTACACATAAGAATATTTAAAATATGCCAAATAAAAGAAAAACTCTCAATGACATCATAAACATGTGTGGCAATGCTCCAAAGGTAATCCCCAAAGTATATATAAAATGTAAATGTTTGTTTAATTTAAATAAGAGTAAGAGTGAGAGATCCAAATTTTTACTGTTTACCGTATTTCTCTGCTGAAGTAGTTCATACTTCCTGTATATTGCTATTTGACTCATCAACCAGTAGAACTTACAATAATTCATTTATTCTGTTAAAGTATATGTAAACTAAATTACAAAAATGTCATATAAGCTTTGACATATTATTGTAATTTAAAAGTAAATTTCTTTCTTTTTGAATCTGAAGCATTTAGTAAAATAATATCTGTTAATCCTGCCATAAAAGTCTTTGTTCAGGCACTTCTTGTTATAGGAGCTGCTGGAGTGCATACGTGTAGAAAGTAAGATGTTTCAAACCAGTGGCAGGAGATTATCAATGCCAATATGCAACAATGGTGACATTTAAATTTTATTTAAACAAAACATGGCAATTGTTTTAGCTACGTGGTGTTTTGAATAACGTTGGCATTCAGTTAGGCCGCGTACACACCATAGGTTAAACTGATGCGAACCGTCTGATGGACCGTTTTCATCGGACCAAACCGATCGTGTGTGGGCACCATTGGTTAGTTATTCATTGGTTAAAAAAAAGAGAACTTGTTTTAAATTAAACCGATGGATTCCTAACCGATAGGTCAAAACCGATCGTTACTAGGCACGACCATCGGTTAAAAATCCATGCATGCTCAGAATCAAGTCGACGCATGCTTGGAAGCATTGAACTTCATTTTTCTCAGCACGTCGTTGTGTTTTATGTCACCGTGTTCTGACACGATCGGTTATTTAACCAATGGTGTGTGGGCACGATGGTCCATCAGTCAGCTTCATCGGTTAACCGATGAAAATGGTCCATCAGACCGTTCTCATTGGATGGACTGATCGTGTGAACGCGGCTTAAGGGTTTACATCTGTTTTCAATAAATACTACTATAACAAGCAGTAATAGAATATTCATTCATTAAGTTATACATCCATTTTAACTTTAAAATTGAAAAAAATTGCAGAGATTCCCAGGAAAAAAGAGGAACCCCCAGCAGAAATTAAAGGTAAAAGCAGTGTGGTATGTGTGTGCGAGTGTGTGCAAAGATTGTGTTTGCAATTCTCTATTTTTATTTTATTTAGTACCTGAAAATGAGGGAATAGAGCCTAAAATGCCACCACAAACAGGTACTGCATTGCTAAACAAGTCAGCTTTATCAAGCCTAGTGATCTTTACATTGAAATAATATAGGCAGTAGGGATGGTCCGAACGACCCCCAGTTTGGTTCGCACCAGAACTTTCGAACATCATGAAAGTTCTGAGCCATATAACAAACCCCATTAAAGTCTATGGGACCTGAACGTGAAAAAAGTGCCCATTTTGAAGGCTTATATGCAAGTAATTGTTTATACAATGGTTACTGCCCTTATGGACATGTATCAATGAGAAAAAGTTTGTAAAAAAACATAATTTTTAAATGAGCAGTGATTTATTTATTCTTAGAGTGAAAGCATAAAAATGAAAAACATATTTCAATATAGCGCCTGGAGGGCTCCCTTAGTCTACTTGTAACGTGGCATTTATAAAGCCAAAAAAAAAAAATTCCTGCAAGCTTTCTTTATTTTCTATGAAATTACTTGTGGAGCCAGTCTGTATGATAAGGCTACAATGTAGTGCACTGGGAACAAGATAAGAGATTTTTTGGATAAATTCTGGTGTCCCTTCCCCAGACTTTAGATAGAAGTAACAGGTGCAAAAAAATTGGTCTTTGGGTGTCGGAGGCGCCTTCACACCCTAACCTTATAGAGTTGCTCTTGATGAGAGTAAGAATTGTCCTTGCTGTCAAAAAATTAAATGATATGCACCTGTCAAATAGGTGTTGAAAAATTGGTCTTTCTCCGGGTGCTAATTGTGCCCATGAAACCTACACCAAAAAAAATCTTCCAGATGAAATCAACACTGACAACGCTATGCAGCTTAGAACTCCTAAAGAGATTCCACATCCCAAAACACTAAATCAGTGACATCGGCATCAGGGGCTTCATAGCTGCTGGTAATCCAGGACTGATTAACTTTGATGAATGTCAGACGGTCCACCAAGTCTGTGGAAAGATGCGTTATATTATCAGTAACAAAACATCCAGCAGCACTTACAACAAGTGATATTGTTTGCGCTGTGGTGGTGATGCCTAAAAGGTGATGGGAAAGGGGAAGTGAAGTAGTAAACTAGGTGAATACAATAAGTGACAAAAATGTATAAATATATAGAAAAAATTCTATAAAACACAATGTGAACAAAGTAACAGTAAATAACAGTGACCGTGTCATCTATAAAGATGTGTGGTGGACATAATAGAATGCATGGTCAAACTCAGTCCTGCAGACAAAACCAAATAAAAGAAGAGAGTCCAACTTAATCATGCAACTCGGTGCAGCAAGTGAAATCTGGTGTGAAGTCAAAAGGAGATGTTCCAGCAGCCAAATGAGTGAAGGTGCAATGGAGGATTCCAAAACGTGCAGCCCACACCTCTAGTGATCCTATCAGCTTACCTCAAGGCTATCTGATATAGCCAGAAAGATAGGGCATCAAACTCTTGATGAATGGAAGCCTCAAATCCGATGGTGCATGGAAGGGGAGAATACAAAAAAACAAACATAGAGTAGTCCTGTCACCACTGGAGGGATTCCTGCTAGCAATCAAAAGATGTGCACTTACACAGAGTGGTGAAAGGGGGTGCCTATCTCTATGAGCAGCGAGCTCGTCAGGTGCTGCTCTGCTGCCGCTGTTTGGCTAGATGTTGATCCGCCGATACTCAAACGATGGTGTTTGAAACAAAAATAGGAGGGCACATCGCATAATACCGCAAAATAAAGATTTAATAAACAAAGCACAAAATAAAAACTCACATAAAGTCAGCTGAGGCGGTCATACATCCACGAGCAGCGAGCTCGTCTACCGTCCGTCAGGTGTAAAGGGTCCAGTGCTCCAATCCCGACTCGTATTCGTCACACCACGTGACTTCATCAGGGCACTATAACTTTTGTGCAAACCAATCAATATACGCTTATTGCGATTTTTTTACCAAAAATATGTAGAAGAATACATATCGGCCTAAACTGTGGAAGAAATTAGTTTTTTATATATTTTGGGGGGATATTTATTATCACAAAAAGTAAACAATATCTATTTTTCTTTAAAAATTGTCTTTCTTTTTTGTTTATAGCGCAAAGGTGATCAAATATCACCAAAAGAAAGCTCTATTTGTGGGGAAAAAAGGACGTCAATTTTGTTTTGGTACAACATCGCACGAGCGCATAGTTGTCAGTTAAAGCGTCGCAGTGCGGAATCACAAAAAATGCTCTGGTCAGGAAGGGGGGAAATCCACCTTTTTGACCATCTTTACTCTCAACAGATTTGCACCCTTCTCATTTAGGTGCAGTCCGTTCCTTCTATAGTACTGGTCACCCACTGAGAAGTCAGCCCAGTCCTCCATGAACCCAAACCCCTCCTTACTACACCAGCTCTTCAGCCACTTGTTTATTTCCCTAATCTCCCTCTGCCTTTCCGGTGTGGCTCGAGGTATCGGTAGTATTCCTGAGAATACTACCTTGGAGGTCTGTTTCCTCAAATTAACTCCCAAGTCCCTAAAATCATTCTGTAGGACACTCCATCTGCCTCTGACTTTGTCATTGGTGCCAACGTGCACCATGAAAGCCAGGTCTTCCCCAGCCCCTCACAGTAGTCTGTCCACCAGATCCATGATGTGCCAAACCCGAACGCCCGGTATACAACATACAGATGTGGAAATGTGTACGTTGATGCACTTTAATCAATAGAATGTGGTGTTTGGTGCACTTTAACTTAAGTACTCACTACTGCACAGACACACTTTACTGATACACTATATTATACTGCAGTAAAACTGCACTGATTCACTGCATTATACTGTGTCAAATGTCAAATGTGCACTAACACACAGAAATGTACTTAAATGTATGTAAACAGGAAGGTAAGACACTGCAATATAAAGTGTTAAAATATGGCGTTAAACTGGCAGTAACGCACTGGACTATACAACATTAAACAGAAGATACCACATTGAAATATACTGCGTTAAGAATGCACTAATGCACAGAAAAGTACTGCTTTAAATGCCACGTAATGCACTGAAATATACAGTGTTAAACTTGCAGTAACGCACAGGAATGTACTGCGTTAAATGGAAGATAACTCACTGAAATATATGGCGTTAAGCTTTCAGCAATGCACTGAACTGTACTGCATTAAACGGAAGGTAAAAGATGGTAAAATATGGCGTTAAACTTGCAGTAATGCACTAAACTATACAGTGTTAAACATAAGATAGCACACTGAAATATACAGCGTTAAACTTTTAGTAACGCACTGAACTGTACAGCATTTAACTTGCAGAAATGCACTTAAGTATACTGCATTAAGCGTGGAGTAATGAACTGAACTGTACTGCGTTAAACAGAAGGTAACGCACTGCAATATACAGCGTTAAACTTGCAGTAATGCACTGAGCTATACAGCGTTAAACAGAAGATACCACATTGAAATATACTGTGTTAAGAATTCACTAACACACATAAATGTACTGCGTTAAATGCCACGTAATGCACTGAAATGTATGGCCTTAAACTTGCAGTAACGCACAGAAATGTACTGCAGATGTATGGCAGGAAGTGAGCTTGCTGGACTGGAGAAGCTGTGGCAGGCAGGATGAGAAGGACACAGGCTCAGACAAGCTGAGTCAGTAACAGACAGATCATGAATATATAGCAGGCATTAGAGAAGTCAGGTCAAAGGCCAATGTCAGCAACAGAGAAGCAGATCAAACAAGAACAGAAGGCATATTCCAGGGATAAGCCATGGTCAGGACTGGTAGCAGATAAACACAGTCAGGAACAAGCCGTTTCAGGATCAGAGATTAAATACAAGAATCATGAAAAAGCACACCAAACGCTGTAGTCTAAACAGCAACTAGCCAGTGCAATAACCTCCTTTAAATAGGCTGTTTTCCACCATTATTGGTAACAGGCGCATGCCAGGGTGTGTGCGCATGCACTTGAACATATCTGTGCATATATATTTGGTCAATTTCAGGCCGGCGCATGTGAAAAACATATGCACCTGGAAATTTAATCTGCACTATGCGCAAGCTTTCCCTCACACCCTGTCAGAAAATTCAGCTTTCCCCTAAGGCAGGAAGATTTTGCAGGCTGCAAAAACCAAAATAAATTAATTATATTTGGAGTTGTAACCCCTTATAAAACCTATTTTATTCATACAAAGTTTAAGAACAATTACCATGGTACATAAAAATATAAGCCACACTTCTGAGACAGCCAGGGGAGGCCGTCAAATCTGCTCAGATGTGCATGGCCTGTAATGTATGTAATGCTGCAGTAATATTCAGCATCAGACACTTGGAGACTTGGGGCCAGATTCTCAGCGGCGCTACGACGGAGTATCTCAGATACCCCGTCGTATCGCCGTTTTTTTTGCCTCGTATCTACGTGAGTGATGCTTAGCATCACTTTGGCATAGATACGCTTCAACATCCGACAAGTGTAATAGTGTAATACCATTACACTTGCGGATCGTAGTTGTAATGACAACTCCGGCCACTAGGTGGCCTTTACGTTGTTTTTTCATTTGCATATGCAAATGAGGCTAGTACGGCTATTCCCGATCGCTCTTACGCCGCATCGTCGTCGCGTACATCGTTTTCGTCCGCGTAAGGTTACCCCTGCTTCTATGAGGAGTAACCTTACGAAGTTCCGTCGGGTCAGCGCCGGCTTTTTCCGTCGCTTACGTCGTTTTACTAACTCGTTCGCGAATAGGGCATTGCGTAAGTGACGATCACGTTGTTTTGACGTCGGTTTCAACAACGCTTTCCGACGTGAGCTGGAGCATGCGCACTGGGCTTTTTCCCCGGCCGGCGCATGCGCAGTTCATTCGACGCGGGGCACGCTTAATTTAAATATAAGCCAAGGCTTTTGCTGGGCCATTTTCGCTACGCCAACGCAAACTATGGAGCAAATGGTTAGAGAATACGGCACTTGCTCTAGTACGATGCGGCGGCGTAGTGTAAATGGCTTACGATACGCAAGCGAATTTCTATGAGAATCTGGCCCCTGGTTGGTACTATTTGGACACTACTTCATGGAACTGTGAGCTCAAATCTTAAATGTGTAGATGAGCTTGTGGTTGGCATCTCCCCAATGTATTTTTTTTCCCTTGGGGAAAAGAAGTATGGGTACAAAAAGTATAATGGGAGAATAATGTGCAGTATTTGTTGAGCCTTTGGATCCAGTGCTACAGGTATATTAACTATTCTGCACTTTATTTTTAATACTGTTTTGAACAAAGGCCCTGCCAGTGACATAGGCAATTAGCAGTGTGAGATGCAACAAAGAGGCATTGGTTTAATTTTCTCTTTATGGTTAATGACTGGGAAATCATTATTTTTAAGGAGTAGATGATACATTATATGGATTGCAAGGTGGACAATGCAAATGCACTGCTGTTACCTATGCGGAATGAGCCTATTTTACACAGATAGGAATAAGGCTTCTCTATGAAAGCCACTGAACCCTCCAGGAACTTTAAGTGGAGAGGTTCAGTGCCAGGGACAAAGTGTACATATCTGCAGTTTTTCAACGGTGTGCATTCATGATTATGGGACGAAGCATATGGCATGATTTGGATCTGCATGAAAGCAAACAACACACATGAAAGGACCTCACCAGCAAACACTGTATACATCTTGATTGTGATCATTGCTGCAATACGCAAAGCTTCTAAGTCACTCTCGTGTTATTTCTCCCCTACTATTGCTACTTCCTGCTTGTTTACCGACCTTTCTTCAGACTATCCCCCTTCAGCCTATCATGAATGCTTCTGCCAAACTCAACCTAAGTGGTAGACAATAGGTTTCTAGCCATTGAATTAACAGCTGACCTTATAAGAAAATATATGAATTTCTTTCTCGTACATCACGGGACACAGAGCGGCATATTCATTACTATATGGGTTATATGGAGTACCTTCAGGTGTGGACACTGGCAATCTCAAACAAACAGGAAGTCCCTCCCTATATAACCCCCTCCCCTAGAGGGAGTCCCTCAGTTTTTTCGCCAGTGTCTTAGGTGTTGGTCACGGAATAGCTTTGCTCCACATCCTTGGGATTAAGGGCGGGCTAACCGGATCTGTCCAAGGAGCCTCAGTGCCAAAGTGGACAGTACCCGGGCCCCAAACCGTGGGGTTTTGCCTATAATGCTCCTCTTTGGAGGGCTGGACCCTGGGCCCAGAACTTGGAGTTTGTAAAGACCATAAGTTCCTGTTTGCCAGGGTGCTATATAGGTCCAGGACAGTGGGTACCTTCATAGGACCCCAGGGCCTGAAGGTCTACTACGCTACCCACGGAGATGGGAGAAGATTGGACCGTTTTGCAAAACGTCCTGCGGCATGGAGCAGGTAAGAGGGGAGCCTGCGGGACTTGGTTCGACAGCAGGCTCTCCAGGGGAGATCTTAAGGGGGGTAGCCTGAGTATGCTCTGCATTGGCACCATGGTCACTATGTCTGATAGACAGGATGCCCTGAAATGTTTCCCCCCATAACTTGATCCCCCTACCTATCTATGTATGTTTGCTAGCTACCTGCTGCTCGCTGGTTGAAGATCTTTTGAGAAAAAAAAAAAAAAAAAAGATCTGTCTCTAGGCTAAAGGGACTCCTTAGGGGCCTGTGTTAGCCTTACCTTGCCGGGATTCAAATCTGCTGCCTGATGCGTCCTCCAACCTGCATTCCTGGGCTCCAGAGTGCGTCTCCTCCTGGGCTCTCCTCCCCCAAAAGTCACGCGCGCGCGCGTGCACGCGCGCATGCATATAGAAAATTTTCGCGCCGTTCGGGAGGGGGGGGGGGGGGGGGGGGGCGGGGAGTGTGACTGCAGTGTAGAGTGGGCGTGCCTTTAATTGCTGTTATACACAGCAGGCGCGTTCTTAGCTCAGTTCAGGCTGAGCTGGAGAGAGAGAGGACGTAGAGCTGGCAGCACAGTGACTCCCGGTGGCGAGAAGGGGTACTACATACTGGAGTCAGCTCCAATACTTTTTGTTAAGCCAAAATCCCCTTGGCAACAGGTTGAATGCTGGCAAACATGTTGGGGGTGGGGCTGTATGTGGTGAATAATATATAAAAGAAAACATACTGAGCCCCACCGGTTTTGGGGCATTAGTGATCCTATTGTCCCCTAAACCTTATTTTTTTGTACTCCTGGCTATAACAGTCTGTTGTTGTAAGCGGAGTCCTTCGGTTTTGTATTATGGCTTCCAAGGGTTCAGGATCAAAAAAAATAAAAAATAAAAATAAAATAAATAAATAAATAAAAATAAAGAGAAAAGGCAAAGACAAAGGGGTTCCTCCTCTAGTTCTGATAATATGCCAATACTTTCCCCACAGGTTATTCCTATAGGGGTCACCCTGGATAAGCCATTAAGGGGGTCTGGTGCTGAGGCTGGCCCAGGTCGGCCCAACCATGTGTTATCACAGAGGAGATGCTAGCCGTCACCCTAGGGGGGCTAGAGAAAAGAGGTTAACAGCTATGATCGCTGGCTCTTTTTCTGGCAAGAAGCGGACTAGATCCCCATCGCCAAAAGGGACAGAACCTAGAGGATCTACCACTGTAGAATCGTTTTCAGCCTCCCAGGCGGAGAGTCTGTGGGTCCAGTCTTTGACAGACATGGCCCGCTTGGCATTCAATTTGCCATTTCCAGAGCCTCAGGTTCCTGCGGTATCCTCTTTGGGTTCTTTTAAAAGCGCCTTTAAGCAACGCAGCTTTTCTGGCCCATCCTCTGTTAGAGGAATTGGTTTTTCCAGGATTGGGACGACCGGACAGAGTTTTTTCTGCCGCCTAAAAGCTGACGAGAGGGTAGTCTTTATGCACACAAAATGGCAAAGCCGCGCTCATCAGGATAAAAAATATATATATGAATGAGGACTGCTGAGCAGTAATCTCCTGTGTTGTAGCCAATGGTGTAGCTTAAAACATCACATAGTAGTATATATTAGTATACAGATTTACATAGAAATAAAACCTCAAAAAAGAAAAAAAGAAAAATGCAAAAAAAACACGGATCCTGAATAACATAAATGTTCATAAAGTCCTTGTTACAGGAATAAAACTTGAAGAACCGAGTATCAGGAGGCAAAACAACAACAGATCATAATGGTTCACTCCACCACAGTGACGAGATGGTAACGATAAAGTGATCCCTTCACCAGAATAAGGGGGGGCTGCTTACCAGAGGGCAAGCTCAATGAAGCAATTGGCTTTAGCCCAGCCGCGGCCTTTAATCCTGTATGGTTCCTGGGTACAACTTCCAGCAAATACCAAGGTATAGCGGTGCTCACGGAATATGGGTGGAGAGAGAAGGATGGACCAATAGTGTAATTCCGTTTACCAAAAAGGTTTATTAAAACATAAAAATGATACTCACATTTAGTCAAAGCATCACAAGCATTTAAAACAAATCGCCGGCCGGCAAACAAAGCGGAGCCCTTCCTCCGTGCGTGCGTGGTGACGTCACTGTCTTTATGCACGTCTGCCAGGAAATATTTGTGCTTGCAGGCACTCTTTCCCCTGACCAAGTGCTCTTTAAAAGGGGCCCGGATGGCTCAGTTGGTAGAGCATCGGACTTTTGATCTGAGGGTCCAGGGTTCAGGTCCCGGTTCGGGCACTGCTTTTCAACTACCCGTGAGGTCCTTGAGGCCGCATCTCCCGGAAAGCGCCCGATCTCGTCTGATCTCGGAGGCTAAGCAGGGTAGGGCCTGGTTAGTGCCTGGATGGGAGACCACCTGGAAGGTTTTTCTGTTATTTACCCTATGGAAAAGACATTTTTCTAAAGAAAGGGGGCGCTCCCAACGGTGGACGCAGCCATCTCATGGGTGAATAAATCATTAACTGGCCTAAGGGGAAACATACAAATGTTTAAGGTCCCGGTCGATAAACGTTTAGAGACACTTTTTCCAGCATCCCTGGCTACAGCCAGCAGTGGCTACAATTGGAGTTTTTTTCAGGCATTAGGGAACCAGACAAAACAGATGCTTAGACATCCCTGCCCGATAGGCAGAGGAGTTATTGGATATTCCCAGAGCTCTGTGCTTTGCGGTAGAGGCTATAAAAAGACTCCATCCAGCAGGCGTCTCGTTGTCACTATTTTTAGTGCATATGAGAAGGCTCTTTTGGTTAAAGAACTGGGCGGCCGAGCCCCATGTAAAAGACTGCTGGCAGGTTGCCCTTCCATGGAAAGATCTGGATAAATACATTCAGACTGTTTCAAGTGGCAAAAGTACCCTTTTACCAGTCAAAGGAAGTTCCGGGGTCCTGCGTTTAAAAGGGCAGCTCCCCCCGGTTCCAGGGCCCTCAAATTTCAGGCAATACGGTCCTCCTGCGCGATCAAACTTTTAACAATGGATCGCAAGGACAGGCCTCTGGGGATCGGTCCCCGACAGAAGGGGTCCAATCATCTGTGGCCGCAGGCTACAGATTAGAATTTCTAAAATTTCCTCCACAAGGAAGGCCTCAATGCGGGCAGCATTGGATCACCTGCTTTACCAGGGCATAAGGGTAGAGGTACCAGCCCAAGAACAGGGGCTAGGTTTCTATTCCAATCTGTTTGTCATACCAAGGCTCATCGGCAATGTCAGACCAATTTTGGACCTAAAAGGTTTAAATGCTTACCTAAGGGTTCGCTCTTTCCGGATAGAATCCGTTTGGCCAGCAGCCGCCACACTCCAGAAGGATCGGGCTTCTATAGACATAAAGGAGGGTTACCTTCATGTACCAGGTCTTTCAGCCACATCAAATATTTTTGTTTTTACGCTTCGCAGTGATACAGCGTCACTTCCAATTTGTGGTGCCCCCCTTCGGGCTGGCTACGGCCCCCGGGTATTCACGAAGGTCCTAGCTCCTATTCTAGTCAGTCCAAAGGATCCAGGGGATCTCGGTCCTAGCATACCTGGACGACCTCTTAATCATAAGATCACTCGCTTCCTTGGTGGAATGCGTAGTAGCCCTCATGGTTCAGTACCTCGAGAGGTTCGGCTGAGTCCTAAACCGGGGAAAGATCAGCATTTCAACCTACAAAGCAGTTGGAATATCTCGGCACGAGATTAGACACAGAACAGAAGATGGATGTTCCTGCCCCTGGTAAAGGTCGAGGCTATCAAGAGATTGATTCAGTTGGTTCTAAGCAAAAAAGAGCCAACTATTCGCCTATGTATGCGATGGCCATGTTCGAGGCAATACCACACGCTTCCACGCTCGTGTCCTACAGGCAGCAATTCTAGCAGCTTGGTTCTGCCCAGTGGTCTGGAAGGCTGGAGAGCGGTCTTGAACAAGTTCACTCGCCAAGGAACTTGGGCAGAGGCAGAGAGGCAGCTGCCCATCAAGGTCTGGGAGTTCTGAGCGGCTCAGCTAGCCCTCCTGGCATAGACATCCAGATTACAGGGGTCCTCGGTGAGAAGTCATTCAGACAATTGGCAGCGGGAGGCCCTTGGACTCTTCCTCTAGGGCCAGACCTACTCTCACAAGGCCCGATCCTCCACCCTGCATTACGGCGTCTAAATTTGACGGCCTGGCGGCTGAATCCCTAATTCTCAGGGGTAGAGGTCTGTCTAGGCAGGTAATCCCTACCCTCATTAAGGCTAGAAAGCCGGCCTCCAGGGTAATTTGTTACAGGGTTTGGAGGGCCTACGTAGGCTGGTGTGAGTCTAAGAGATGGTTTTCCCGCAAGTATACCATTGATAGAGTATCAAGTTTTCTCCAGCTAGGAGTGGATAAAGGCCTGGCATTAAGCACGATCTAAGGACAGATTTCAGCCTTATCAGTGTGGTTTCAGAGGCCGCTGGCCGCCCACTCGCTGGTTAAGATCTTCGTACAGGGAGTCTTACGTGTTAATCCTCCGGTCAAATCACCACTTTGTCCATGGGACTTAAATCTTGTTCTGTCAACTCTACAGAAACAACCCCTTGAGCCGTTGGCTGAGGTACCTTTGGTTTTACTGACTAGAAAGTCGGTATTTCTGATCGCCATAGTTTCGGACAGGAGAGTATCGGAATTGGCAGCCTTATCTTGTAAGGAACCATATCTCATTTTACATAAGGATAGGGCGGGTTTCCGTCCTCATCCTTCCTTTCTACCAAAGGTTATATCCAGTTTCCACCTGAACCAGGATGTGGTACTTCCATCCTTCTTCCAAAACCCACCTCTAGAAAGGAGGGGTTGCTGCATACGTTGGATATTGTCAGGGCCATAAAGGCCTATCTTAAAGCTACAGAGAAGGTTCGGAAAACAGATGTGGTGTTCGTTTTACCGGAAGGGCCCAAGATGGGTCAGGCAGCTGCTTGATCCACCATCGCAAGATGGATTAAACAATTAATCATTCAGGCCTGCGGTTTGAAGAGGTTGCCTCCTCCTTTGTCGGCAAAGGCCCATTCTACCAGGGCCATGGGCACCTCCTGGGCAGCACATCATCAGATCTCTATGGCTCGAATATGCAAGGCAGCAACGTGGTCGTCAGTCCACATGTTTACAAAATGTTATCAAATGGACGTAAGAAGGAATGCGGATACAGCCTTTGGGCAGTCAGTACTACAGGCCGCGATTCAAGCTCCTCAGGATCTGAGGGGGCTCCCTTGATTTGATTTGAGATTTACATTTCTCGTTTAAGTTGGATTTACTAGTATTTGAGTATACCTCTAAATTAAATCCTTCTTTGGAAGATGTCTCCCTCCCCTCATTAAAGCATTGCTTTCGGACATCCCATATAGTAATGAATATGCCGCTCTGTGTCCCGTGATGTACGAGAAAGAAAAAGGGATTTTTAAATACAGCTTACCTGTAAAATCCTTTTCTTGGAGTACATCACGGGACACAGAGCTCCCACCCCTCTTTTTGGGAACATTTTGGGAGGCATACTGCTTGCTACAAAACTGAGGGACTCCCTCTAGGGGAGGGGGTTATATAGGGAGGGACTTCCTGTTTGTTTGAGATTGCCAGTGTCCACACCTGAAGGTACTCCATATAACCCATATAGTAATGAATATGCCGCTCTGTGTCCCGTGATGTACTCCAAGAAAAGGATTTTACAGGTAAGCTGTATTTAAAAATCCCTTTTTTTGGCATATCTATATTTTTAACATATTATATTATATGATAATATATACAGTAGATGTAAAAAGTTTAAACAGATAATAACTGGGATTTGATTTGAGTATATCCCATACGCATTGAACTGGGCAGCTTCTCGTGTGCACTTCTATTCTATTCATTCACAGTCTGTCTATTGGCCAAGATGGGTCCCTTTGAAGTTAGCACCTAGCAGTGTTTTGAATCACCAGGTTGAAGATGGTGGGGTATTAGGTGGGTCTTTCTGCTTGACTTGAGTTTTTTGTGGATTTGATTTAGCCATTCATTATGAAGGCAAAATTACAGACAGTGAGCATTAGAATGTTTTAGAAGTCTACAGAGATGACATAAGGACAAGGAATTTAACTATAGCCATATCTGTCCATGCAGCTGCTATGATGTTCCGGGGGCTAAAAGGTTGTATCAGAGTGGAATTGGTGGGTGGCTCTGATCTGATGGCCAAAGATTTTAGATAGGACTAATTATTTTTTGGCAGATTTATTTACTGTATGACTGGTAGTAGTTAATTACTTTGATTTGGACTTGTTCCATGAATCATTTTTCTACTAATCCAAGTAGCTTCCCCATTTCTAAAGAGTGTTAGAAACATCCACCAGCAGAAATATGATTCTATTATGTCATTTTCATCCTAAATTCCCAAATGTAACTGTATTTTTTTTCCTGTATGATTCACAGAGGCTATCATACAAGAACAAGAACTACCTGCTGTTGAAATTAAAGGTAAATTCATAATTTAGACATATCCTTTAGATAATAATCCAGATAGATAGATAGATACATAGACAGACAGACAGACAGACAGACAGACAGACAGACAGACAGACAGACAGACAGACAGACAGACAGACAGACAGACAGACAGACAGACAGATAGATAGATAGATAGATAGATAGATAGATAGATAGATAGATAGATAGATAGATAGATAGATGTCCATGTATACTTTCACTCTAACATCCTTTTTTAGTAAAAGTGCTACAAAGTTCTTAAGTGATAATATTGAAGTGCAATAACTCAAAGCAGAAACTCTGCAAACTCAGAATGAAAATGGTCCTTCTTTACACACTTTTCAGACATAAACTTGTAAATGTTTTCAGGGATGAGTGCATTTGTGTGTGATCATTTTAATCTAGGCACTGATAGGCTTGATAAAGACATGAAATTGTATCTACCGTAATAAATGAATTGTTGTATGTGTAGGAACATTTTTCTTGGTGATAGATTTCCTCTAATGTGAATTGTATTTCTTTCCAGAACAAGAAAAGGAACTTATTCCAGAACAACCAGGTAACCATTTCCAAAGTATTTTGTTTCAAATAAAGTTAACATATACAGAATAAAAGCCATTTCTTGTTTTTACATCACAATTTATTTTTCTGAAAGCCCAATCATTAGGTGTATAGAAAAACTGTTCACAAATTCACAAATTCATGTTGTCTTTAACAGAGGAACCCCCAAAACAAGCTGTTGAAGAACCAGAAGTAACCCAAGGTAATTGTATCCACACAATATTGATTTGTATGTATTTATTAAACTCTTCTACCCAACACTGACTATAGCTAGTTTAAGTATAAAATAATAAATCTATTAGCGTGTATGACCTATGGGCTAAACTTGGACATAAGTTCAAAAACATGATATACTTTCTGGTGGATACATGCTTTTCTTGTACTTTTCTCCATGCCATAATTTCTGACTCTTTTCATGAGCACCTTGCAGTTGTGCAAATACCTTTAATGCCACCGTAGTGTATCTTATTTACGATACGCCAGCGCAACGCAGAGAGGGAAGCATGGAATTCACAAAGCAAATGCTCTCAACGTTCCGCCGGCGTAGCTTATAGTCGTAGGCGTAAGGCAGCCTAAGTGGAAGTGGGCTGGAAGTGGGCGTGATACATTTTAATGAAGTGTTACCCCATGCAAATGATAGGCTGAGCTTCAGACAAGTACTTAAAATGAACTGCGCATGCGTCGTACCTTGGACGTATCCCAGTGCGCATGCTCACAATCATGTCAAAACAACTGGCTAAGATACGTCGAATCACTGCCTACGACGTGAACATAACCTACACCCTGCCCTTTTCACGTACTACGTAAAATTCAACGGCGTTCGTTCCCTGGTCCATACCTTTGCATGATTTGCACCTCCAATATGGGGAATAACTTTACCCCGGACGTAAGTACGCTTGTGAATCGGCGTATCTCCCTCATTTGCATATTTGCATCGAAAATCAATGAGAGTGCCAAAAGCATCCAGCGTAACTATGCGCCCACTATACGCCGGTGTAGGTGTAGTTGGTTGGATGAAGCCTATTTTCCGATATATCTAGCTTTGTGGGTCGGCGCATAGATACGATGGCGCACATTTGTACTTACATCGGCGTATCTGGAGATACGTCGGTGTAAGTGCTTTGTGAAACCGGCTAATAGTGCTTT
This sequence comes from Rana kukunoris, assembly GCA_029574335.1. Lineage (NCBI taxonomy): Eukaryota > Metazoa > Chordata > Amphibia > Anura > Ranidae > Rana > Rana kukunoris. The sequence goes on along the minus strand of CM056052.1, from coordinate 326,152,383 downwards.
GAAGAGAGATAAGAAAACTCTGCAGATATATGTGCCCAGCTAAAATTTCATGAATCAGGTTTACATCCACTTTAATGTATAGAATGCATTAAGATATAAAAAATCTATTTACTGAAAATGTAAATGTTAGTTTGGGTCATTGACCCATTAAACATATGAAACAATCAAGAAAACATATAATACAACCTAGCACCCACAATTTATTTGATTTCATTTTAGTTTGTGTTTTGCACACAAATAGGTGGTTTAGCAGCAGGGGTATTCCCAAATCGGTTTGATCCGTGGTGCAGTAAAATATACAGTTTAAACATAATCAAGGAACAGCTGCAGTTGGTCAAGTTGTAGTTAGAAATGGTGGGTATTCCTAAAAAAGGGCACATGGGGGAGAAAGAGGAATGTCTTTCAAATTCTTCTACTCATATTTGAAAGTTTGTATTCTTATACTAGTCCTGAGTGCAATATGTAGAAGTCTTTCAGGCAGTTAGATACTCCTTTGAAAAGCATTGATGTGTGACACATTAGAAACCATTTCTATAATTAAAATATAAAATATGGAACCTGAGGGATATTTTTCAAGTCTTTGTTAATATGCATTCCAGTGCTTAGTTTTTTTGTTTCGTCCTACTTGGCTGCTTCTTTGTACAGATCAATTGTGTCTGTGTAGCTTAACGACAAAGGTAGCATTGCTTTGCAGAATTCTCAATTTGATACATTCTAAATAACAAATAGTATTGCCTCTAGAGAGAGCGAAGTGAGAGAATAGAAGAGATAAATAAACGTTTGTCACAATGTTTCTGTGTATACTTCTAGCACTTATTCAGGAGTGCTTTTTGGAAGTTTCAAATAAGTTAAAACATGCTTAGTGATATATTATAAGACTAGGCTGATTTTTTTTTTTTTTTTTTACAAAGGACAGCGGAACTAATGAACCTTTCATTTTCTAGAAGTTTGGTTTGCTTTAGACATCTATTTCTATAGAGTGAAATGAGGATATAAATATGTATGCCAAAAATGTTTAGAAACCAACCACAGGAGGTGTGCTGGGCTAGATTGCCCCCCTTTTTTTTTTTTTACAGCCTGCTTTAATCGAGAATGTGAAGCTGTGCTCACATTAATCATAGTAAATAATATAAAAAAAAATGGAGCAATACAACATCAGTCACAACCTATCCATCATAAATATAGCACATATATATATTTCTAAAATCTATATTTTATTGTATGTTTAAAAGAAAAGCAAAAATTCCATACCATGAGAGCATGCATACATTGAAATTGCCCTTCACAGTGTCTTAAAAAGGCAGTATATACTTTAACATTTACTGTATACTGTATATATCCATTTGGTGACCATTGACCTACCCGTACGTCTCTGGATTTGAAGTAGTAATACCTGGATGATGCCTGCAGCTCCTGGCATCACCTAGGTATCATTTCTTTACAGCTAGCAGTCGACTCTCTTGTAAAAGCAATCCTAGTAGCTAACTTGTTGCTGAATTGCTTTTACAAGCAGCTGAAAGGGGATGCCCCCCGCCACTTTCCACAGCTTTTTCTGGCTCTCCCGTCACATTGGGAGATCCGAGCAACCAGCCGGCATGTCTTATGGCTGGTCATAGAGCCGAACAAAGCCCAGATTGTCTTTGATTGGCTCTCCGCTATGGTAACCTGGAAGCGATGACCTGACATCACTTACAGTCTATCTGGATGTCAACAGCATCATTTAAAAAAAATAAAAAATAAAAAACACTGATCTTGGTGTTTTGAATGCTTTTAAGGGCAGAGGAGGGATTTGGGGTTTTATAAACCCCAGATCTCACCATAAAGGGTACCTGTCACATGCCTATTGCTGTGACAAGGATGTTTACAGTCCTAGTGACAGCAATAAAAGTTATGAAAAAAATAAAAGTGCACTGTCCCCCATGCTCATGTGCAATGGTGAATGCATGCGTTGGTCCTGCATGCACTAAAACACATGTGAGGCATCACCGTGAACATCAGATCATGGGCAGTAATTATAGCACTAGACCTCCTCTATAAATCTAAAATGGTAACCTGTAAAAGCTTTTAAAATGTCACCTAGGTATAGCACAGAAGTGTGCAGATTTAAAAATGTGAAATGTTTTTGGTATCTATTTGCTCACTTATTGCACTGTATCCATGGTGAAGTGTATTAACCCCAGGTGTTTTAACCACCTTCCCAGCTCCTCACCTCTATTACAATGAGAGGAGTGGTTTGGTAGTTTACAGAAGATAGCTGGAAAATTGATACATTTGTATGAGATTTCAGTTCAGTTATAAAATACAAAGACACTGAATTACTATAAGGATCAGAAATGTTTCTGTATTGCTACAGCCACTGATCAAAAAAAAAGTTCCAACTTGTCTGTTTGACATAAGTTTGACTTCTGTCAAATGAGGACGGCCACCCACTAATCAGAATTTGAGCAGTCCCTGCTGAACTGGATACATTTTAATCCATCTATGGCCAGCTTAACATTAAATTCAAGTTAAGCACAAATACGCTTTTAAATATTAAGTAAAGGATATTTATGGTGTTAATTTTAAATAAACCTAATCTGTTATTTTTTATATGACAGCATATTCACAGTCCCTGCAGCGATCTATGCCTGGAATAGGGAGCAAATACCTGGATTACATGGGTATCTGCTCCCCCCTGAAATGTGCCAAATGTGACACCGGAGGGAGGGGAGGAAACCTGAAAAGCAGAAGTTAAATTTTTTTGGGTGGAACTCCGCTTTAAGGTCAGGAGACTGATGGCCAATCCAGAAATCATCCTTTTCGGCTATAACCACTGGAAGGTCAACTTGGCTTAATGCTTAAGGTCATTGTTGTGCTGGAAAGTCAATAGTGTCCCATGTGCAGAAGAATTATCTGCCAGTATTTTCTGATAACATGCTGTATGCATCTTGTGGTCATGGGTGGTGTAGTTCTATGGCTGCTTGCACTTGAAAGTAAATATAGTTAATGTGCTCTAAGCAAAAGCAATAATTTGAAGGTACTTCACATATTAGTAAACAATGTTGGAGGAAAATAGACATGGTGCCTGCACGTGTAGTTAAGATAACATAGCTACTTAGGTAAATCATTAAAGAGGGTTTACCTATTTTAATTTAAAGTACATTTTTCTTAATTCAGCAGAGACAAGTGCTCTATTCAGGATATTGGCTGCCCTGCAGGACTTTCAGGAAGGAATTGCCCGACTAGGAGGGGACCTTAATCTTTCTTTATACCCACTATATAACATTACTGTAGGTAAGTAAATATGGTATGCTTCTGACTTTGACATGTATGATATTGATATACATTGATCAAGCTTAACTTTAGGATCACGGACTGGTAAAGTGAATAACATTGATTATCTTGTTATAACTGCATCTGAAAGTCAGGAGTATATATTAGGCAGCAAGTAAACATGTTGTCCGTGAAGCTGATGTGTTGAAAGCAGAACAAAATGGGCATCACAGTTTGCTGTGTATGGGGCTGTGCAGCCACAGACTATTCAGGGTGCCCATGCTGACCTGTATCCACAGCCATCAGTGGGTACATGATCCTCAGAACTGGATCACAGAGCAATGGAACAAGGTAGCCTGGTCTGAAGACTTCTTTTTATATCACGTGGATGGGCGAGCATGTGTGCATTGCTTGCCTGGGGAAGAGAGCACGAGGATGCAGTTTAGGAAGAATTCAAGCTGGGGGAGACAGTGTGATACTTTAAGCAGTGTTCACCTGGAAAACCTTGGGTCCGGCCATTCATGTGGATGTTATTTTGATGCATACCACCTATCTAAATTATTATTGCTGACTAAGTAAACCCCTTCATGAAAATGGTATTCTCTGGTAGAAGTGGTCTTTTTCAGAAGCATGTGCCCTTCTACACTGCCAAGAACGGTTTGAGGAACACAACAACGAGTCATCCAGATCTCAATCCATCGAGCATGTGTGGGATATACTCATAAAACAATCTGATCCATGGAAGCCATACCTCGCTACTATCAGAACATTAAAAATACGGTAACGGTTACCACCGTTTACGACCTTCCATCCACCCACGACAAGCTTATCTGACACTCCACAATCCGGCAGACATGATCCATTCCATTTCCCATAATCAAGACGAGACTCCGCTCTGTACTTGTTTCCAAATGAATGAATACTTTATTGGTTTATTAGCTTGCTTATATATCCAGTACAGCATATTAAAATTAATCACTGGACAATGCAATCTCCACCCCCCTCATCACACACTATGGCTAGTTACTATGCAGACATTTATGCACCGATACTGACGAGACCTATCACATTCTTTTATCAATAGAATTCAAACAAAATACAATCACACAATGTCTTGACCTCAATCCACATATCTAGACAGACGTACTGTCTCCGGCGAAGGGTCCTAACACCTGGGCGTCAATACATTCCTTTACTAACATAAATTACATGCTAATTCAATACATCTGAAGAGAGACGTGATCTTGAATACCCAATCTTTTAAGTGTAAACACAGGGCTTCAAACTGTTTTATCACACAATGAAAAGGGTCTGTCAGGAGCCGATGCAATTAACACCTTTCAACAGAATGTGTCCACACATTGAAGAGACAACAACTTGTGATATCTCAAGACATCCTGCAAACATGAATTATTATTAATGTCCCATCTCGCCCAGAGTGTGTGCCGCGCTATATAAGTTTTCATTCATTCATTCATTCATGTAATACATGAATTATGATTGTATTAGCCACCCTACGCCCAAAAGGACACGGGGTGGACTTAGACCCATGAGTTATTAGTGCCGCTGGCACAGGAGTATCTCTCATCCTTCCAAAGTCTCTGGTTGACACGGGTCAATCCGTTACAGATACACTACAGATTTTTTGGACTGTTTAGTGCATATAAAAAAAATACCTTCAGGAATCTAGTGGCATCCATGCCGCAATGGACCAGGGTATTTTTGGCAGAAAAGAGGGGGACCTACTCAATATTAGGTGGGTCATAATATTGTTAGGGCCAATCAATATTGCTTTACAAAAGGTTAGTGCAATCATTAATAGAGTAATTATTCTCATTTTTCAAGGCTTTTCAACATATTGCAGTTTAGGATAGGAGAGACAGTGGCAGGCTGCTTGACACACACACACACACACACATACACACACACACACACACACACACACACATCTTATCATCTATCTGCATCCTGTTTTTTCAGAAAAAAGGGGTAAGAGACTTAGTTGTCTATTTTCATGGATTCACTGTCACAGCAATGCCTCATTTACTCTATTTATAATAGAAGTTAGGCCCCTTTCACACTTGTACGACTTGGCATGTGACTTGGGACTGCAAAGACAGTGACAAGTTGTACCCCATGATTTCCAATGGGTATGATTCATATCTGTGTGACTTTAAAGTAGTTCCTGAACTTTGGTTCAACTTTGATGTAAATCAAGGTCCATAGACCTCACGATTACACAGACATTGCTTCAAGTTGCATCAAATTAGTGGCAAAAATGTGTCAAAGTTCTGGCAAACAATCATGGCAAAAGTCGCACAAGTGTGAAAGAGGCCTTAGGCTCCATTCACACTCGTGCGACTTGTCATGCAACTTTGGACATGAAAGTTGAATGACAAATCATTCCCCATGTTTTCCAATGATACTCATTCATATATGCAGCAACTTCAAAGTAGTTAATGCACTACTTGAGGGCCATAAAATTCAATGTTACCCATCAGAAGTTGCATATAAGTTGTACCTTAATGTTATACAATGCAACTTGTGTGCAACAGTTGTCCATTATAACTGGTCAAAGCCAAAGTCATATCCAAGTTGCACCTATCCAAAGTTGCGTCAAAGTTACACTACAAAGTTGGCGCAACTTTGTAGTCAAACGAGTGTGAATGGAGCCTAAACAACAGGAAAATGGACAACTGTTAAATGTCACTCATACAATGAGTCTTGGCCAATGTTCTTAACTGAGCTATTGGGCTTCTACAGTAGAGGTATAGCTTCTGGTTGTTCAGTCTACCAAAGGTGCCTGAATTACAAAACTGACTGCACAGAATGAAAAATTATTTTAAAGGTAAATATACTTTTATGCAACTCAGCCGTGTATTTAAAAGTTTCCCTGGAAGTCCGTTTTTACATAAACATGTACTTTGTTGTGCTGGGCAAAATAACAGTGAGGCATTACTTTTTGTTCATCCCAAGATGTATTAAAACCACTATTGCAGCCATTAAAGCACAATCTTAGAGGAAAAAGCAAATGATGTACCTCACAAAGTTGCAAAAACCATTCAGCTGCACCATCAAAATAAAGTTATAACTTAAAAGGGTGGTATAGCTATATGTTTACCTGATGTCTCATTTTAGCAAAATGTTGTCAGGGATTTTTTTTTACTTAGATGAGATCTAAAGTAGCACAGTTTTTAGTACTGAAGTGATTTATTATACGGAAGGTAAAAAGGTAACATTGTAAAAAATAAAGATATCTTAAATAGGATGATATTAAAAGGGGCAAGCAAGGACATAAGATCATTAAACTTCTGCATACTTTATATATGCATACAACTATCTATAGGTTAATTCTACATACTTGTCCTTGAAATGTGTAATATAGAAAATATAATTACTATCTAGTATACCATTAATCCATGTTTTCATTGTTAGAAACTCCAGTGACAGAACATAAAGTGGAGCCTGCTGAATCAAAAAAAGGTAACAATGTTATAAAATTTACCATTTTCTAAATTCTATTGAGAAAAAAAGGAAATTGGTAGAATTGGTTTACAATAACATTTGTTTGGGTGGTCTGGTAATTATTGGTAATGCTACTTTTGATGAGTAAAACAATCTGAAAAACATTTGTAATTAGATGTTAATGAATATGTTAAAGGGGTTGTAAATGACATTTTTTTTTTACCCGCAGACATTCCTCTTTTCACTTCCTCATTCGTTTTTTCTCAGAAGTAGCTCTATTTCTTCTCTGTTCTGTTCACTTCCTGCTTGTCTGATTTTACTGACCACCGTGAAGTGCGGTGGTCAGTAAAGTGCTCGCCCCCTTCTGGGAACTACATCTGTGAGGCAGGACGCTCTCTATGTGTTTGAGACTTCAAGGAGGTGTGAATTACAGGGCGTGCCGCAATTAATACTGGGAAATGTAGTTCTTACATGAACAAATGATGCAAACCAGGAAGTGAATGAGAGAACAGAAACTAGAACGCCGGAGGTGATATAGATGAAGGAATTTAATAGGTATTTACTTGTTTGTTAGCAGAATCATTACACTATTCTGTCTGTCTACCTTGCAGACATTGGCCCAGATTCACAGAGCGATTACGCCTGTCTGAATGGTGTTAGACAGGAGTAATTTCAAATTTTGCGCGCCGTATCACTAGTTTGAATCCTCAAACCATGATACGCCGGCGTTGGGCTTCGATCTGACAGGCTTACGTCTTCGTACGCCTTCGGATCTACGCTGCGATCTTTTTGCGGCCGCTGGGTGGAGTTCGCGTCGTTTTCAGCGTCGGGGTATGCAAATGAGCTTTTTACGGAGATCCACGAAGTTACGAGCGTCGTTCGCAATCGCGTACGTCATTTTTTCGCTACGTAAAGTTAAACCAGCTTTTAGCTGGTCTAACGTTACGCGGCCCATGTTAAGTATGGCCGTCGTTCCCGCGTCGACTTTCAATTTATTTTTTATTTTTTGCGTAAGTCGTCCGGGAATAGGAATGTCCGTAAACCACGCTACTCAAAAAAAAAATGACGTAACTACGTGATTTCGCGCAATGCACGGCGGGAAATTTCTGAACCGAGCATGCGCAGTTCGATCGCCGCGGGGACACGCTTAATTTAAATGCCTCACGCCCCCTATTCGCGTATTTTGATTCCACCGGGAGAAATACACTACGCCGCCGTACCTTACGGGCCAAAATCTATCTGAATTCCTCCTAGAGCCAGGTAAAGTACGGCGGCGTAGAGTATCTCTGATACTCTGCAGGAATCTAATTCTTTCTGAATCTGGCCCATTAATTTTAGGCAAAAAAAAAATTTCCTTTACAACTCCTTTAAGTTCATAGATAGACATGTTTAATTATATTTCATATTGTACAAATGCTGAACATTCATAATAATGATCATGTTCACAAAGAATACTGTATTTATTAACAAATATAAAGTAGGTGGTATCCCAATGTGGCAGCAAAAGTGGAAACACACTTTAATCACTTTACCGCTGGAAGATTTACCCCCCTTCAAACCAGGTCATTTTTTTCTATACGGCACTGCATTAACTTAACTGCCAACGGTGAGGTAATCCAACACTGTACATACATTAAATAAAATTTATGGCATTTTTTCCCACAAATAGATCTTTCTTTTGGTGGTATTTGATCACCTCTGTGGTTTTTATTATTTGCACTATAAACAAAAAAAGACCTTCTGCTATAAAACCAATACATTTATTTATTTATTTTTTAATCCTAATAAGTGTATATTGATATTGATTGGTTTGATCAAAAAATATAGCGTCTACAAACTATGGTATATATGGTATATATTCTGGATTTTTTTTATTATTCTAGTAATGGCGGTGATCAGATTGTGGCAGACAACCTGACACTAACTGGCACTTTGTGGGAACCAGTGACACGAATACAGTGATCAGTGCTAAAAATATGCACTAAAACATCCAGGGCAATCAAAGGGTTAACCGTGTGCCTAACCAGTGTTTGTGTGTGTGTTTTTAGATGCTTTACCTCCTACCCGGAGGTGAAGAATCACATATGGATACATGATTCTGCACAGAGCGGTTGCCCTGTAGCAGTAAAGATGCTATAGGGTGGTTGATAAGCTGATAATGTGCTCATAAATAAACCAATTAGGACTGATTATACTGTACTGAATATTATAGTGGATTTCCTAAAGTAGTTCAGAATATTCATTCAATAAACTGGGCAACAATTGACTTTGATTATCCAGACATTTTCAAATAAAATAAATAAACATGAATTTGGTTTTCACTTGATTGGATAACTCAGATAAGTCTTCACACTATTTTTTGAGTGAAGAATTGCAACCCCTTTAGTAAATTGGGCTCTACCTCTGTTCAAAGCTGTCTAATAAATAAGGATAACATGATTTTCTCCACCATTTACTGCATTGACAAATAGAAAAATAAGATACAGTATAAGATTCCTCTACTGATATTTCTAATTTTATTTTCTGTAGCTCCACTTAGGAAGCCCAAAAAAGAAAAAGCTGAACCAAAGAAAGGTTAGTTAAAGGCAAACTCCAGAGTATTGTGAGTGAGTGTGTGTGTTTGTATGTATGTATTCTTGAATCTTGAATATGTAGTGTTTTGAAAAACAGAGCTTTGCTTCATGTTTCTGCTGTTTGTTACAATTTTTCCAACATTATTTGTCCCTACAAATTGCAATCAGTTTGCGTAAAGAGAAACTGCAGTGTGCTCACATAATTTGTAATAAAAACATCTTTGCCATCCTGAAGCTTCCCTCAAACCACTTTGTATATTATTTTATATATAGTGTTACCTATAAACTCTGTATTTTAAGATTTAATATCATCAAGATATGATATGAGTTGAATAAGAGAGTTCTTTCACCAGAATTGAAAGCTTCAATATAATAAACATTTATTAGAGCTTATACAAAGCCCAATCTATCACACAGAACCTATAGTCCCAAACAAGCAGGGAACCGTAGGCCTAAAACTCCAACATTTACATGGAGGAAGATACAGCATATTCCTCTAAAACAGAGTACAAACATAAAAAGATATAGTACAAGAGAGTGCAGTTGCTACATGCAAGTAGAAAATACCTACATCATATTTACCCTTTTTAGACCCATCCTTAAGGTCATGACTCCTTAACCACTTGCCGACCAGCCGCCGCAGTTATACGGCGGCAGGTCGGCACGGGTGCGCGAGAGCCCGTAGCTCTACGTCGCGCTTTTCGCGGCCACTAGGGGGCGCGTGCGCGCCGCCGGCGGCCCGCGCGCGCGCCCCCCCCGCTCGCCCCCGAGTCCCGTGCGTGTGCCCGGCGGGCGCGATCGCCGCCGGGCACACGCGATCGCTCGTTACAGAGCGGGGAACGGGAGCTGTGTGTGAAAACACACAGCGCTCGTTCCTGTCAGCGGGGGAAACGCTGATTTTCTGTTCATACAATGTATGAACAGAAAATCAGTGATTCCCCCTAGTAAGTCCACCCCCCCCATACAGTTAGAACACACTAGGAACACACTTAACCCCTTCCCCGCCCCCTAGTGTTAACCCCTTCACTGCCAATGGCATTTTTTATAGTAATCCAATGCATTTTTATAGCATTGATCGCTAAAAAAATGCCAATGGTCCCAAAAATGTGTCAAAAGTGTCTGAAGTGTCCGCCATAATATCGCAGTACCGAAAAAAAAAACGCTGATCGCCGCCATTACTAGTAAAAAAAAAAAAAATAATAAAAATGCCATAAAACTACCCCCTATTTTGTAAACGCTATAACTTTTGCGCAAACCAATCAATAAACGCTAATTGCGATTTTTTTTACGAAAAATATGTAGAAGAATACGTATCGGCCTAAACTGAGGAAAAAATATTTTTTTTTATATATTTTTGGGGATATTTATTATAGAAAAAAGTAAAAAATATTGCATTTTTTTCAAAATAGTCGCTCTGTTTTTGTTTATAGCGCAAAAAATAAAAACCGCAGAGATGATCAAATACCACCAAAAGAAAGCTCTATTTGTGGGAAAAAAAGGACGCCAATTTTGTTTGGGAGCCACGTCGCACGACCGCGCAATTGTCAGTTAAAGCGACGCAGCGCCGAATCTCAAAAAGTGCTCTGGTCTTTGGACAGCAATATGGTCCGGGGCTGAAGTGGTTAAAAAGTGCCTCTCTTCCCCTTTTTCTGTGGAGTATATCTCTCTATGCTGACATCCCATTGGTTGGCCTAGCTAGAATCAGGATTGGAGGCCTGACTACATTAGTCCGCCCCCCTTTCATGCAAATCCTGCTGGCTATCTCAGGGCAAGCCATTACATAGACATTCCCAGGGTTAAAAAGGGTGGAGATCTCCCAGCCGGGGGTCCATCACATAAGGTGTTTTATTTCCCTGACTCCGAAATGTCTGGTGGCTATCAAAAGGCTTTGCTATGTGCTAAATGCCATGAATTAGCAAGCTAAATTAACAATATACTCTGTACTCTGAATGCCACTACTAAGAGAAATATATTCATAATCACAACACATATATATATATATATATATATACACATACATATTACACCCATATCTATCTAATTTAGATTACCAAAAACCATATGGCAACAATAGTGTGATTCTGAACTTGCCAAATATGCTGCAAAAATCTCCCTTCACTGATGGCTGCAATCATTTTAATTGGAGCTGCTGCCTGTTCACTTCCTGGATTTACACAGAGGCACACCTCCATCTCTGCAGCTCTCATTGACCCTTTTATGACTTATGCCCCTCCCTTCCTCACAAATGCTCACGATAGTGCATGATGTCATATGCCTAGGCTTTTTACCAGACAAGAAACTGGAAGTAGGCTGTATAAGGTATTTACTGGCAAAAAAACTATGGTTTTGCATCCAAAGTTAAAACAACAATTCGTCCCTTGTGTTGCAACTTCCCATTTAGTAGAAATCTTACTCCTACAATTTCCCCCTACCCCCACCGCTGTAATCTTCCAGTGTTTTAGGCATTAATAAAGCTATGGTAGCTGTGACAGGCACTCTTTTTGCCCAACTATCTCATTCTTAGAAGATTTTCTATTCTTGTATGAATGAAAAGCTACCATTTTTGCTGTTCAGCACTGTGATACTTTAAACTCAGTTGTGCGATCATGCAACACTGTATGCAAATGACATGTATATCATTTGTTTTCACATAAACAGAGCTTTTTATTTTGGTGATATTTGATCACTACAGGGCGTTTGTATGGTTTGATAGTACACAATTCTTTATTCTATTTATTCTAGAAGTACCAGAGAAAAAAATCAAAAAGGAGCCCAAAGAGCCAGTAAAGCCAAAGAAAGGTATTTTTTAAAACCATTTGTTCAGAGAAATAATTTTGTAAAATGTACCATTTCAAAAAGACACGAATAAGGAGTTCCTTAATGTTACTTCTCTGCAGATTTTATATTTAATATCCAGTAAATACCCCTGAAAAATAGTGGATTTAAAAAAAAAAAAAAGAAAAAGGAAAAAAAAAAAGGTTGAAGACTGCATGTAAACCTTCCCACCCCCCAATTTTCCAAGCTATGCAGCATTTTACTGAGTACACACTATTAGTTAGTGTTAGTAGATTGCATTATTATTATTATTACTTCACTGCCTTTGAACAATGGTAGAGCTGATCTTGAACCTCATCCATGCTTAACATTTTACAGTCATTCTTCACAACCTTGAAATTCTGTAATAATTCTTTCTTTACTCTCAAGTGATTCTTGCAGACAAATGTTTTATTTATTTCCTTTAACTTTATGTTTTGCATTATTCCCGTTTGTATAGGGACTGTATTAATAACTAAATATTTATGCATTTTTAGAGGCACCTGCAAAAAAACTTGAAATGCAACCAGCAGATAAAAAGAAAGGTAATCTTATTAGTTATTTTATTTATGTTATAATGTTTTGCCTAAAGTAGTATTAAGCCCAAAAACATTTATTGTATTGCAGCTTACTGATTCGTAGATATAATAGCAGCATTCATTTTATTTTTCAGTTTTTTTTTTTTTCACCTGGTGATCCAGCCAATGAGTCTGTTGTGTTTCAACAGAACAAGCTATGCTGCAGATGTAGCAGTTACAGTGTTGCCTAAAAAGTGTGTAGCACTACCCCCGAAGGAGCTGCTGGTTTGTTTTGGGTATCTGTACTCCGGCTATCAACCCCTCAAACTGGCTTGAACCCTCCCTTGGCACAACCGGTATGAGTGGGAATTGTGGACCCCAATAGATGTTGGAGGGCACAATGTCCTGTCACACCACAGTAAATTGTGTAAACAAATGGTTACCTTGAGTTGTATTGATCCCGCAGGATGACAGATGGGCCACACACAAATTCAGCTTAACCAATGTAACTCTTTACTTGTCCAAATAAAATCAAAGAAACACAGGTAAAACAACAGTGGACTTCTTGCAGGGCCCTACAAGAGTCAGAATTAGTGGTAACAGATAAATATCAACAGTTAGCTAAATTTAATAGGCAGTCTCTAGATAGTATATTTCACTAACTTGGTTTGGTGTGCCAGACTAAACCTCAATACAAATGATCTCAGCAGTCTGTGCAATCCCGCGTAGGCATGCATTGGCGCGCAAAGAGTAATTTGTAATCCAAAAAGGGAATAAGTCAACTGGTGGAAAATGCCTGAACAGTTAAACCACAGCGGTGAATGTAAACGATCCACTTCTCTGCAACACTGTCAGTAGGTTTGGGCATGTGCCCATCTCACCCAACCAGATCACACCTTGTCCTTCCGGAACACTCTGTCTGCGAACTCTGATTCACAGTCCTTCAGGATGACACTCTCCGGTTCTCTCACAAGTCATCGTTGTGCTGGGACACCGTCACTCTGTTAGGGATGCTCCCTCTGTCACTGGATGGTGATACAATCAGGTGTGGGTAGGCCTCAGGCTTTGGCCTAGATTCCCAGAGAGACACCTCACACAGGCCTGCTTCTTGCTTGGAGAAGCGGTCCAGAGAGAGAGAGAGCCAAGGACTTCCTCTTCCTTTTTTTTTTTTTTTATAATTTTTATTCAAGGTTTTGCAAAAAATAGAAAGTCAAGCAAACAGTGACTATAACAGAAATGAGACTAAACATTACAGGAACCATTACGACAGTTGAGAGCAAGCAAAGTTATATCAGACTAAGAGGGTCGGAGCCCCCGCCCTATCCCCTCCCCGTGCCCCCAAAGGGATCAAGCTGCCCCGGGGGTAGATAGTGCGAGGCAACCCCAGTATATTACCTGCTCGCAGTAGAGTACATACTTCAAGGAGACACGCTAAATGGTAAGGCACTATGGCCTAGGCTGAACTCTTATGAAGCAATAGGGTCTCGAAATCATAGGTACCAGGAGAGGGGGGAGTACCCCAGGAACTCCCGGCGCCACCACTTGGCATGCTGTAAACCTTATTCAAAAATGCAAAACAGATATACAAACACAGGAAAAATCCCAACGGGACCTATAAGGTCCAGAGCTGCTTTGATAGCTAAAAAAGGGTTTGCATACCAAGAAAGATGAACAGATTGTAGAAGAGAGACAGAAATAGGAAAGACAGGAGAGAGAGAAGAAAGGACCAAGGGTTAGGAAGTACACGGAAGGCCCATCACTCATGGGAGTCTTATGCTGAGGAGGAAATAAGGTAAGGTTAAATAGGTCAGGTTCCCAGGTAATCCAAATCAAATCAAATCAAAGGGGGATACCAACATAGGAAGCCCAGGGTTCCCAGATGAGCTTAAAGCCTTCAACATTATCTAGAATAATGTTGGATATCCTCTAATTAGTCATTATCCAAGAAATTTTATTTTTAGCTTTTGGGAAGGACTGATGGGGATTTCCAGGCCTTAGAAATAGTCATTTTGTCTCCCAGTAGAATAAAGGAAATCAGAGATTGTGTGCTCCTGGGAATTTTCGGGATAGGGTTGTTGAGTAAGGCGATGGTGGGATCAGGAGCTACCCCTACCCCCGTGACTTTCCTGATAAGACGGAAAATGTTATGCCAGAAGGACCGGATTCTGGGGCATTCCCACAGTATATGTAGTATGGAGCCCGTAAGCCCACAACCCCTGTAGCACAAGGGGGAAGATTGTGGGTAAAATTTGGCGATGCGGGTGGGGACCAGGTACCAACGGGTCATGACTTTGAGGTTCGCCTCAACCAGCGAAACATTCAAAATGCCTTTATAGGAGCGGGCCAGATTATTATGCCAGTGTTCTAGTGTCCAGTCAAGGGCAAGGTCACGTTCCCAGCTCGTCATGTAAGGTGCTCTCTCCATAGGCTCGGCCAAAGCTGAGTAAATCAGGGATATACCGCCTCTTGTGTCCATGGCCGATGAGCACCACTGCTCGTAGGGCGTTACCGAAGGTAGTTCTATGCTGGCTCTCCTAATCTGGTGTAGGAAGTGGGAGAGTTGAAAAAACCTGAACTTCTCGGAAGCAGGCATTTTAAGTCTAGAGGTGCAATAGCTTAGAGTAAAAGGTCCGTTTGAGTTGAAAAAGTGGGCAATTCTGTACAGGCCATTGTCAAGCCACCACTTGAAGGTGACTATGTCTAAACCAGGGGGGAATCGAGGGTTGCGAAAGATATGGGCCAGTGGGTGCCAATGAGAAATCAGGGAACTATGTTTATGTAGAGAGTCACACAGAGACATGGAGTGGGATAGTGTAGGTGCTAAGATTGGGGGACGAGTTTTAGGGTGGTTCCATAAAAGGAAATCTAAGGTAAACCCAGGGGTCACGGCTCTTTCCATGGAAACCCAGTCTGGTTTGGGGCCTTTTAGATAGATTGTCGAAAACTGACTAAGTTGGGCCGCGCGGTAGTACCACCACAGATTTGGTAATCCTAAACCCCCCTCAATCTGGGCCTAAACAGGATGGATTTGGAAAAACGATGTCCAGACTTATCCCAGACGAAGCGTATTATGGCGGACTGCAGAGTGGTGATATAAGATTTCGTGACTGGGATGGGCAGGGAGCGGAAAAGATATAGTATTTTAGGTAGGAGGGTCATCTTGACTGCGTTAACTCGGCCCAGCCAAGATAAGTTATACAGCGACCATTGACGGAGGTCATCTGTTAGCCTCTTAATCAAAGGGGGATAGTTGTGTTTGTGAAGAAGGTCATGTCGTGAGGTGAGTTGGATGCCTAAGTAGGGGATGTGTAAGGAAAGGACAGAAACGCCGCTGGCACGCACACGCACGCATGCGCGCCTACCTGGAACGCAAAATACATTGTTGACCAATGGCGCGCATTTGCGTGCACACGCGCGCATCTACCAACCGCAACAGCGCACTTCCGCGCATGCGCGGGTGCGGCGGACGGCGCGCCCACGCAGGGGGCGTTCCTGACCCCTCTTAACCTATTTAAAGGACGCCCTGATGTCTGGGCGGTGCTGACCGGTCTTCTATGATTCCTGAATTCCTGACGCCTGTATACCTCACCATGATACCTGTTTAAACCACCCGGCTTGTGACCTTGACCTTGCTCCTGCTAAACCCTTGTATACTCTGCTGCCTGCCTGCTGACGACCCGGCTTGTGACCCCGACCTTGCTCCTGCTAAACCCTTGTATACTCTGCTGCCTGCCTGCCGACGACCCGGCCTGTGACCTTTGACCTCGGCTCTGCTCGATCCCTTGTACTTCACTGCCTGCCTGCTGCCAACCGGCCATCCTAAGACTCCTGCTTCCAAGGCTCCCGCCACAGGTCCTCCTGATTTGCTAGGGGCTCTAGCCCTGTGTCTGCTGCTCATCTGGGGTTCTCAGCCCTTCCTGCATCCGACGGCACTCAAGCAAATACCATCAGGCACTCGTGTTCCTCCTACCTGAACGCCATCTGTTTCACCCTCAGAGGGGTTCTGGGTTGGAGATACAAGAGAGGCCGACCTCTTCACATCAGACTCCTACCAGGTACGTGACAGTACCGGTCAGCCAGGAATGGAGTCTGGAAGAGAGGCCTCTCCACCAAGAGACGTTATGGAGTCTATCTCTGCGCTTGCTCATTTGGTGCAGAATTTACAGAGGGACTTTAATCGCATTGAGGAGCGACTACCAAACCAAGGAAGTGTTGCACCAGCCTCTACCCCTTCTTCAGTCGCTGATGCTGCTACCCAAGTTGAGTCAAGCTTTCCCTATGGATTTCCTCCTTATCCTCCTCCTGAACCCAGGGTGCCTATTCCCGAAAGATTCTCCGGAAATCGCAAAATGTTTAGAAATTTTCGCAACTCCTGTGAACTTTACTTTTCCTTGTTGCCCCGGACTTTCACTTCTGAGGATGTTAAGGTGGGGTTTATAATCACACTCTTATCAAATGAACCACTTACCTGGGCTCACCACCTTCGAGAACAGCTGGATCCTGCCCTAGCCTCCACCGACTCCTTTTTCTCAGCCATGGCTCAAATATATGCCGATCCCTTCTGTCAGCAATCGGCAGAATCCAAGCTTAGCAAGCTACAACAAGGGTCAAGACCTGTTGAGGACTACATCACTGACTTTCGTGTCTTGAGTACGGACACCCAATGGAATAGTCCTGCCCTTCGTCATTGGTTTCGCCACGGTCTTTCTGACCCCTTAAAGGATGAGTTAGCCAGAGTAGGAATCCCAGCATCCTTGGAGGACTTGATCACTCTGACCACCCAGATCGACCGCCGATTACGTGAACGACAGGCGGAGAAAGCGGGAGGAACCCTTTCTGTAGCTGCTGAGCCTGACCTATCAACCACATTCTCTAGCCGAAAGGCTCAACATGGGGCCTACCACAGGAGCATCCCAAGGGCTCCCCTCACTCCGGCTGAACGTCTCAGGCGACTACGTGCCAACCTGTGTTTCTATTGTGGGGAGGCCAGCCACCTTTTACGAACTTGTCCAGCCAGGACCATCCGAGTCCATTCTCGACGACCCCACTTAGAACACCTCCTCGGAGAGGGTCGGTCACAACTGTCCCTTCCAGTCATTCTCCAAGTTAATGGAAAGGCACTCCCTGTGGCAGCAATCATAGACTCTGGAGCTTGCAGCTGTTTTGTGGACTCCACATTTGTCTCTCTGCATCAGCTTCCCGTATGTACCAAGAAACAGGAATTCCTTGTCCACTTGGCCGACGGCTCCGGCATCAAATCTGGCCCGGTCACCCAAGAGACTGCACCTATTTTCTGTCAAACCCCTTCTGGTCACCATGAATTTCTTTGTTTGGATGTCATAGCCTCACCCATGTTTCCCATCATCCTTGGTGTTCCATGGTTAAGAGCTCATAACCCGCACATCGACTGGCCCACTGGGGTGGTCACTTTCTCTTCCAATTACTGTCTGGAGCACTGCTTTCCGGAAAAACCTGTTGGTATTACTCCCCTTCTGAGCCTTCAACCTGACCCTGAAATCATTAAGCTGGTACCTCCGGCCTACCACGGATACCTGGATGTGTTCAACAAGAAGGGTGCAGACACTCTTCCGCCCCACAGGACATATGATTGCCCTATTGAGCTTTTGCCTGGGGCCGAGATTCCTTTTGGCCGAATTTACCCCCTCTCGGAACCCGAACTGGAAGCTCTACGGGCTTACATCGATGAAAGTCTGAAAAAGAAGTTCATCCGACCCTCCACGTCACCTGCAGGTGCCGGTATCTTCTTTGTGGAGAAAAAGGATCACTCCCTAAGACCCTGCATTGATTACCGGGACCTGAACAAAATTACTATCAAGAACAGGTACCCCCTTCCCCTGATTCCTGAGCTGTTCTCAGAGACTGCGGGGGGCACCAATTTTCTCAAAACTTGACCTAAGAGGGGCATACAACCTGGTTAGAATCAGGGAAGGGGATGAATGGAAGACAGCTTTTCGAACACGCTTTGGTCACTTCGAGTACCTAGTCATGCCATTCGGGCTCTGCAATGCCCCAGCCACATTCCAACATCTTGTGAACGATGTTTTCCGGGACTATCTGGACCTATTTGTCATAGTCTATCTGGATGACATTTTGGTCTTCTCCGAATCCCTCGAATCCCATCAGATCCATGTGAAAAAAGTCTTGGATCGACTCAGAAAGCACCGCCTTTACGCAAAAGCTGAAAAATGCGATTTTGAAAAACAAACGATACATTTCCTTGGACTTGTCATCTCCCCGGATGGGATCGCAATGGATCCTCAAAAAGTCGCATCTGTCCTGGAATGGCCTGCCCCTACTGACAGAAAAGCTGTTCAACGGTTCGTAGGATTCGCCAATTTCTACAGGAAATTTATTAAGAACTTTTCTGGCATTATTTCCCCCGGCAGCATAACCAGGCAGCATATACCTTTCCAGTGGACACCCGAAGCACAAGAGGCTTTTGAACAATTAAAAACATTATTTACTTCCGCACCCATCCTGAAGCACCCTGATCCTGCTCTGGCTTTTGTGTTGGAGGTAGATGGAGGTAGATGCTTCTGAAAATGCAGTCGGGGCTATATTATCCCAACGTCAGGGTCCTAAATCTTTGCTTCACCCTGTAGCCTTCTTCTCCAAGAAACTAAACCCGTCTGAGAGGAACTATGATGTTGGGGACCGAGAGTTACTTGCTATTAAAGCTGCGCTAGAGGAGTGGCGCTATCTTCTGGAAGGAGCCTCCCATCCAATTCTTATCTTCACGGATCACAAGAATTTGGAATATCTGAGGACGGCCAAACGATTAAGACCTCGACAAGCAAGATGGGCATTATTTTTCTCTCGTTTTGTGTTTCACATCACATTTCGCCCTGGTTCTAAAAATGGTAAGCCAGATGCCTTATCCCGAATGTTTAAAGATCCTGTGAGCCCCGCAGAGCCTGATACCATCCTTCCGGCCAAAAACTTTTTGATCCTTCAAACAGATCTGTCGTCTCAAATAAGAGCAAGCGTGGTCAACCAACCACCTCCACAGGACTTAGCGCTTCAACTAAAGGATGGCCTTTACCTTCATGGGAGACACGTTTTTATCCCCGAACAATTCAGAGTTTCCATCCTGGAACGTTGCCATGACCGCCCTCTAGCCGGTCACTACGGTATCCGTAAGACGGCCGATTTGGTCGCCCGCTCTTTCTGGTGGCCTGAGTTACTGCAGGACTGCAGGAAATATGTCAAATCCTGTACTACATGCCTCCGAAACAAGACAGACAGAGCCAAGACTTGGGGTCTTCTGGAGCCCCTTCCTGTGCCTAAGAAACCATGGAGTATGATCTCCATGGATTTTATTGTAGAACTTCCCCCATCTGAGGACTTCAATACCATTTTTGTTGTGGTGGATCGCCTTACTAAGATGGCCCACTTTGTACCCCTGCAAGGTACTCCTTCGGCTACAGAAACGGCCACGGCCTTCATCAAGGAGATCGTCAGATTGCATGGTATTCCCGACAGCATCATTTCCGACCGAGGAGTACAATTCACCTCCAGATTTTGGAGGGCTTTATGTGAAGCTCTAAATATTAAACTTCGCCTCTCTTCTGCATACCACCCACAAACCAATGGTCAGACGGAGAGGACGAATCAAACCCTCGAACAGTACCTGCGGTGTTTCTCTTCTTTTGCACAGGACGACTGGCTCTCCCTCCTTCCGCTGGCAGAGTTCTCGTATAACAACACAATACACTCAGCAACCAATCAGTCTCCGTTCTTCGCTAATCTTGGCTACCATCCGTCCTTTTTACCAGAGATACCTGTTGAGAGTTCCGTACCTGCTGTGCAAGGCCGTCTAAACTTCTTTTCCACCAACAATCAGGTGCTACAGGATGCAATTTCCAAAGCCCAGGCAAGCAATAAAAAGTTCTTCGACAAAAAGAGACGAGGCAACCTGAACCTGGAGCCTGGGGATAAAGTCTGGCTGTCTACGACCAATCTAAAGTTGAGTTGCCCCTCAAAGAAACTTGGTCCCAAATTTTTGGGCCCTTTCCCTGTGAAACGGAAGATTAATACAGTGACCTTCGAATTGGTGTTACCCAAGAACCTAAAGATGCACCCGGTATTTCACTCCTCCCTATTGAAACCTGCCATGCCAAACCCCTTTCCCAACCGGGTCTCTGAAGTTCCCCCTTCCATTCTGGTCGAGGGGAATGAGGAGTTTGAGGTGGAGTCTATTCTGGACTGTAGACGCAGGAATAATCTTACCCAATTCCTTGTCAAATGGAAGGGTTACGGCCCGGAAGAAAATTCTTGGGAACCGGCTTCTAACATACATGCCTCGAGAATGGTACAAACCTTTTTTCAACGCCACCCAGAAAAAAAAGCCCTGAGGGGCATCCAGAGGCTGCCCGTAAGGGGGGGGCAATGTAAGGAAAGGACAGAAACGCCGCTGGCACGCACACGCGCGCATGCGCGCCTACCTGGAACGCAAAATACATTGTTGACCAATGGCGCGCATTTGCGCGCACACGCGCGCATCCACCAACCGCAACGGCGCACTTCCGCGCATGCGCGGGTGCGGCGGACGGCGCGCTCACGCAGGGGGAGTTCCTGACCCCTCTTAACCTATTTAAAGGACGCCCTGATGTCTGGGCGGTGCTGACCGGTCTTCTATGATTCCTGAATTCCTGACGCCTGTATACCTCACCATGATACCTGTTTAAACCACCCGGCTTGTGACCTTGACCTTGCTCCTGCTAAACCCTTGTATACTCTGCTGCCTGCCTGCTGACGACCCGGCTTGTGACCCCGACCTTGCTCCTGCTAAACCCTTGTATACTCTGCTGCCTGCCTGCCGACGACCCGGCCTGTGACCTTTGACCTCGCCTCTGCTCGATCCCTTGTACTTCACTGCCTGCCTGCTGCCAACCGGCCATCCTAAGACTCCTGCTTCCAAGGCTCCCGCCACAGGTCCTCCTGATTTGCTAGGGGCTCTAGCCCTGTGTCTGCTGCTCATCTGGGGTTCTCAGCCCTTCCTGCATCCGACGGCACTCAAGCAAATACCATCAGGCACTCGTGTTCCTCCTACCTGAACGCCATCTGTTTCACCCTCAGAGGGGTTCTGGGTTGGAGATACAAGAGAGGCCGACCTCTTCACATCAGACTCCTACCAGGTACGTGACAGGATGGAAGTGGAGTTCCAGGAGAAGGGGAAGTGGCTTTTCAGGCTGTTTACTTGAAACTGAGGCGTGGAGACATTGAGAGCCATATATTTGGTTAACTTTGAGACCTGACACGCTGCCAAACTCGGTAAGAAGACGGATCACATTAGGGGTTGAGGTGAGGGGGGAAGTGATGAAGAGAAGTACATCATCTGCGAACAAGGCGCATTTGTGCGTCGCTTGGCCGCAGTGAACCCCCTGGATACCCGGATGATTTCTAATTGCGATAGCCAAAGTCTCAATGGCTACAGCGAATAGGAGGGGGGAGAGGGGGCATCCTTGCCTCGTGCCCTTCCTGATGGGGAATTGCTCTGAAAAGTGACCTTGGAATCTAACCTGTGCAATCGGTTGGGAATAAAGAGCCTCTAACGTTTTAATAAAGTCAGGGCCAAAGCCCCACTTGCGCAGCAGGGCAAAGAGGTAAGGCCACTCCACCGTGTCAAACGCTTTTTGCAGATCTATGTAAAGCAAGTAACCTTCCTGGGGTAGGCCTCCATCCTAACTCGACCTCATAAGTGAGATGACACCTATTGCCCTCCGAATCTGGTCCGGTCCCTGCCTCCCTGGTATAAACCCTACCTGGTCCTTGCTAATGTAGGAACCAATAAAGGACGCCATTCTGTTCGTTAAAATTGTTGTCATTATCTTCAAATCGTTGTTAATCAACGAGATAGGCCTATAGTTGCTTACTTCGCTAGAATCCTTCCCCGGTTTGGGAATTACTGAAATGAAAGCCAAGTTTGCCCAGGGGTCTAGAGGAGTGTCCTTGCACAAGGAGTTAAAGAAACGGACCAGGTAAGGGGCCAAGGTCTCCTAAATTGTCTTATAGTAATGGTTTGAGAACCCGTCAGGGCCCGGGGCCGAGTCTTTTTTAAGATTCTTTATGAATTCATAGATTTCTGCTACCTGGAACGGAGATTCTAGGATAGAGCAATGGGAATCTGATAATCTAGGGAGGGGGACGTTCTGCAGAAAGGTGTCAAGATCAGCGAGTGGGCGTTGGGAGTCGGAGGAGTATAGGGTAGAGTAGAATGATTGGAAAGTCTCAAGTATCGACACAGGGTTTTGAGATAAAGTACCGCTTGAAGTCTTAATCTTAGGGATGGCGTATGACCTTAGCTTGGGAGTAAGTTTGGCTGCCAGCTGTGGTCCATACTTATTAGCTCGCATATAGTGCTTACTACTCTGACATTTCAGGTGTTTGTCCGCCGTAGAAGTTAGAGCCATGTTAAGTGCTAACCTGATAGAATCCAACCTGGTCAGGGAGGTCTGAGAAGGATTTCTCTTATGGTTCTCGCTTAAGGTTTTGAATTCATTCTCAAGTTTCTCAATGTCAGCCTTACGTTCCCGCTTCAGTTGTGATGAAAGTTGAATAATCTTCCCCCTCAGCACTGCTTTGTGGGCCCCCAAAGAGAACCGGGAGAGATATCACTTGTGTCATTGTTCTTGAAATATTCACGAATCTCCTTTTCCAACATAGTGCAGTGCACCGGGTTGGAGAGAAGAGAGAAGAGAGTTTAAACACCACGGACGAGGCCTAGGGGAGGATAAAGTACCAGAGAGCCTAACGAGCACCAAAGAGTGGTCAGACCATGGGACTTTGTGAATGGAGGCACGAGAGGCAGCGTGAATGTCTGGTGCAGGTAGAAAGATGTGGTCAATTCTGGCATAGGTTTTATGAGGTGCCGAGTAATGTGTGTAATCTTTCGCCGAAGGGTTGAGTTCCCTCCAAGTGTCTATGAGGCCTAGGGAGTTTAGAAGGCGTGCAATATGAAGGCTCTGTTTAGGAGGTCTTTTATGGTTGGGAGTCCCCGTCTTAGATTTATCTAGAATAGTGTCAAAGGTGACATTGGAGTCACCACCCAGGATTACCCGGCCCTCAAAGTGTGGTGCTAGTGTGTTAAGTAAGGTGGAGAAAAATTTGGCCTGTCCACTGTTGGGGGTATAATAGGAAACAACGGTAGGGACCCTCCCCTCTATTGAACCCTTAACTAGGATGTAACGACCCTCCTTGTCTGTAATCGTTAAGGAGTGTTCAAAGTGGGTCTTTTTGGAGAATAGTATCGCTACCCCTCTCTTTTTAGTTTCAGCACTTGCTAAAAAAAAAGTGGGGTAACCACGGTGAAGAAAGGGGGGGGGTTATAGCTGCTGGGGAAGTGGGTCTCCTGGAGTAGGACTACGTCAAGGCCCCGTGTGTGATAACTCTGGAAGGATTTGCAGGACTTCCTCTTCCTTAAATTACCTTCCCCAGAAGTCTGTGCAGGGAGCAAAGCATTCTGGGATTGTACAGTTGCTCTCTGGGTAACATAGTCTGTCAATAAGCCAGGGCAGTTGAGTCTGTTTCTCCCTGTACTCAATGCAAAAGTAATAAACAGGTGGCTATAACACAACTTAGCCACCGGAGGGAGCTGCGCTCCTTCTTGATCAGCAGATGGTAGTCTTTAGATCACATAAAAGGTGATGCCCCGCTACACATGTGATAAAAATATATATAGTTGCGCTAATATCAAAACCACCTTTAAGGAGAAGGTGACTTAATCCCAAAGTGATTGGGCCACCTTCTCCTTAAAGGTGGTTTTGATATTAGCGCAACTATATATATATTTTTATAACTTCTTGTCACTGTTATGTTTTCAGGTTAGTTGCTGCTTATCTATGTAGAGCTTTAGGCAATCCAAAATCCCTACTTATCCTAGTGCAGTTTATTTTTTCCATTTCCCGCTACACATATGTACAGGTTGTTTGCCAGGGGAAACTGTAAAAATACAGTATGTGTATTTAAACTTTGTATTTTTCTATTAATCCATAATATAAATTTAAATTGGAAGCAATGGGGTTAATTTACTAAAGGCAAATAGACACTTTGTAAGGAACATTGTAATTTGCAAGAATATCTTAAAGTGGAGTTCCACCCTTTTTGTCCCCACAAAAAATCTCATAGTAATAAAATAATAAAAATGTTATACTCACATAAAAGAGCGGTTGCTATGCGGAAGTAGCTCTTCTGCCTCTTCTTCCACCTCTGTGGATCTTCTGGCCCATCCTATGTCACCATGTCTTCTTGTGAATGAGCCAGGCTGCCTTCTGGGAACTGTGTGTATCCCAGGAGGCAGCCGCCCATTCACAATGCGCAGTAGGAAATGGGCAGTGAAGCTGTAAGCCTTCACTACCTGTTTGCCTTAGTAAGGATGGAGGCACCAGGACCGAGCGATCGCCTGCGATCGCCGTTGGGGGATTGACATCTCGGGCAACTAGGACAGGTAAGTGTCCTTATTAAAAGTCAGCAGCTACACTGTTATGCCTCATACACACGATCGGTTTGTCTGATGAGAACGGTCTAATGGACCGTTTTCATCAGACCAAACCGATCGTGTGTGGGCCCCATCGGTTATTTATCCATCAGTTAAAAAATTGTAACTTGTTTTAAACCGATGGTGTGTAGGCGCGACTAACCATCAATCAGCTTCATCAGTTAACTGATGGGAAAATCCATCAGACCATTTTCATCGGATGGACCGATCATGTGTACAGGGCATTAGTAGCTGCTGACTTAAAAAAATAATAATTTTGGGTGTAATCCCGCTTTAACTAGAGCTTGGTTAACGGGTGTTACAACTCTGCTAATTTCCATCATCCAATCATGTGCAGGCATAAATTGCTTTTATTTTCCTTGCACACGATTGGGTATTGTTTGCAAAGTGTAAGTAAACCACATTCATTAAGCTCTGGTGAAAATTCTACTTGCAAAGAGCAACTTCCCTTGCTAAGTAACCAGCCTATATGCACTTAGTAAATCAACCCAATTGCCTCACAAATAGTTGGGTTTTCAGTTTTAAAGTAAAACATTTTTTTTGGGAAATTAGCCTAAATATGGTGGTGGCCTTGATTATTATGCCAAGAGCATCAACATATAAAAATGATCAGAAAATCATGTAAAGGACACCATAAAAAAAGCATTTAGGAAATATGTTTTTAATGATATTTCGGTATTTCTGTTACAGATAGGGATGAGCTTCGAGTTCGAGTCGAACTCATGTTCGACTCGAACATTGCCTGTTCGCCGAACAGCGAACTATTTGGGGTGTTTGCGGCAAGTTCGTGTGAACTTTAGAACCCCGTTAAAGTCTATGGGACTCGAACATTTGAAATCTAAAGTGCTAATTTTAAAGGCTAATATGCAAGTTATTGTAATAAAAAGTGTTTGGGAACCTGGGTCCTGTCCCAGGCGACATGTATCAATGCAAAAAAAAGTTTTAAAAACTGCAGTTTTTTTCGCAGCAGTGATTTTAATAATTATTTTAAGTGAAACAATAAAAGTGAAATATTCCTTTAAATTTCGTACCGCGGGGGTGGGGTGTTTAGTATGCCTGTAAAGTAGCATTTATTTCTCATGCTTAGAACTGTCCCTGCACAAAGTGTAATTTCTGAAGGAAAAAAAGTAATTTAAAATCACCGGCTCCCGACAATACAGAGAAAAGTCATTTATAAAAAAAAAATGTGTGGGGGTCCACGGCATTTTTTTTTAAATTTGAGGTGGAGTTCCCCTTAAAATCCATACCAGACCTGAAGGTCCTGGAATGGATATTTTGGGGGAACCCCACATATATATTTTTTTATTTGACGCAGGGTTCCCCTTTAATATCCATACCAGACCCTAAGGTGAGTGATTTTAAATGACTTTTTTCCTTCAGAAATTACATTTTGTGCAGGGACAGTTCTAAGCACAGGAAACAAGCGCTACTTTACAGGCATACTATACACCCCCCTAGGTACGAAATTTAAAGGAATATTTCAATTTTATTGTTTCACTTTAAGCATTATTAAAATCACTGCTCCTGAAAAAACGGCTGTTTTTTAAAACTTTTTTTGCATTGATACATGTCCCCTGGGGCAGGACCCGGGTCCCCAAACACTTTTTAGGACAATAACTTGCATATTAGCCTTTAAAATTAGTACTTTAGATTTCAAATGTTCGAGTCCCATAGACTTCAACAGGGTTCTAAAGTTCACACAAACTTTTGGTCTGTTCGCAGGTTCTGGTACGAACCGAACCCAGGGGTGTTCGGCTCATCCCTATTAACAGATACCTACCCAAAGTACAGTAATGATGAAGTTTAGATAAACAAAAACTAACTTGAAAGTTATTTGATTTGCTTAGCATACTGGTTTGTAGAGTGGTTGCATTAGCCTGTATTACACTAGAGGACTATACAGTAGTTTTGCATGCATGTTGTATAAAGTGTAGCTGTTTACCACAAATTTGCATAACGTTTAGCTTATTAACACAGTTTTTTAAATCTTGGTCTAACCTAATTAACACAATCTTTTATTTTTTTTAGAGTTAGCCATGAAAAAAACTGTAAAGGAGCCTGTAGAGGCAAAGAAAGGTAATAATGTTTAACGCTCTAAACATTTTTTCTGCATTTAGCAAATCTTTAAAGCGGAGTTCCACCCAGGAAAACCACATTTGG
This sequence comes from Rana kukunoris, assembly GCA_029574335.1. Lineage (NCBI taxonomy): Eukaryota > Metazoa > Chordata > Amphibia > Anura > Ranidae > Rana > Rana kukunoris. The sequence goes on along the minus strand of CM056052.1, from coordinate 326,125,084 downwards.
GCAAAAGTCCTAAAAAAATAAAATAAAAGAAACGTGAAAAAAAAATATAATACTCACCCGAAATACCTGTTGCTATGCGGAAGTCCGTAATCTGCCTCTTCCACACCGCGGTGTCTTTTCTTCTGCTTCTTCTCCTTGTGAATGGGGTGCGCTGCTTTCTGGGAACTGTGTGTGTTATCAGAGAGCAGTGCGCCCTTTCACAAGCCAGCGTGAGACTCACGCAGGCGCAGTAGGAAATGGGCAGTGAAGCTGTAAGGCTTCACTGCCTGTTTCCCCTAGTGTGAATGGCGGCGCGGGACCAGGAGCGATCGTGGGACCGGCATCGGGGGGGCCATCAGCGCGGGCAAGGAGGACAAGGTAAGTGTCCTTATTAAAAGTCAGCAGCTACACTGTTAGTAGCTGCTGACTTAAAAAAAAAATATGCGGCTGGAACACCCCTTTAAGGCATTAATTGGTAAAATTAAGTTTTGTGTCCTTAATGAAATTATCAGATTTTTAATGGATCTTAATGGCTTCTAATATCCTTAGGTTTTTCAGTATAGGACATTTACTGTTTTCTTTCAATTTAAATAGATTGTTATATAATATTTAATAATATTTAATATGCTTAAACTCTTTAATATTAAAATAATATTTTAAACACCAATTGCCAACTTATTTCAATATAAATACAAGAAGGCAGATCAATATGACTGTGACAGAGGTGTCCCAAAGCCATCTGGAGGTGGTATGGAGAGGCTCAGAGCTCAGGGGCTGGTGCATTAACCCCCCTGGCAGTATTCCCGAGTCTGACTCGGGGTTACATTTTTGTGCTGCGATCGGTAATCGCCTCGCAACATCCACAGGCAAGGATTACTTACCTTGTTCCAGGATCCAGCGATGCATCCGCGCTGTGTGAGTGAGCTGGTCCTTACTCGATTGACACAGTGCCTCTATGTGCCGTCGATCTCCGTTTCCCTGCGACGTTACGAAGCACGGGAGCGGAGAACGGCGCCAAATTCAAAAATTTTAACAAACACATTACATACAGTTTACTGTAATCTTATAGATTACAGTACTGTATGTAAAAAATACACACACCCCTTGTCCCTAGTGGTCTGCCCAGTGCCCTGCATATTCTTTTGTATAATAGAAAGTGTTCTTTCTGCCTGCAAACTGAAGATTGTCCATAAGAATCAAAAGTGTCCCTTTATGTCAAAAATGGTTTTAGATCAGCTAGAAAACAGCGATAATAAATTATAATCACTTGGAGAATAGAGCGATAGCGAAATGTATGCTGCTTAACATGCTTAAGTTTTTCTTGTCTCCTGGGGTGCAATGTTTGTGAGCACCTCAAATAATTGTTTCATTATGTAGGGCAGTAATAGGAATTAGCATCGGCCATCCATTAAAGCAGGATCTGTGACTGTTGCATTTGTGATCCCTAGCCTAGGCCAATATAAATTCATAGTTTTAGTCAAGCCAGCTAACAATCTTTGCTTATGGGGCGTATGTACAAAAAGGCCCAGTAGAATGGCGCAAGGCAATTTTACAACCCATTACAATAATACACACATTTAGAATGTATTCATTAAAAGGCTATGAAAGAACTGAAAATTCTACAAAAATTTAACTCTTTCAAAATAATTAAAATAATAAAGCCAACCTCACATTTTCCAGGTAAATTGACACTGTTAGCTTTATAAATAAAAGTTGTATTTTTTCCAGCCTTGTCATAAGCAAATATATATAGAAATTATATAATTTATGACCACTGACTGCTAAACTTTTTCAGAGAAGAAACCTGCAAAGGAACCAACAGATATCAAAAAAGGTAAAATGGTTAATGCTTGTGCCTAACTTCTTTACTAATAGCACCTTTGACATTTTCCTCTGCCTAAACTGGCCTGGCAGGGTTTTTTTGAATGTGTAGACAGCAGAAATATTACAGAGACACCGTGCACATCATGTAAGCCTTTATAAGAACCTACATTTGAAGTGGGGGAAACAAGGCACCTTTTTTCTGATAATAAAAATTGCAGAGACTCAAAGCAGAAATAATACATAGACATTCTACACAGTATGTAAGCCTTTACAGTAATATACATTTAAATAGGGTGGAATAAGGCATTTCTATAAACAAAAGATACAAATTGCTTTTACTTTTGTCAGACACAAGCAATATTACATAGACAAGCTGTACATCATGTAAGTCTTTTTAGTAGGCCACATTTGAAGAGACATGGTACAAAGACATAGCAAGTTTTTATACAGAAACCAACATGCATTGGGTTATGTCAAAGACATAAAGCCAAAATATTATTGAGGGATACTGCACATCATGTAAGCCTTTTTTTGGGCCACATTTGAAGAAAGAGAGATGAGTTTTTTTCCAGAAATAAACATTACAGAGTGTGTTCTGTGGAATTTTTTGTCCATAAATACGAATTGCAGATACACAAAGCAGAAATACTGTTGAGTCAGTAATGAAACATCTAGAGCATTGGTCATCAACCGTGCCCTCAGGGCCCACTAACAGGTCAGGTTTGCAAGATAACTGAAATACACCACGGGTGATATCAGTTGCTGCTCAGTGATTGCAGTATTCTAGTCTGCGTCTCCACAAGGTAATACATAAAATCTGGCCTGTTAGTGGGCCCTGAGAACAGAGTTGATGAACACTGATCTAGAGTAGCACACATTTTGAGAGGAACACACAGCATGCAGCTTTTCATTGTGTAAAACCCTAATGCCCTGTACACACGATCGGTTCGTCTGATGAAAACGGTCTGTTTTCATCGGACAAACCAATCGTGTGTGGGCCCCATTGTTTTTTTCCCCATCAGAAAATAGAACCTGTTTTAAAATGTTCTGATGGTTAAAAAAAAAGATAGAAAAAAACAATCGTCTGTGGGGAAATCCATTGGTCAAAAATCCACGCATGCTCAGAATCAAGTCGACGCATGCTCGGAAGCATTGAACTTCATTTTTCTCTGCACGTCGTTGTGTTTTACGTCACTGCGTTGGACATGATCAGATTTTTAACCGATGGTGTGTAGGCAAGACTGATGAAAGTCATCTTCATCGGATATCTGATGAAAAAATCCATTGGTCTCTTTTCATCAGATGAACCGATCGTGTGTACGTGGCATAAGTGTATATGCTGTATGTCACAAAACAAAGGAAGAAGTATTTCCGACACTACATAGGCAGCATTTCAGCTGTTGTACTAAGCAGTACTTGAGGCAAAGCATTTAGCAATTCAAACCAAATATATTCAATATGGAGTATCTTACATCCTACTATATGAAGGAATATTGTGCACACTGTAAAGGTAATACTATTACTATTTCTGATGGACTTTATTGTCAAAGCAACGTCCATATTTAGAGTTGGAGCAACAAACTTTTAGCCCAGGTTCACACTGGGTACGATTTAGTTCGATTTGAGATGCGATTTCACATGTGAAATCGCATCTCAAATCGGCGGCAATTGCCGACAATGACACCATCCTAATCAGTGTGAACCAGGGCTAAGACACATTTTTTAGAAGATTACAATAGAAGCAATGATTCCTAAAAATAAATTAACTTATGCATACATAAATAAATAGACTATATGTATATCTATACATATTGGGCAATCTGCAAACAATAATATAAAAAGTAAATAGTATGGGCCAGATTCACGTAGATTTCGGCGTAGCGTAAGCCATCTACACTACGCCACTGCAACCTACTAGAGCAAGTGCCGTATTCTCAAAGCACTTGGATCATGTGTATAATACCTATACTATGCGTGTGTGTGTGTATGTATGTATATATATATATATATATATATATATATATATACTGTAACTGTCGGTGGAGGCACGTTGCCCGCACTGTAAAAGTGATTGCCATATACACAGATTCTTCTTAATTTTTCACTTGGTTCCCTTGGATGTGTTATGTATGTGTATTATGTCTTATATTTCTAGTTAAAGAAACATTGGCTTCTAAATATATATTAAGGCAGTACCATAGCATGTACAGTGTACAATGTAAGAATATGTTATGCATTATTTAAGACTAGGGATGAGCTTCGAGTTTGAGTCGAACATTGCCTGTTCGCCGAACAGCGAACAATTTGGGGTGTTCACGGCAAGTTTGTGTGAACTTTAGAACCCTGTTAAAGCCTATGGGTCTCGAACATTTGAAATGCTAACTTTAAAGGCTAATATGCAAGTTATTGTCATAACTTGCCCCAGGGGACATGTATCAATGCAAAAAAAAAGTTTTAAAAACTGATTTTTTTTGTGGAGCAGTGATTTTAATAATGCTTAAAGTGAAACAATAAAAGTGAAATATTCCTTTAAACTTCGTACCTAGCTGGGGTGTCTATAGTATGTCTGTAAAGTAGCGCATGTTTCCCCTGTTTAGAACTGTCCCTGCACAAATAATCATTTCTGAAGGAAAAAAAAGTAATTTAACCACTTAAGACCCGGACACATACGCTGCTAAATGACCCAAGGTATTTTTACAATTTGGCGCTGCGTCATTTTAACAGACAATTGCGCGGTCGTGCAACGTGGCTCCCAAACAAAATTTGTGTCCTTTTCTTCCCACAAATAGAGCTTTCTTTCGGTGGTATTTGATCGCCTCTGCGATTTTTATTTTTTGCGCTATAAACTAAAATAGAGCGACAATTTTGAAAAAAAATCACTATTTTTTTACTTTTTGTTATAAAAAAAATCAAATAAACTAAATTTTAGTAAAACATTTAGGCCAAAATTAATTCAGCCACATGTCTTTAGTAAAAAAAAAAATCGCAATAAAAAAAATAGCTACATAGCGGGAACAGCGACACTAATACAGCGATCAGAAAAATGACCGCTTAGTGATGCTGGCAATAGGGAGTGAAAGGGTTAACTAGGGCAGTGATCAGGGGGTTAAAACTTTATTAGGGGGGGTGGGGGGGCTATCCTGGACTTAACACTAACTGATTTTACACTGCCTGTCACACTGACACTAAATGCAGTGATTAGATCACTGCATTCAGTGACACTATGACAGGGGGGTGGGGGGTGGGCGATCACAAGGGGTTAATGTGCATATGTGAGTGTGTGTCAGTGTTGTGTTGGTGCACACTTACTGTGGATGTCTTCTCTCATCAGCAGCGGTGGGAAACACCGCTGCGATGAGAGGTGACATAATTTCCTCCTTCCTGTGTAAACACAGGAGGAGGAAGTGACACGAAGGGGGAGCGCTCCCATTGGCTGGGAGCGATCGCGGGGGGGGGGCGGAAAACACGGACATCCGCCCGCTCGTCGGCAATCGCTCCCAGAGCCAGGGGGACCCCCGCACGCCACTGAGGGGGTCCCGATGGGACCCCCGAACCGCACGAAGGCGGGGACGTAAATTTACGCCCTTGTGCCTGTACGAGCCATTCTTTGGCCGTATATGTGCGTGCGGGGGTCCTTAAGTGGTTAAAATCACTCCTGGCTATAATGAATTGTCGGCTCCCAGCAATACAGAGAAAATACATTTATAAAAAAAATGTGTGGGGGTCACCCCAAATTCAATTAGGGTATGGTGGGGATTTTTGGGGGGGAACTCCAAGTATTTTTTTTATTTGTGGTGGAGTTCTCCTTAAATTCCATACCAGACCTGAAGGGTCTGGAATGGATATTTGGGGGGAACCCCCACATAATTTATTTTTATTTGATGTGGGGTTCCCCTAATATTCATACCAGACCTGAAGGCCTGGTAATTGAATTTGAGGGACCCCCACACATTTTTTTTCATTAATGACTTTTCTCTGTATTGCTGGGAGCCAACAATTTATTATAGCCACAAGTGATTTTAAATGACTTTTTTCCTTCAGAAATTACCGTATTTATCGGGGTATTGCACGCTCCGGCATATAGCGTGCACCCCTAAAGTGGACCCGCATTCCTGTTGAAAAAAGATTTTTGTACTTACAGTTTTGGTGTCTTGTGCGGCGTCCATCGGCGGCCTCGGCGGGTCCGGCGTCCATCTGCGGCTTCGGGTGTCCTCTTCGTCGGGTCCGGCGTCCTTCCCGCTCGATCCCCGCTTTCCCACGCCGAGTTTGAATACTGCGCATGTACCGAGCACTGTACACTCGTGTATAGTCGGGCAGGCTCGGCTACTCTCGCTCTCACTTCCTGTACGTCCAGGACGTGAGCGCGAGCGGAGCCGAGCCTGCCCGAATATACACAAGTGTACTGCGCTCAGTATATGCAGGCGCAGTATTCAAACTCGGTGCGGGAAAGCGGGTATCAGCGTATATCGCGCACCCACGATTTTGCCCTGATTTTCAGGGCAAAAAAGTGCGCGGTATACGCCGATAAATACGGTTCATTTTGTGCAGGGACAGTTCTAAGCACAGGAAACAAGTGCCACTTTACAGGCATACTATAGACACCCCTAGGTATGAAATTTAAAGGAATATTTCATTGTATATTGGTTCACTTTAAGCATCATTAAAATCACTGCTCCCAAAAAAAAAATCCTTTTTAAAACTTTTTTTGCATTGATACATGTCCCCTCGGGCAGGACCCTAACACTTTTTAGGACAATAACTTGCATATTAGCCTTTAAAATTAGCACTTTAGATTTCAAACGTTCGAGTCCCATAGACTTTAACAGGGTTCTAAAGTTCACACAAACTTTTGGTCTGTTCACAGGTTCTGGTGCAAAATGAACGGGGGGGGGGCTGTTCGGCTGATCCCTATTTAAAACACATTTTTATTTAAAAAAAAATCATTAACAGTGCAGACTTGTGAATATCATTTGTAGTAACTAAGGCCTCGTACACACGATCAAATCTGTCTGCTGGAAACGGTCTGCTAGACCGTCCCAGCAGACAGATACGATCGTGTGTACGGCTAAGCCGACGGATTTGGCCACCCGACAGATTTTAAAGCATGCTTTGAAATCTATCGGGTGGGAATCCGTCCGCCCGACATGTCTGCTGGTTAGTACACTTACCAGCAGACATGTCGTCCCGCACCGCCACCGAATGGATTCGGCGCATGCGCGGAAGTGTTTTACTTCCTGGTGCGGTGACTTGGCGGCGTCAACGTCACCGCCACGTCACCGACACGTCAGCGCGCCGTCTGCTGGCGGGGATTTTGGTTTGCTCGTGTGTACACGCGAGCAAACCAAAATCCTATCAGACAGGTTTGTTCAAATATGTCGGTCCGACCAATTTGAATAAATAGATTGCCTCGTGTGTACGAGGCCTAAGTGTTAATTTAGAATGTTAATGAGGCACAGTATACAATTATTGATGGTCTTTTACAAACCCATGTGAAAAACGAACGAGACAAAAAAATTGTAGAGACAATGCAAAAATAAACATATTCTTTTATATCATGATAACAATACAGACACTGCACGTACAGAGTGTGGAGTAAATGACAGCTACATATTATAACAGCACATACAGGCTTTAAAAATGAAAATAAACACACCCCACATTCTCATAATCAAACAACATAGGATATTCTTGCTCTACTTCTCATCTTGACCAATAAGCTAAATGTGTCAGTCAGAATATATTACACTTTTGTTTTCAGATTTTGGATAGAAAAGCCTTGATTTTGATTTAGGAACATTAAAAAGCAAACATGTTTGATCATAATTGCCTGGTCAAAACTTCACTGTCAGCTTATATCAATACTACATTTTCAAAACAGAAAAAAATACTTTGCTGTTATTCTTAACCACTGCCCTTATTCTTCAACAAATTACCATATAAAACAAAATTGTTCTTCATGTATTTTGATAATAGACAGTTGGTTTTATCTGTAATAAAATATGCATATGTATTGCTCAATGTTAAATCATCACCTTTTCCCTAGATTTAGAAGAGTCTGCTGAAGGAGACCAACATAAATGTTTATTCATTTCTGTTACATCAGTACAGAACCGTTTTTGACAGGGCATGTCAATGTGCTAATTGCATGATCATTAAGCCTAGTACACATGGGCCGAATGTCAGATGACATTGGCCGTTTCAATAAAAAACAGCTGACATTCAGCCCATGTGTATGACAGCCGTTCCAACAGAAGCCGGCCAATGAGCATGCTGGGAAACCAGCAGCTGACCAGCTTCCGATCAGCACTGACCGAAGTGTTCTTGCGGGGAGGTCACCCCCATGCCAGAACACAATAGCTATGGGGGGATATTTCTGTACTAATGTTGGATCATTAGTACAATGTCTCAAATAGGAGCTATCTTAAACTAGTGGAGTGTACCAGGATTCAAGGACCTCTTTATTAAAAGGCATCATATGTGTTTCATTAGCCAAAAATACAAATTAACTTGTAAATGATGAAGTAAGCATTATGCTGAACATGGGAAAATACTATTACTATTACTATCTCTAATTCAGTGAAAAACTGTGAGGTAAGGTAAGCAGCCTATAATGTCAGTCCACCAAAACAGCATGTTTCAATCATGGGTGGATATGAGCAGGTTTTAAGACTTCTTTTTCTTTCACATATACTTGGTGAGTTCTTCACATAGATATTTGGGGAGTTTGGTTAAAAATTATAACATGTTAATTTAACATATTTTAAAATAATAACATTTATAAATGGAGATAATAATAATATAAATTATTTTGGTAGGTAAATTAGTCTCAAGGTTATTGTAAAATGAATTGATGTATACAATAGATGGCAATTTTGTTATCTGCATCTATTTTTCAATCACCCATGGTCATAAAAAGTTTAGAGAAACCAGTTCAGGATCCTACATTCTTTCTTGATTATTCCTTTTACACCAAAAACATTACAACAACTTCCGGTTCCGGCGCCGCATGGAGTAGCTGTGTGCTCACTCAGCTCCCGCACACAGGCTCCTAAAATGGCATATAAAAACTTGCTAACCCGCCACCGAGCCCTGGGACAACCATCCGCCACCCCCCCCTAACAAGGATGGACAGGTTCCTTGAGAAAAACGGCGTGCGATCGTACGCCGCCGCCGCGACGCGGACAGGGCAGCCGCAAATCGAGGCCCCGGCTTCGGCCTACACGGATCCGGTCGCGGAACCGAGCGTGGAAACGACGCCTGCTATGGAGGTGAGCACACCACCAGCCCCTCCCAACATCCCCCAGGCTATCCACATCTCCTCACCCCCCCCACAAACGGGGAACATACACAGTATAGAGCTGATGGCCCAGGCCGTGGCCGCTCTATTATCCCCCATGATAGCCACCTCAGTTGAAAAGGCTATTAATGCAGGAATACAGAAACTTCAGGCCCAACTAGGGGAGCATGCATCCCGGCTAAGTGAAGCTGAAAACCGAATCGCCCATGTGGAAGTGGAACTGTACCAGGCCCAATCCTTTGAACATGCGCAAGACAAGACGAACAAATGTATACTGGATAAGCTGGATGACCTTGAGAACAGATCCAGGAGGAGCAATCTACGCTTTATTGGCGTCCCCGAATCGCTGCAACCCACGGCACTTTCGGATCTCTGCTCGCGACGCATTCCCGAGGCCTTGGGCCTGCCCGGCCCCTGCACGGTTGAGCGCGCCCACCGCATGGGCCTCTTTAACTCTGAACGTAAATCACCACGTCCAGTGATCGCCAAGTACCTCAACTATTCAGATAAGGCCCTCGTCCTGCAGAAGTTCAGGCAGTCCAGGACCCTCCAGATAGAGGACATGAATATCTTAGTTTTTGCGGACTACTCCGTGGACGTCTCCAAGAGGAGGAAAGCTTTCCAACAGGTCTGCTCGGAGCTCCACCGGATGCAAGTCAAGTTTACTCTGGCCTTCCCGGCCGTGCTTCGACTCAGAGCACCTAACGGGGATCAACTCTCCTTCCATGACTCATCCGAAGCAGAGGCTTTTCTGAGGTCCCACCGCTCAGGCCCCCACCACAACCTGTCTCCCAGAGCTGCACCCTCCAACCAGGCCCTGGAACACGGGAGCCCACGCAAGGACTCTCCTAAAAGATTCAAGGCTTCTGGATCCGACCGACGACAAACCTCCTCCTCTTGAACCCCCCTCTTTTCATTTTTCTTTTTTTTTTCCGGATGGCCGCACCAGCGTGGTGTAACTTTGCTGCGCCTTGACCATCTTAAACCCCCTTCTGGGTTCCCCTCCTCCATCGTGCCTCCCCCTCCCCCTCACCCGGGGGGCCACGGTAGGCCAAATGCTATTATTATGCTGTTATGCTATTTTGTATTGTTCTATAATGCTATTTTATTTTATATTGGTTTATGTTCTTCTTGCATTTATGTGACACGTGTGGGCCCTTCTGTTATTCCGCAGCGATACCTGTTTAGATCCTGCCCCCCCACGCATTGCTCCTGCTGCCTACACCCCCCCCCCTTCGGTCGCTGCGGGTGAAGTGCTGCATAGTGAGCCCTGGGTTGGGAGTTGGCCTATTCAGTGGCTCCATGCGGAAAAAAGTGAAGTTCCCGATGGTTTTTGTTCACTATGTTTATCCCCATCCTCCCCCCCCATCTTCCCTTCCCTATCTCTCTGGTTTCTCCCCGTTTCATGGGATCTGTTCACACCAATCGATCATTGCTCCATCTGCTGTCCTTGTATCCCACTTCTGCCATACTCCATGCTCCCATATACTTCGCCTCCACATCCTGCCCACACCCCTTTGATGATTTTCCCAACATGAGAATAGTCTCCTGGAATGTTAAAGGGCTCTGTTCCCCCAATAAGAGGATGGAAGTTCTGCGTCACCTTAAAAGGCTTAAGACCGACATCGCCCTCCTCCAGGAAACTCATCTGTCCACTCCCGACTTCCCGCGGCTGCGGGAACTCCTGGTGGGCACAGTCCTCGGCTCCGACTCATGTGGTCGGAAAGCCGGGGTAATAATCCTAGTCCACAAAAACCTTCCCTGCAAGATACTGTCCTCAGACTCAGACTCAGAGGGGCGATTCGCCTCTGCCCGTATCCAACTGGGACCCAGGGTTGTAAATATCACCAATGTCTATGCTCCCAACAGCCCCTCAAGTACTTTTTTTAGCGACCTCACCTCTTGGGCACTTCGAGACCCAGCTTGCCCACACCTGATTGGAGGGGATTTCAACTCTATTATGCACCCGACAGATGACAGGTCCTCTACCAAACACTCCCGTCCTCCATTGACTCCTCTCACCCAGACCTTGTTGGCGTCGACAATTGACTCACTACAGCTTCACGATATATGGCGACTAAGGCACCCAGCTGACAGGGAATTCTCATTCTATTCCCACCCTCACAATGTCTTCACGAGACTAGACTATCTCTTCTGCTCTGACTCTCTCCTCCCACTGATCTCGGAAGCTGACATACACGACATTGCAATTTCAGATCACGCCCCGGTCTCGACCACTCTTGAAGATCCTGACCTAGCTTCCAACCCCAGAATCTGGCGGTTTCCCTCCTATCTTCACAACAACTCTGATTTCCAACAACATTTGGAAAAAGCTTGGTCGGGATATGCGTCGGATAATGCGCTACACGCTGACAACCCTAACCTTTTCTGGGAAGCGGGCAAGGCTTTCCTCAGGGGCTGCATAATAGCCTACACCGCCACCTTCAAAAAACACACACTTAGACGCTACAAACAGGCCAGCGCAACTCTACATCAGGCCCAGCGGGTCCTCTATACTGATGACTCCCCCAGCAACCGTAGCGCCTGGTTTGCTGCTAAGCAAGCCTTTGACACTTGGGCGGCTACCCTCGAGCGTACCCAAAAAGCTAATCTAGACGCCTCCCTCCACAAGTTTGGCAACAAGGCAGGTAGACTCCTTTCCAGATTAAGTAAAGGACCCAACCGCCCGACACATATCATGTCTCTGAGAGATCCGTTGGGCTCCGTACACTGCACCCCGAAAGGTATCAATTATACCATGCACCAATTCTACTCCTCCCTATATGCCTCAGACCGTATTGATAGGCCAACGGCCCTCAATTTTCTACAACGTATTTCCCTGGATCGGGTGACCCCCACCCAGCTTGAAGCCCTTAATGCCCCTATCTCAATCCTGGAGGTCCAATCCGTCATCAAACAGCTTACCCCCTCCAAAGCTCCAGGCCCGGATGGCTTCATGGGAGAATTTTATAAGTCCTTTATTTCGACGGTGTCCCCCCCCCTCCACGACGTCTACCAGCATATATGGTCGGGTGGAACCTACCTACCCACAGGCAATCAGGCCATTGTGAAACTCTTGGAGAAAAAGGGCAAGGACCCCCTAGAACCTGGCTCTTATAGGCCCATTTCACTCTTAAATCTTGATGTTAAAATCCTCTCCAAGATAGCGGCCACTAGGTTGGCATCCATTATACCCTCCCTGATACATCCCGCACAATCGGGCTTTGTAAAGGGTAGGACGGCCACCATGAATATCAGGAAGGTAATGCTGGCTCTCGAACACGCAAAAAATGACCCGGCAGGCATGCCATCATCACTTTAGACGCGTAGAAGGCTTTCGATAACGTCAGCTTCGAATGGCTCTCCATGGTCATGTCCACAATGGGCTTCTCTGGCCCCTTCACGCACCTCATAGAGTCCATGTACACTGCCCCTGCCGCGAGATTGGTTGCTGCGGGCCTCCTCTCTGAGGAATTCAGGCTGCACAAAGGCACGAGGCAAGGCTGCCCGCTTTCCCCGCTCCTTTTCAACATAGCGCTTGAACCCCTTTCCCGCCACCTGACCCAGATCGTCCCCCTCCATGGCATACGGGTCGGTGATCACGACCTTCGCACGTCACTGTTTGCAGACGACGTCCTTATTTTCACATCCAGCCCTTCACTTGACATGTCCACGATCAAGACCACTTTTGACGAATTCAGGCAATGCTCTGGGCTTCGTATTAACTATAATAAGAGCGAAATACTCCCCATAGGTTCCCTATCTGTCCCCACCTGGTCCCAAAGCTCTCTATTCACTGTTGCGAAGTCCCATATCACCTACCTGGGAATAAAAATAGGTAAATTGCCCTCCTCCCTATATCACCTCAACTATCCCCCCCTATTCACCAAAATATCCCAAGAACTGGAGAACTGGATGGACCTGCCTCTTTCGCTCCTGGGGAGATGCCACCTGGTCAAGATGGTCAGTTTTGCACGCCTGTTGTACCCACTACAAACCATCCCACTACTTCTTCGACACAAAGACATCAAATCCCTAAACTCGGCCATTTCTAAATTCCTCTGGCGTGGCAAGCGTGCGCGCATAGCATTTGCCAAACTGCATCTTCCCAGGCGAGAGGGGGGCATCGCCCTACCCAACATCAGGCTATATAACCTGGCATGTCTATTGAGAACGAGCCTGGATTGGATCTCCCAGTCCTCCAGATGCTCGAACTACCCCTTGGAATCAGCGATGATCTCCATTCCCTGCGACGTAACGGCGCACGGGGGCGGAGACCGGCGGCAAATTAAAAAAAGTAAACAAACACTCTACATACAGAATACTGTAATCTTATAGATTACAGTACTGTATGTAAAAAGTACACACCCCCCCTGTCCCTAGTGGTCTGCCCAGTGCCCTGCATGTTCTTTTACATAATAAAAACATTTTTTTTGTGCCTGCAAACTGTAGATTGTCCATAGCAACCAAAAGTGTCCCTTTATGTCAAAAGTGATTTTAGAGCAGCTAGAAAACAGCGATAATAAATGATAATCACTTGCAGAATTGAGCGATAGTGATTTGTGGGAAAATTCGTCATAAAAAAATAAAAGTAATGACAGCGACAATTCTGCAACTCAGCAAATTTCAGTGATTTTGATTTAATAATTTTTATTATAATTACATTATTATTTGTTATAATTATTTATAGTTATTTATTATATTATAATTTTATGATTTTGTGTTTCAAACTTTATCATACCCGGGATGTCTACTAGACTCTGGTTTGGACAAATTTAAGCGAGTTATTCCTAAAAATTGCAGGCCTACAGTATAAAACGCAGAATTTCCATGCAAAATAATTGTACCGCTTTTGGTACGTAATTCCAGACAGAATCATACCGCCAGGGAGGTTAAAAAAAACATTACAACAATAATATGATCTCATTTAGCATTGTTCTTTTTTTAATAAACACAAAATAAATGATGTTTTCTATATAGATTAATTATTGTAGAAATTTAGAAAGTATTATATACATGAAAGCATATTTAATACGCACTGTGCATTATTGTAACAGTGAGGTAATTTGTTAAGCATTAACAAACAATACTTTGTAATAACATCAAATGAAAACATGATTACCATTTATGTTTATTTAGTAACACCATTAAAAATAATTAAAAATAAACCAACAGATTCAGGTAAAATTTCAGCTTCCGTCACTGCGTCGCTTTAACTGACAATTGCGCGGTCATGCAACGGGGCTCCCAAACAAAATCGGCGTCCTTTTTTCCCCCACAAATAGAGCTTTCTTTTGTTGGTATTTGATCACCTCTGTATTTTTTTTGTTTGCGCTATAAACAAAAAAAGCAACAATTTTGAAAAAAATCAATATTTTTTACTTGTTGCTATAATAAATAGCCCAATAATAAAAAATAAAAAAAAGTTTTCTCAGTTTAGGTCGATACGTATTCTTCTATATATTTTTGGTAAAAAAAAAAAAATCGCAATAGGCTACTGGTTTGCGCAAAAGTTATAGTGCTTACAAAATATGGGACAGAATTATTATTTTTTATTATAATTTTTTTTACTAGTAATGGTGGCGATCTGCGATTTTTATGGCGGACACATCTGACACTTTTGACACAATTGTGGCGCCATTCACATTTATACAGCGATCAGCGCTATAAATATGCACTAATTACTGTATAAATGTGACTGCCATTGAATGGGTTAACACTAGGGGGTGAGGAAGGGGTTAAATGTGTACCTGTGTTGTGTTATAACTGTGTGGGGGGAGGGGGGTGACTGGGGGAGGTGACCGATGATGTGTCCCTATGTACAAGGGACACAGATCGGTCTCCTCTCTCCCTGACAGCCGTGGAGCTCTGTGTTTACAGAGCTCCACGTCCGTGCTGTGGCACCGCCAATCATATGTACCCAGCGGACATCGCGACCGCCAGGCACGCGCATCGGCATCTCGGGGACGCGCCGGGCGCGCGTGTGCTACCGCGGGGCTGCGCGTGCCGGCGCGCTTGCGCGCCCCCAGGGGCCAGAGGAATCGAGGACGTCATATGACATCCTGTTGGATTTCCAGAGCCACCGTGGGGCAGTCTTTTGAGAATGGCCCGGGGCTCAAATGGTAAATACAAATTTTAGTAGGTCTATACATATTGAGGGTATGTAGAACCTGTGTCAGATTTTATTTACTTTAGAGATGTGAGTGGGAGATGCTGGATCTGAAATTGTTTTAGTGGAGCAGAATGACTCTGGCTAAGCTACCCTCTAACACAGATGAGTCTTAAACACACGAACAATAGAATGTGCAAGAAGAATTAGAATGCTACATCAAATGTATAGAAATCTACTTGTTTCATACATTTTCAAAGATAACAAGTAAGAGCTGTGCACTCTCCATTCAAGAGTTTGTACTCCATGATCCGTCATTAAGTGTGGCACTCTCTATACTCCTTATACCTATTGAAGTTTTTATTATTTACTGAGGTTTCATCAAAGAAAACTCTTGTCACAATCTGTTTTGATGACAACATTGTGACCGAGGTATAATATTTTTTATTTTTTTTTATTGCTGGTTGTGTTCCTCCTGGAAATTTCACAGTTGCCACAGAGAGCAGTAAAAACTTGCAAAGGTCCTAAATCTCACCCATTAAATCTTAAAAAAAGTTGTTTGTGTTATCTTTTTATTTTAAAGCTTGAATACAGCTTAATGGTGGTCTTATTATTTTTTGAAATATGGGAGTTTTGCAGCAATATTTGAGACAGATTTTTGCAGAAAATGTTGAACATTTGATTTTGGTAGTACAGTATATTGATAAAAATAAAACTATGCTTTATGTTGTGTTGTGTACAGGACTTTGTGAATTTTTAGCTGTTTCATGCTTTTGAGACTATGTTCCTTCTTGCAGAAGCTGCAGTAAAAAAGCCTGAAAAGGAGGAACCCCCAAAAAAGAAAGGTATCTAACATTTGTTTACATTGTTTGGTATAATAGACACTTTTTTGTGGAAGTGCTGATATGAATTGTACTTTAGTATCCCGGTAATGTCTGATGACAGGACTTCTTATTGTTTTATTGTACATATATAACTATTTTGGACAAGCCTTAATGTATATTCACTAAATCCTAACACTACCCCTGTCCTGAGGAAACAAAAATCTATTTTTACCAACATCAGTTAGATTTCTGCTGCCTGACTGGATTGTAATTACCCAATATGACAATTAAATTTTATATAGTTGTTTTGGGTAGCACACATAAAAAAAATATTAATCACTACGTTGTCTAATTGCTCCCAAACCTAATCATAAACATAATTTCTTCATCACCTGTGTATATTTACACATCACTTTTATTTAAATGGTTAAATCATATTCATTGTACTTTCCTTAAATATTTAGACAAAAATGGAACTAACATGGTTTCTGGTTTAACAAATTTAACTGGGAAAATACCTGGAATGGAATATCATCCTAAGAATATACTTAAAAGGCATTTCATAGCTTTTTCTTCATGATTGTTTTACATTTGTTTTTCATCCCTTAGAACAGGGGTCCCCAAACCCCAGGCCGCACAGCCACACAGCAGGATATGAGTGGTGACCGCGGTCTGCACAGGAATATCACAGAGCGCTTTTCTCACTAATGTCCTGCTGTGCAGCCATGCCCATGTGTCCTCTCCTACCTCCATCGCCCACCCGGCCAACGATGTCATCCAATCAGCAGGGTAGGGGGCAGGAAGATCTGTAGATCGGAATGCAGAGCTCCTCCAGCTCCCTTCCCTGCTGATAGCATGACATTGTTGGGTGGGCGGGGGATTCAGGAGAGGATACACAGACTGATCACAGCATCTGCCCTTATAAAGGTAGGAGTCCTGTACAGGGGGGGCAGACATTAGAATGGGGAAGTGCATGGCTTTTTTTCAGACTCTGGCACTAACCCCATGCTCACCACTATCTACTGCCCGTCTTCCGAGTGACAGTGCAGCTGAGCTAACCCAGTGGCTCTCCACAGTTCTCCCTGCCCTTGCACTCAGGGCAGAGAGAAAGAATGCACAATATTCACATTGTTCATGTCAGTGAGTGATGCTCTCCTTTTAACAGCAGCACCTCCGTGGGAAAAGCACTTAGAAACCAATGTCCTGCCCTAAATTTTGCCAGTGCCACAACAGGATAGCAGAATTGCTGAGGTGCAGTGCCAAGATAAGCACTGGTAGGTGGGGGGTGCAGAAGAAAGAATTTATGAAAATGGAGTAAAAGGCAGAGGTGAAAGATTAACTTAATATTTATTTTAGCATAAACATAAATTCTTCTTCTCTGTTTATGCTGGGGTGCAGAGCTGAACTGCAGGGTATAGGGGTAAACTGCAGGCAGAGTACAGGATGAACTGTAGGAAGGGTATAGGGATGAATTGTGGGCAGGGGTACAGGGGTTACCTGCAGGAAGAGCAGGGGGTGAACTGCATCTTACAGGGATGAACTGTGGGCAGGGGTACAGGGGTGAACTGTGGACAGGGTACAGGTGTGAACTTCAAACAAACGCCAAAGAAAAAATCCTTGGAAAATTCCAAGCTCTACTTACCAACCAGCCTGCGACCAAACATATTAACCTATCTAACAATATGCATTTACAAACAGGGGTTTAGTTGCACAAATTTGTAAGCTACAGGCCCTGGCAAGGCATCCTGTGATAGGGTGCCCTGCCGGGGCCAGTAGCTTATGCACATATTTGTGAATTTGTTTGCAACTAAACCCCTCTTTTTAAACACATATGGTTAGACAGGTTAATCTGGTTGATCGCAGGCTGGTTGGTAAGTAGAGCTTGACATTTTTTAAAGGATTTTCCCTTGGCTTTTGTTTTATGTGTGTTGCCTTCCAATGCTTCTTCCTGCAAAGGCCAGGTATAGGTGAGGGCAGTGGCACATTTTTTGTCTACAGGTGTGAACTACTGGCATGGTACAGAGATGAGCTTTGGAGAGGGGCACAGAGATGAGTTTTGGATTTTGGGGGGCATAGGTGAGCTTTAGATAGGGGTGCAGGGGTGAGCTTTAGACAGATATGAGGTGAGCTTTGGAGAGGGATACAGGGGTGAGCTTTGGAGAGGGGTACAGGGGTGAGCTGTGAACAGTGGTACAGAGATAAGATTTGCATGGTGAAGTGAAGAGGTGAGATCTGGACACAGAGAAGAGGTGAGCAGTGGATTGGAAGTGCAGAGGTGAGTTATGGGTATTGTTTTTTAGGTGGAAAAGTTTTAACTGGGGAAAACGTTTACTTGGTAGAAAGGGACAACACAGAATACGTACATATATAAGCATACATAGGTTTAAAAATGTCCCTTTAACTTCCACTGTAAAATGACCACTCAATGACGCAGGCCACATCACTACTAATTCTCCACCCCCCCCCCCCGGGTTTAAATTTTTTTGCACATATCCTCTGAGAAAAAAAGCCCTGGAGAAAATGTTCGAGAGGAAAGGCGGGTAGACTGCAGGGGCACTGTGAAGGGGGTAACTGTGATTGCTATGGGCACTCTAATCCAAAGTAGACATGTTTTTTCATTCTGAATTAACCACTTCAATACAGAGCATGTTCACCCCCTTCCTGCCCAGACCAATTTTTAGTTTTGCGCGGTCGTGCGACGTGGCTCCCAAACAAAATTTACACCCTTTTTTTCCCTCACAAATATAGATTTCTTTTGGTGGTATTTGATCACCTCTGCGGTTTTTATTTTTTGTGCTATAAACAAAAGAATGCGTCAATTTTGAAGGAAAAAAAACAATATTATTTACTTTTTAATTTAATAAATATCATAATTTTTATTTATTTTTTACTTTTTTTTTCAGTTTAGACCGATACGTATTCTTCTACATATTTTTGGTAAAAAATCGCAATAAGCGTATTTGATCGGTTTGCGCAAAAGTTCTAGCATCTACAAAGTAGGAAATAGAATTATGGCATTTTTTTATTTTATTTTTTTACTAGTAATGGCGGCGATCTGCAATTGTTTTTATTGTGACTGTGACATTGCGGCGCACACATCGGACACTTTTGACACATTTTTGGGGCCATTTACACAGCGATTTGTGCTATAAAACTGCACTGATTACTTGGTAAATGTGACTGGCAGGAAAGGGGTTAACACTAGGGGGCGCTGAAGGGGTTAAATATGTTACCTAAAGTGTGTTCTAACTGTTAGGGGAGGGGAACTCACAAGGGGAGGAAATCGATGTGTGTCTCCTCACCGCTGACAGGCATGAATCTGTGTGTTTACACACACAGATCCATGCTTCTGCCGTGATTGCGGGCGATCTTGGGTGCCCGGCGGGCATCCCGGCCGCTGGGCACGCGCACCGGGTCCCGAAGAATGCGGCTTGCGCGCGCGCCACCTAGTGGCCGGAAAATGCAAGGACACCCTATGACGTCCAGTCTGAAAGACGAAAGGTCCCCACCGATGTCATTTTACAATGGCTCGGTGGGTAAGTGGGTAATATTCTGACACATTTTTCATTATTCAGAGATTCCGATATTTTCGAATACCCAAAATAAAATATAAACACATTTTACCAAATGCTCTGAATAGCGAAACAAAATCCATTCGAACTTTGGAAATTTGGGCTGAAATTCGAATTGAATTTTACATTGAACTCCTGTTGAATTTTAACTGTAAACATATTTCTCAAATCAAAGATCATGTGTGTTATTAGAGTATCATTTTGAAATATTGCTGTTTTTTTTTAAGCCAAAGGTGATTTAAAGAGTCATTATAATCATTTGATTAAGATTTTTCTTTTGTTTGTTCACTTTATCATATTCAAATTGAAAAAAAAATCAACAGTTTTCGATTTGAATACTCAAAATGTAGCAATTCAAACGCTTCAAATCAAAAAAAAATCTGTAAATTTAAAGAATATTTGAAAAAGACATAAAACGAATTCCGAATATGAATTCAAAATATGAATCCTGAATACAAACTGAACAAATCAACAGAGTTTAACTAAATTAAATAACTAGATTAGCGAATTGAAGCTAAAAAAAATTGTCATGCTAATATAAAGGGGACTGCACTGTAAAGTGGTACTCATTACAGTGCCCCTTTACAGTGCAGTCCCCTTCACATCACCGCACCCCTTTACATTACAGTGCCCCCTTTACAGAGCAGCCCATGTTTCATTAATGTAAAGGGGCACTGTGATATAAAGGGGACTGCACTATAAAGGGGCATTGCAATGAAAAGGGGATCTGTGGACAGACTCAGTGAATAGCCCCTCCCCAACCCCCCACCAGTCCCTGAGAAAATTGGATGCCGTGAAACTGGTCCCTGGTGCCAAAAAGGTTGGGGACCGCTGCCCGCTGTATTAAAGCCCAAGTGCAGCCAAAATAAAATATACAACATATCAGCGCAAGGGACATATCTTAGACTTAAAGTATGTAGAATGTGTGCTTATACTTGTTCTTATTGTCTTATAACCTTTGGTCGGTTTTCCAGGTACAGTAAATACTTGGCTAAAATAACTGTCAAAACTTGCACATCTTCTATGAAACTTCTTACTGTATTATGCCAATTTCAAACAGAAAACAACATTTTTTGACTTGGTTCTATCTTCTGATTTAGAGACACCAGAGGTAAAACCAGTGAAAGAACAAAAAGACCAAAAGAAAGGTACATATGTTCCCCCTATATACCATTTAAATAGGCAATGTATGGATGTAGAAAAAAATGGATTTATTTATTTCTGTATTTTTAATATTGTAGAGGTAAAAGTATATCCCTGTGTCCCAGAGTATGAGGTGCAGGCTTATTCTGATGCCAATACAGAGGGCTCATAAATGTAAAGAAACAAGGATTGCTACTCAAAAAAGTTCCGCTCCAAAAATGTCCAATGTTTTTTATTTCTTTTTTAAAGTTCAGGGTCTAACACATTGCAAGGAAAAATAAATATTACAATACAATATTTAAATGAAATCCATCTTAAAAGACTTACATTTATTCATTTTTCTAACAAAGAGGAAAGGGACTCACGTGATCTAGATTAGGGTATTCTCAGTAGAGTAAATATCCTGAATCCTGCTATGAAAGCCAGAAGGAAATGTTAGGGAGCGTACACACGATCGGTCAAACCGATGAGAACAGTCTGATGGACCGTTTTCATCGGACCAAACCGATCGTGTGTGGGCCCCATCGGTTATTTATCCATCGGTTAAAAAAAGCAAACTTGTTTTCAATTTAACCGATGGATACCTAACCGATAGCAAAAAAACTATCGTTTGTAGGCACGACCATCGGTTAAAAATCCACGCATGCTCAGATACAAGTCGACACATGCTTGGAAGCATTGAACTTTTTTCAGCACGTCCTTGTGTTTTTTGTCACTGCGTTCTGACACGATCAGTTTTTTAACCAATGGTGTATAGGCACGACTGACCATCAATCAGCTTCATTGGTTAACCCAGTGTTTCTCAACCTTTTTCCAGTCGGGGCGTCCTTGAAAAAATGTTTGTCTTGAGGCACCCCTGTCCAAGACTTGGTTCACGTCGCTGTGTGTTGCGAAACATGCACAAAATCGCGCTCGTTCTTGACACACAGACAAATGCTCTGCTCTTTAGGCGCCCCATCCATTGGCAAACATGGGTTGCTTTTGTTGTGGCACAATTTTAAAAAAAGAGGCGGGGACTTAGTTTCCCGCATTACTGCGGGTAGGGAAATGAATGGGCTGCCCTACACGCAGCACGCATCCACACAGAACCAAGAGCTTTTTTAAAAGTCAGGCTGGAGGGACAGTAAAACTACATGGTTAAGCTGTTTTTACCACCCCCAACTTTTGCCCCTTTAGCTGCAGAGGCAACAGCTGGGGGTGTAAACCTGCTGTGGCTGCAGCTGGAGGTATACCCAGGGTGAATGGGGCTTAAAACAGGTGGTGAGGAGGCAAGATATGCCTCTTTATTGGCTGACAAATGCCCCTGAAAAGCGATATGAACACAAATTGCTTTTCAGATGAGCAGCAGTCCTTGCTGCTATCTCGAACAAGCCTTACAAAAGTAGTTGTGATTGTACAGGAATATGGGGGTCAGGCTTAAAAGTAACATACATACAGACAGATGCGCACGGACACAAACAGGCACACGTACAAACACACCCAGTGTGTGTGTTTGTACGTGTGTCTGTTTGTGTGCGTGCACATCTGTCTGTATGTATGTTACTTTTAATCCTGACCCCCCCTATTCCTGTACCATCAGAAATACTTTTGTCACACACACACACTAACAGACATGTGTACACATGCACACATACACTGAAAGAAGAACTGTCAGAGCTGCACAACAACCAATCAGATCCAGAGTGTGTAGCCATGAATGGAGGATGTGGGGTGTCAGTGACTGTGACAGCTGGTTATTCATAGCAGAGCCCCCCCTCACCACCTTAACCTTGGCCTCGCAGTCAGCGCAGTACTTATTGTCCTCCTCCCTCAGCATATGAGACAGGATGGCCTGGTGCTGCTCATTCAGCTTCAGGGCCTTCTCCCTCTCTGAGCGGGTGACCATGTCTGCGGTCAGGGGAGCAGTGTCGGTCACGGTGACTCTACTCTTTATTCTTTCCCCTCAGGGAAAAGCGCGCAAGGCAGAGTTCAGGATGGTACCCGTGGCTCTCACGTCACAGAAGCAGTGCGTGCGTCCGACCCTCCCATAGCAACTAGGGGTGCAACGGATCACTGCCAATCCGTGATCCGAACGGGTCACCCCCTTCGGATCGGATCGCTATGCGATCCGCGGATCGCCACCGCGGGCATAGAATTAGGAAAGGCCGCGGCTTCGGCCTAGCTCCGGAGCTGCGGCCATCTTGGTACATCCGGCGGCGTGTGTGCGCGCCTCGAGCGCGGGCTCCTCCTCTGTTGGTGTAAATAGAGGAGGAGCCCGTGCTCAAGGCGCACACACACGCCGCTAACGGCCCGGGTAACTGCAAGTACGGGGCTCACTGTGCTGGGGGGGGGGTGACTGTACTGTACTATGGGGGTCACTGGCTGTACTGTACTATGGGGGTCACTGGCTGTGCTGTACTATGGGGGTAACTGGCTGTGCTGTACTATGGGGGTCACTGACTGTGCTGTACTATGGGGGTCACTGACTGTGCTGTACTATGGGGGTCACTGACTGTGCTGTACTATGGGGGTCACTGACTGTGCTGTACTATGGGGGTCACTGACTGTGCTGTACTATGGGGGTCACTGGCTGTGCTGTACTATGGGGGTCAGTGGCTGTGCTGTACTATGGGGGTCACTGGCTGTGCTGTACTACGGGGGGGTCACTGGCTGTGCTGTACTACGGGGGGGTCACTGTCTGCCTGTACTACGGGGGGGTCACTGTCTGCCTGTACTACGGGGGTCACTGTCTGCCTGTACTACGGGGGGGCACTGTCTGCCTGTACTACGGGGGGGGTCACTGTATGCCTGTACTACGGGGGGAGAGAGATGTGGATATTACAGTGGGGGAGATTTTTTTTTTTTGCTGATCCGAAAATGATCCGATCCGTGACTCCCGATCCGAGGATCGATCCGATCCGTGAGTTTTTTGATCCGTTGCACCCCTAATAGCAACCGATGACATATTCGGTTGGCATGACGCGGTCGGGAGGCCCGCACAGCCAGCACAGCTTCCCGAGTCCCGGGAAGTGAGTTTTACACAGCGGACCGGCACCGCTGTAAAGACAAATGATAACGAAGTGCCCAGCAGTAGTGTTACATCAGATAGCAGCCATAGCTGCCAATATTTGGGGTCATTTTGCCACGGCACACCTAGGGACTCTTCAGGGCACACCAGTGTGCCGCGGCACACTGGTTGAGAAACGTTGGGTTAACCGATGAAAAAGGTCCATCAGATCGTTCTCATCAGATGGACCAATCGTGTGTTCAGGGCTTCAGTGTACATCTGTGAGTACTCTTTCTTGTGACAAAGAATGGATTTACAATCAGCTGCCATAGGTGTTGTTTTATTTTATTTAATTGACTATAGCATTGACTATAGAATTCAAAGAAGAACAGGAATTATTATCTGTTTTTAGCATCATGTCCACCATTGTACACCAGCGCTTGGTTTAGTAGATTTTCAAATTCTTAGGAATAAATAATTATGTGGCACATGAAAAAGATATTAGATTTACCAAACAGCACAGTTTAAGATCTTGTCTGCAAGTGTGCCACTATAGGAAGCCGCTACCTATAGTGGCACACATAGATGAAGAGAAACCAAGAGCGTTGGCAGGGGACGCCAGGAGTGGAGGAATGGGGTTGCTCTGTGGATTTCTATTGCACAGGGCAGGTAAGTATTATATGTACATAACACACTTGGTTGCCAGGAAGAATAAAAAGCATCAGCTTGCAAAGGTTTTTAGAGATATAAGGGTTGAAAGGAGACGAAGATCTCCAGGATTTTTCTAGGAGGGCATGAAGCCTAGACCAAAAGGGAGTTATTACAGGACATTCTCAAAATATGTGGTAATGGATACCAACAGAGGAGCCACATCTCCAACAATGATTATAGGCTGTCAGATTTTGCGCTAAGAATTCAGGAGTTCTATATCGAAACATAAGTATTTTACACGTCGTCTCTTTCTTATATCGATAAATTGTATTTATTCAATGGCTCCTGCAGACGACCCACACGTGTCACTTTCAATAGGAATGGCTGCATTTTGACAACCACTCCTCCTGTGTAATACAAAGCAATTACTAGTAATAGTGACAGTGGCAGAAAAGGCAGAGAAGAGGAGCAGCACATAACAGATGTCGTCAAAGTTGTTCATAATGTATCTCTTTCATTCAAAATCCCCAATTAATTCAAGTCAAACTCCAGGCAGAAAAATACCTGAATTTGATATCAGCCTTTGGCAATTCTGTGTACAGCAGAACTCAGACTGGAAAATCACTTGTGCAGCATGTGTATGCATTTAAAACAACTCTGTTGGTAGAAGGAGAGAGCAGAGTGAAAAAGAGATGTGCTTATTAGCCTGCAGCTTCCCCTTTTAAAGTCCATTCACAGGGTAGAAGAGAGACAAGACATGTAAGTGTTACTTAACTGCAATAGGGCTGAGCTGTGGCAGAGCAGATCTTAGGACTGTAATAACAGAAATGTACCGTATTTCATCTCTATATTCAGTTGTTTGCCTGAAAATCTGCTTAAATATCTAATATGTCATATTCACTTGTGTTTAAATATCTTTTTAGTTAATATATACAATTATAATTAAAGCATCACTAGATATTCCAATTGTTATATGATAGATAGATGAGATGCTTAGTTATGGTCCCGCTTTAGCTGTAATATGAAGGGAATAATTGCCAGCCAAACACATTTGGTTACTATGACAGTGAGTAATTACTTTGTCTACAATTTACTGTTCTAGAAGCAGCAGTGATAAAACATGGAAAAGAAGTAGCAGAACCTAAGAAAGGTAACTACTCTATTCTAGAAGTGACACAATTATGCTTTCATACAATCATCCTTCTGGTTATGTACATTAATCCCCATGCAAATCTTGTGTTACCTAATGTGTTTTATTTGTACTAAAATCAATGTATAGCCCATATGCTAAAGTCAATGTTCTGGTATACGTATTATTTCAATAAATATTAGACATGTGCATTCGTTTTCGTTAGAATGAATTTTCGTCCGAAAATCTGGTTTTTTCGTTATCGTTTTAACAAACGATAACGAAAGCGCAAGAAACGAAAACCGAAAGATCCAACATAAAAAATGCTTTATTTTCATTTTAGTTGCAGTAAAAATTTGATATAGAGAGATTCGACATTATAGGGAAAAGATTCGACATTATAGGGAAAAGATTCAACAGTATAGGGAAAAGATTCGACAGTATAGGGAAAAGATTCGACATTATAGAGAAAAGATTCGACATTATAGAGAAAAGATTCGACATTACAGAGATTAGATTTCGATTTATGAGAAAATAGATTCGACATTATTACTAGTCATACAACATTATAATTCTTGTAGGCGGAATATTCAAACGGAAATGTACGATTCGACGTAAAGATTCGACGTTCCGTCGAATATTCTTTTGACCATTCGACAGAAACCAAGTATTATTGGATTTTCGGACGAAAGCTATTCCCCAACGAAAAACAAAATAATTCAAAACGATTTTCGGGAGTAACTAAATAAATTTATTTTCCAAACGAAAACGAAAAAAACGAAACAAAATATTCGAGTCTGCACAGGTCTAATAAATATACCAAATAAAATATATCACATTCATTATAATTCCAAACCTTTTTATAATGTAAGGTTTGTCTGAAATTATAATATTTTAGTAAAACTAGCAATATATTTTATGGGACATTTTTTTTGTAGTAATTGTTGTAGTTTACTAAAGCTATCTACAGGGCTGACAACCATACATAAATGATGTTTCAATGCTTTGTTAATTTATTTCTAGACACAGTCAAGAAACCAGAAAAAGAAGTCTCTGATCAAAAGACAGGTATTCCTTAGTTTAACACTTTTACTAAAACAGAAAAACTACCGCTAATTTATGGAAAAAATTAAGAAATGGTGTTGCGCTCCAATAGCATAGAATGGTGTAAGTGATAAAATGTATAAATAACCAAAATGGTACATTTTATCACTTACACCATTCTATGGTATTGGAGTGCAACACCATCTCTTGATTTTTTCCATGTCTCACTGTGGGTAGTGGTTGGCCCTTTACCCTCTGCACACATAGTTTCCACTGTAGCGCAGGAATAACTACTTTACCCATCTCTTTACTACAGGTAATTTATGCTGTGCAGAAAACATATTTTCTGACTTTTTGTAAAGTCCAAAAAAAAATGCCCTGCAGTGCCAAAGCAAACATTTAAACTTAGACGTGGAACATAAATATGATAGTCCATATGTATGTATACAGTATGTTGTCCAATTCTACTAAGCTCAATAAAACAGTAGTATTTATGAAATGACATCATTGATAAGTTTTACAGCTTCAGTTCAACCAAGAGTATTCACTGTATAGACCAGAGTGAGTTTGAAAACCTAGACTGTTTGTGACTTTGCTGTCAATTATGAGCACCTAAAGACAGCCTTAAAGTGGTTGCAATCCTCTGACATAAAAAATGAACAAAACACATATTTCTATACTGTGTACTTGTCTCAAGGCATTGAGTGTTACTTCTCTCGGTTGTCTTGTTCCTCTGCTATCAGGATGAGTAATTTCTGACACGTTTTCCTGAAACACAAAAAGGTGTTTGGGAGGGAGTTGTAGCACATGGCCTGTGATGTGTATTCTCATCTGCATTATTCCTGTGTGCTGTGACAAGGGTGTGTTCTCTCCAATCAGGGCTCATAGCTCTTCCTACTGATCTGTGCAGTGTGTATATGTAGGAGGATATGTTTAATTTCAGTGTATCATCTTAGGCTTCATACACACGACCAAGTATCTCGTCGTAAAAGAAACATTGTTTTCCTCAACGAGTTTCTTGTCAGGCTTGTCGAGAATCTTGTCAAGCTTTCTTTGCATACACACTGTCAAGACAAAATCTTGCCTTTCTCAAATGCGGTGACGTACAACATGTTCGATGGCACCATAAAGGGGACATTTGATTCCACTAGCGCCACCCTTGGGGCTACTTTTTGCGTATGTTACTACGTGTTAAGTAAAAGTTTGGTGAGAGACGATTTGCTCTTTTCAGTCTGTTACAACGTGAAGAATGAGCTATCTCCATTACGAATGCTACTTTTACCGAAGGTGCTCTTCCATCTCATACTTTATTCTGAGCATGCATGGGTTTCTAAACATATACACAAACGTGTTTCTCATCGTAAACCAGCCCGACGAGAAACACGACGAGGAAATTGAGACAGTTTTCTCGACGAAAAACATACACAAGACCGTTTTCCTCTACAAAAAAGCTCTGCCACCAATTTTCTTGATGGAGTTTGATGAGGAAAACGGTTGTGTGTATGAGGCCTAAGGCTAGTTAGTATATATTCACTGGGTATATGTAAGGCCTCGTACACACGATCAAATCTGTCTGCTGGAAACGGTCTGCTAGACCGTCCCAGCAGACAGATTCGATCGTGTGTACGGGCGAGCAGACGGATTTGGCCACCCGACAGAATGGAAAGCATGCTTACCAATCCGTCGGCTGGGAATCCGTCCGCCCGACATGTCTGCTGGTTAGTACACTAACCAGCAGACATGTCTTCTCGCACACGCGCCGAATGGTTTCGACGCATGTGCGGAAGTGTTTTACTTCCTGGTGCGGTGACGTGGCGGCGTCAACGTCACCGCCACGTCACCGCCACGTCAGCGCGCTGTCTGCTGGCGGGGATTTTGGTTTGCTCGTGTGTACACGCGAGCAAACCAAAATCCAAACAGACAGATCTGTTCAAATCGGTCGGTCCGACCAATTTGAACAGATAGATTGCCTCTTGTGTACGAGGCCTAAGGGTTCACAACCACTTTAAGCCTTACAGACCTTCAGAGCATTAGCTCAGGTCTTATAGACTTCTGGATCTTCTTGCTGACAAGCAGGTATAAATGTATTAATAACTTAATAAGATAATTACAAAGAACTCAAAATTGCATATATACAAATATATCTGCAAAGAACAACAAAAAGAAGCACTGTCATCATACATTTTGATATCTCTAGTAATTTTGCTGGAGTTTGTGAGCATTGTGACAACATTGCCTTGTTTTTTAGAATTACATACTTAAAAGGACAATTTTCATAATCAACAGTACCTACATTTTTGTTTTATTGAATGTTATTAGCTAGGGTTACAATGTAGCTCTGTATTTGACTTCTACATTTTATTGTTGAGTACATAGGAATTTAAAAATGGATAATTGTATTATCTTGATTAAATGAAAATACAATCATTGTTAAAAATGTGTAAAAAATGTTATCTACAATATTTTTTTTAAGAAATTCCAGTGAAAAAACACGACAAGCTGGTGTCTGAACCAAAAAAAGGTAAACTTAACAAAAGTATGCCCATAAAAATTCAGTTACAGTAAGATATGCAGTGCAGAAAACAACTTAATAAACAAATTATTAAAGTATACGTGGAACATTATACTAAGATTAAGTGGAGACAAAAGATAATTGCAAAAAAAATTAATGGTGTCAGAATGTATTAAAATCATTATTAAAAATGTGTAAAATATGATTTTTTTGTAAAAAAAGAAAAGTTGATAGCTGAACCAAAAAAATCAACAAAACATGGCTATCAAGAAACATAAAGATAAAACATAAGTTACATAGAGACATACAGTGTTGAATACAACTTAAAAATAAAAGGTTAAAGTATACAGTATGCTGAGCATTATACAGAGATTAGAATAGGTACAGACAATAGGGTATTATGTAAAAATCAGGTGGCCTCAGAATCCTCATATTGATTTCTGGGTAAGAAAGGCACATATTAAAAATATGTTTTAATTAGTAGCAAATATTTAGTTAATGTTAACGCTGAGGTATTCCGATGCAAGTCTCCAGTAGGGATGAGCTTCAAGTTCGAGTCGAACAACAAACAATTTGGGGTGTTCGTGGCGAATTCGAAAAGCCTTGGAACACCCTGTTAAAGTCTATGGGAGAAATCTAAAGTGCTAATTTTAAAGGCTACAGTAATATGCAAGTTATTGTCCTAAAAAGTGTTTGGTGACCTGGGTCCTGCCCCAGGGGACATGTATCAATGCAAAAAAAAGTTTTAAAAACAGCAGTGTTTTCGGGAGCAGTGAATTTAACCTGTTGCCGACCGCCCGCCCGCCGTCATTTTACTGCGGGACGGGCGAGAGCCCGTAGCTATACGTCCACATTAAAGCGGCCACTAGGGGGCACATGCGTCTCTGCTCGCCCCCGAGTCCCGCGCGCTGCCCGGCGGGTACGATCACTGCCGGGTACACGTGATCGGTCGTTACAGAGCGGGGACCAGGAGCTATGTGTGTAAACACAAAGCTCCCGGTCCTGTCAACGGGGGAAACACTGATCTTCTGTTCATACAATGTATGAACAGAAGATCAGTGATTTCCCCTAGTGAGGCCACCCCCCCATACAGTTAGAACACACCCAGGAACACAGTTAACCCCTTCTCCGCCCCCTAGTGTTAACCCCTTCACTGTCAATGGCATTTTTATAGTAATCAAATGCATTTTTATAGCATTAATCGCTATAAAAATGCCAATGGTCCCAAAAATGTGTCAAAAGTGTCCGAAGTGTCTGCCATAATGTCGCAGTACATTAATAGCCGCCATTACTAGTAAAAAATAAATATTAATAAAAATGCCATAAAATACCCCCTATTTTGTAAACGCTATAACTTTTGCGCAAACCAATCAATAAACGCTTATTATGATTTTTTTTACGAAAAATATGTAGAAGAATACGTATCGGCCTAAACTGAGGAAAAAAATGTTTTTTTATATATTTTTGGGGGATATTTATTAGCAAAAAGTTAAAAAATATTGATTTTTTTTCAAAATTGTCACTCTATTTTTGTTTATAGCGCAAAAAATAAAAACCTCAGAGATGATCAAATACCACCAAAAGAAAGCTCTATTTGTGGGAAAAAAAGGACACCAATTTTGTTTGGGAGCCACGTCGCACGACCGCGCAATTGCGACTCTGGTCATTGGGCAGCAATATGGTCCGGGGGTTAAATGGTTAATAATGCTTAAAGTAAAACAATAAAAGTGAAATATTCCTTTAAATTTTGTACCTAGGGGGGGGGGTGTAAAGTAAGCATGTAAAATAGTAAGAAATAGTAAGTGTTTCCCGTACTTAGAACTGTCTCTGCATAAAGTGTCATTTCTGAAAGAAAAAAAGGAATTTAACCACTTAAGACCCGGACCAATACGCTGGTAAATGACCCAAGGTGTTTTTGCGATTCGGCACTGCGTCGCTTTAACAGACAATTGCGCGGTCGTGCGACGTGGCTCCCAAACAAAATTTGCGTCCTTTTCTTCCCACAAATAGAGCTTTCTTTTGGTGGTATTTGATCACCTCTGCGATTTTTATTTTTTGCGCTATATACAAAAATAGAGCGACATTTTTGAAAAAAAAAACACAATTTTTTACTTTTTGTTAAAAAAAAATCAAATAAACTAAATTTTAGTCAAACATTTAGGCCAAAATTTATTTAGCCACATGTCTTTAGTAAAAAAAAAAATCGCGATAAAAAAAATAGCTACCTAGCGGGAACAGCGACACTAATACAGCGATCAGAAAAATGATCGCTTAGTGACGCTGGCAATAGGGAGTGCAAGGGTTAACTAGGGCAGTGATCAGGGGGTTAAAACTTTATTAGGGGGGGTGGGGGGGCTATCCTGAACCTAACACTAACTGATTTTACACTGCCTGTCACACTGACACTAAATGCAGTGATTAGATCACTGCATTCAGTGACACTGTGACGGGGGGGTGGGGGGGGGGGCAGATCGCAAGGGGTTAAGTATGCCTATGTGAGTGTGTGTCAGTGTAATGTTGGTGCACACTTACTGTGAGGTGTTTCTCCCATCGCAGCGGTTGGAAATACCGCTGCGATGGGAGATTACATCACTTCCCCCTTCCTGTGTTTACACAGGAGGAGGAAGTGACACAAAGGGGGAGCGCGCGCATTGGCTGGGAGCGATCGCGGGGGGGCGGGTAAACGCCGACATCCGTCCGCTCGTCCCGGATCGCTCCCGGAGCCAGGGGGACCCCCGCACGCCGCGGAGGGGGTCCCGATGGGACCCCCGAACCGCACTTAGGCGGGGACGTAAATTTACGCCCTTGTGCCTGTACGAGCCATTCTGTGGCCGTATATGTGCGTGCGGGGGTCCTTAAGTGGTTAAAACCGTACTATAATGAATTGTCGGCTCTCGGCAATTCAGAGAGAATTCATTCATAAAAAAAAAAGCGTGGGGTCCCCCCAAATTCAATAACCAGGCCCATCAGGTCTGGTATGGATATTAAGGGGACCCCCGCCATCAATTAAAAAAAATGGGGGTTCCCCCAAATATCCATTCCAGACCCTTCAGGTCTGGTGTGGATTTTAAGGGGAACTCCACCCCAAATTTAAAAAAAATGGCGTGGAGTTCCCCCAAATATCCACACCTTATCCGAGCACATAACCTGGCCGGCCGCAGAAAAGAGGGGGGACACAGAGCGCCTTAATCCTCACAATTCTTGCCTGGTGGTTGTGGGGGTCTGTGGGGGGAGGGCTAATCAGAATCCGGAAGACCCCTTTAACAAAGGTGACCCCAGATCCTGGCCCCCCCTATGTGAATTGGTAATGGGGTACATTGTACCCCTACCATTTCACGAAGGAAGTGTAAATTGTTGTAAAAAAACTCACACACCATGTAAAAAAGTCCTTTGGGGGAACTCCATGCCATTTTTAAAAAATTTGCGGTGGAGTTCCCCTTAAAATCCACAGCAGACCTGAAGGGTCTGGAATGGATATCTGGGGGAACCCCACGTCATTGTTTTTTTTATGGATGGCAGGGTTCCCCTTAATATACATACCAGACCAGAAGGACCTGGTAATTGAATTTGGGGGGACCCCCACGCTTTTTTTTTATGAATGAATTCTCTGAATTGCCGGGAGCCGACAATTCATTATAGCCGCAAGTCAGTTTTAAATGACTTTTTTTCTTTCAGAACGACACTTGACACTTTGTGCAGAGACAGTTCTAAGTACAGGAAACATGCGCTATTTCACATGCTTACTTTACACCCCCCCCTAGGTACGAAATTTAAAGAAATATTTCACTTTTATTGTTTTACTTTAAGCATTATTAAATTCACTGCTCCCGAAAAACTTCAGTTTTTAAAACTTTTTTTTTGCATTGATACATGTCCCATGGTGCAGGACCCAGGTCCCCAAACACCTTTTAGGACAGTAACTTGCATATTAGCCTTTAAAATTAGCACTTTAGATTCCAAACATTCGAGTCCCATAGACATAAATGGGGTTCTAAAGTTCACAAGAACATTTGGGGTGTTCGCAAGTTCTGGTGCGAACTGAACAGGGGGGTGTTCGGCTCATCCCTAGTCTCCAGCATCCAATGCGGAAATGTTGTAATTAGAGAAAATAGTACTGAAGGCAAATGTAGCTAAACATAATGGCAAACAAAATTTCACTATGGTAATTAAAATGTCACTATGAAATATACAGAAGTACTAATGCAATTATAATTTCAATTTTATAGTAGAGATAGTAGAGAAGAAAAAAGAACCAACTGTTCTCAAGAAAGGTATATTATTTGTTCATGTTTCAGAAACATTATCAATGTTATTATTGCAGTTATAGTATACAGTATACGTAAGTATAATATGCAGGGCTTTTTTCTCAGAGAATAGGTGCAGAAACTCTCCCTTTTGGAGTTACCCCATCTTCACCACTACCTACCTCCGAGCACCGTTCCTTGGTCCCACCCCCTACCCACCTCCCAGTATTCCCCCTTTTAATTTGTTAATGATAACAAGATAGACCCCCCAGCAACAATAGTTCATTGACAACAATAGACCACCCTCAACAAAATAAACACCCCCTAGCAACAATAGACCTCCAGCAGCAACAAAAGATCTCCCCACAGACAGAATCGATAGACCATCCAACAGTCAGCTACAATAGAATTCTCCATCAACAGTAGATCCCACCAGGCAACAACTGACTCTCCCAGGAACATAAGACCCACCCCAGCAACAATAGATAGCCCGTCAGCAAAAATATACCTCCTGAGCAACAATAGATCCTCCCTTTGCAAAAATACATCCATTCCAGCAACACTATATCCCCCGGCAGCAATAGACACTGTAGCACAACCCAGAACCCCGCTGAAAAGCCCTGATAATATGTATATATACTATATGATAAGTTTAATATACTGTATAGATAAGCATATACGTACAGTCATGGGAAAAAGTAGGTACAAAAAAAGTAGGTACACACCATGAAAAAATGTAAACCTGATTAACCACTTCCTTACTGGGCATGTAAACCCCCTTCCTGACCAGGTGAAATTTCAGCTTGCGGCACTGCGTCGCTTTAAATGACAATTGCGCGGTCGTGCGATATGGCTCCCAAACAAAATTGGCGTCCTTTTTTCCCCACAAGTAGTGCTTTCTTTTGGTGGTATTTGGTCACCTCTGCGATTTTTATTTTTTGCGCTATAAACAAAAAAGGACGACAATTTTGAAAAAAAATACAATATTATTTACTTGTTGCTATAAAAAATAGCCCAATTTAAAAAAAAAAATCAGTTTAGGGCGATACGTATTCTTCTACATATTTTTGGTTAAAAAAAAATAAAAAAAAAATCACAATAAACGACTGGTTTGCGCAAAAGTTATAGCGCCTACAAAATAAGGGACAGAATTGTTATTTTTTATTATTTTTATTTTTTTTACTAGTAATGGCGGCGATCTGCGATTTTTATTGCGACTGCGACGTTATGGCGGACACATCGGACACTTTTGACACATTTTTGGCGCCATTCACATTTATACTGCAATCAGAGCTATAAATATGCACTAATTACTGTATAAATGTGACTGGCAGGGAAGGGGTTAACACTAGGGGGTGAGGAAGGGGTTAATGTGTTTCCTGCATTTTGTTCTAACTGTGGGGGGAGGGGGGTGACCGATCTGTGTCCCTATGTACTAGGAACACAGATCGGTATGCTCTCTCTATGACAGGACGCTGTCATTGTGAGAGCCGGCAATGAGAGATGATCTCATATGTTTACATATGAGATCATCTCTCATTGGCCCATCAGATCGCATCGCAAACGGCCACTCTGATTGGCCATTCGCGGCGATCTGTGATTGGCTGTGTCCAAGGGACACGGCCAGTACACAAGTTCCCCGCTGCGCGCTCTGGAGCGCGCGCTGGGAACGAGGAAAGGGGCTGCCGTGAAAACACGGCAGCCCGGAGATTTAGAGCCACCCTGCGGCCATATATACTCGTACGGCCGTAGGGAAGTGGTTAATAATATCTCATATACTGTAAGTGTTAACATGTTATTGTGATTTCAGACCTATTGTAACATTGATTGTAATGATGTTTGGTCTCTGGGTAGCAATAGGAGTGTGAAGAAGGCCACCAATATATATTTTTCCTCACTGCTTTATTCATATAAATTCAAATTGCGACAAAAGTCTATAAAAACAAAGCATGATGAAATTTACCTTAACATAATACATATACAGCATATGTATTTAGATTTCAAAAGAATATTATATGTTACCCCTAACTTACAGTATTTGCAATGTATTTTGCAGAGGTATCAGTAGCAAAGCCTAAAGAGACAACAGTACTAAAGAAAGGTATGTTTTCAGATATAGTAATAAAACAGTACCCATAGCTGTTTCATCATATTTATGAATTTATTCACAATCAAAACAAAACCATGTACTGTATATGAATTTGTAAATAATGGCTTATAACTTTCACATCTGTGTTTGTTACTGTTCCTATAACTAGATTAGTAGAGACATTTTACATTAAAGTGGAGCTCCACACAAAGGGCAAGTTCCACTTGTTGGCTTTAACAGGTTCTCCCACTTCTGGGTGAGTTTGCCGCAGTAAACTCAGCTGGGAGCTCGGCCCCCCTCCTCCTTCCCCTGCTACTGGGTCATTTACAAAGTGCAGCATGCTTGACACATGTGCAGTAGGGAGCCGGCTGTGAAGCCACGAGGCTTCACTGCCAATTTCCCTTAGCCGAGATTGCGGCAGCAGCACCTGAGAGCCAATTATAACATGCTTGGGTGAGGACACTATTCGATTTGTGGACATGTAAGTGTCCTTATCTTAAAACTCAGTATTTGTAGCTGCTGCCTTTTTTTCTGAAGTAGCCTAGAGCTTTACTACTGTATTTAACTCCGATGTGCAGACTTTGCAAGTTGCATATTGAGAATAAAAAATAAACTGAGTGTTGGAAACTATTCCTGCCCTCTTTATTTCCACACTTTTGTTTTAAATATAATGTCTACAAATAATCTTAAACAATATTTGCACTGCTGTGTGGTCATCACTTTAAAACAAGAATAAAGAGTATAAACAAGTGAGCTGGAAGGAGATGTGAGGGTTCTTTATGGTGTAGTTCTATTTGGGTACAAGAAGTGTAGGATGTTTTACTTACTTCTAAAAAGACATTGATAAATCTTATGAATGGCACACCTGTGAATCCTATAATTAAGACTTGGGAGAATATGTTTGTCCCTTCACACATTTTTGAGCAGAGTCTAAAGCCAGATACACACTATTAGATTTTCTGCAGATTTTTTTCTTCAGTTTTAACAAAACCATGTAGTGCAAGGGCCTGCCTGATTGCATACAAATTGAAACTCTTAGGCTCGGTTCACACTGGAACCAGCTGCGGATCACACAGGAATGCTGTGCTTCCCCATTTTCTGGTTCAGGGATAAATCAGTGCCAAATCTTTGCCCGAATTTAGTCCTGAAACAGAGCCAAAGATGCACAGCGGATCTGTGCAGTGCGCTCCGCAGCAGCCCCAGAGATATGTGAACCGACTTCATAGAGAGCCGGTCACATTCTCCTGCTATGTGAATTGGGGAAACCCACATCCAATTTGCATAGATGTGAACCCAGCCTAAAGGTTTGACCTAATATTATATGTAGTGATGAGCCAGATGTTTGAGTTGAACATAAGTTCAACTCGAACATTGGGTGTTTGCGCGTGGCAAATTCTAAAAGTCGCGGAACACCATTAAAGTCTATAGTACACTAACATGACAAACCAAAAGTGCTCATTTTAAAGGCTTATATGCAAAGTATTGCCATCAAAAGTGTTTGGGGACTCGGATCCTGCCCCAGGGGACATGTATCAATGCAAAAAAAGTTTTAAAAATGCAATTTTTTTCACAAGGAGTGAATTTAGTAATGCTTAACCGCTTAACGACCACCGTATGTAGATATACGTCCACAGAATGGCACGTACAGGCAGATGGACGTGCCGGCACGTCCCTGCCTAGAAGTGGGTCGGGGGTCCGATCGGGACCCCTCCGCTACATGCGGCGGTCGTTAAGCCTCAGGGAGCGATCCGGGATGAGGGGGCGGCTGTTCGTTTCTGTCCGCCCCCTCGCGATCGCCCCCAGCGAATCCGTTTTCCCCTCTGCCCACCCTCTGCCTGTGTAATGTAAACACAGGCAGAGGAAGTGATGTCACCTCTTCTCTCGGTGTTCTTTTCGTTCCGGCGAGAGGAGAGAAGACATCACAAGTGAGTTGCACCTAACACTACACTGACACCAGTACACATAGGCACACTTAACCCCCTCAGATCACCCCCCCAGCCCTCCCTATCACAGTGTCACTGATTGCAGCGATCATATATTTACTGATCACTGCATTTAGTGTCAGTGTGACAGTTAGTGTGACAGGCAGTTAGTGTTAGGTCCAGGGTAGCCCCCTACCCCCCCTAATAAAGGTTTAACCCCTTGATCACCGCCCTAGTTAACCCGTTCACTCCCTATTGCCAGTGTCACTAAGTGATCGGTTTTCTGATCGCTGTATTAGTGTCAGGCGGCGTACACACGAGGGGATATGTCCGCTGAAAACGGTCCGATGGACCGTTTCAGCAGACATCTCCGCTCGTGTGTATGGGCTAGCGGACAGATTTCTCCACCCGACAGATTTCAAAGCATGCTTTGAAATCTATCCGGTGGGAATCTGTCCGCCCGACATGTCTGCTGGTTAGTACACTTACCAGCAGACATGTCGGCTCCCACCACCGCCGCGCCGCTGCCGAATGGATTCGGCGCATGCGCGGAAGTGTTTTACTTCCTGGTGCGGTGACGTGGCGGTGGCGCGGCGGCGTCAACGTCACCGCCGCGTCACCACTACGTCACCGCGCCGTCCGGCGGCGGGGAATTTGATCCGATGGTGTGTACACGCCATCGGATCAAACTCCCGATCGGACATATCCGATGGAAATGGTCCGCGGACCGTTTTCATCGGATATATCCGATCGTCTGTACGCCGCCTCAGTGTTGCCGCTAGGTAGCTAGTTTTTTTTTATATATTTTTTACTAAAGACATGTGGCTGAATACATTTTGGCCTAAATGTTTGACTAAAATTCCGTTTATTCAATTTTTCTTATAACAAAAAGTAGAAAATATATTTTTTTTTCAAAATTTTCTGTCTTTTTCTGTTTATATCACAAAAAATTTAAATCGCAGAGGCAATCAAATACCATCAAAAGAAATCTCTATTTGTACAACATTGCATGACCGCGCAATTACCAGTTAAAGCAGCGCAGTGCCAAATTGTAAAAACACCTTCAGGAATTTAGCAGCATATTGGTCCGGGGCTTAAGTAGTTAAAGGGAAACAATAAAAATTAAATATTCCTTTAAATATCGTGCCTGGGGGTTTCTATAGTATGCCTGTATAGTGGCACATTTTTCCTGTGTTTCACCAGGTAAGGGTTGTGGGGATGAGGCCCTTGTTCCTATAAACATTGGGACAAGGTGCTTTGGGGACCCCAAAGCACCCTCCCACGTTGAGGGCATGTGGCCTGGTAAGGTTCAGGAGGGGGGGGCGCTCTCTTGTCACCCTCTTTTCCTGTGGCCTGCCAGATTGCATGCTCAGATTTTTTTATTTTGGTGCAGGGTTTCCCTTAAAATCCACACCAGACCTGAAGGTCCTGGTAATGGACTAGGGGGGACTAGGGGGGAACCCATGCATTTTTTTCAATGAGTTTTATCTAAATTGCCAGAACCCAACAATTCATTACAGTCGCAATCAGTTTTAAATAACTTTTTTCCTTTAGAAATATCATTTTGCTGTGGTACTGTTCTAAACACAGGAAAAATGCACCACTTTACAGGCATACTATAGACACCCCCCAAGCGCAATATTTGAAGGAATATTTATTTTTTATTGTCTCACTTTAAGCATTATTAAAATAATTGCTCCTGAAAAAAATGAAAGTTTTTAGAACTTTTTTTTTGCATTGATACATGTCCCCTGGGGCAGGACCCGGGTCATTAAAACATTTTGTAGGACAATAACTTGCATATAAGCCTTTGAAATTAGCACTTTTTTAATGTTAGTGTCCCATAGACTTTAACAGTGTTTGTGGGTTCGCCCAAATTATTTGCTTGTTTGCAAGTTCTGCTGTGAACCGAACCGGGGAGGTGTTCGGCTCATCCTTAATTACTGTATTTATTGCCGTATAACACCCACTTTTTTACCCTAAAATAGAGGGTAAACTGTGCCTGTGTGTTACACACAGGGGGCCGTGGAAAGTTTTTTTCCTGAAACTTCCCTCTTAAAGTTAGAGTTCGTATTATACTCCTGTGCGTGTTATAAGCCGATAAATATGGTATATGATTTTGGTGAATATGAAGACAAAAATCTACATAAAATGTAATAGTTTGTATGGTTTCTTAGGCTGGCCATACATTATACAATTTTCTTGTACAATTTACCTTTAGATTTACCACAATCATATAATATGAGGTCAAACATAAATACTTTAAATGTATATGCAATCAGGCAGGTCCTTGTATTACATAGTTGAAGGTAAATCTAAAGAAAATTGAATAAGAAAACATTTAAGCTATGCCCACTGGGAGAAGATAGTAATTATCACTAGTAGCTATAGCAGCCGCTAGAGATAATCGTAAGAAATCCAACAGGCTGTCTGTACTTATGTTGATCAATCAATCAACTTGGTACATTTAGCCTGCCCATTAATGGTTCGACTCTTGCCCAGTTTCTTCTAAACCAGCCAAAATGTGATTGTGTATGACTGGCCTAAGTCTCGCCTCCAATGTGATATGGTTTGTCCAAACTCCTGTAACCGTCACTTTTTCTGCACAGCTTAGTCTGCATTTAAATGTGGAAAAAATTGAAATAAATGCATGTGAAAAAATGTATGTGTATACTCACACATCATTACATACATAAACGGCATACAATCAGATCTTGTTTCAGATATAAACTCGTCACGTCAACGGAGTACCTAAAAAAGTTAACTACTTGCCGACCTGCTGCCGTTGTTTTACGGCAGCAGGTCGGCTCCCCTGCGCGAGAGCCCGTAGCTTTACGTCGGCTCTCTCACAGGCCACTAGGGGGCGCGCGCGTGCCGCGAGAGGCGCACGTGCGCCCCCGCTCACCCCGAGTCCCGTGCGCGCTGACTGGTGAGTGCGATAGCCGCCGGGCACCCGCGATTGTTCGTTACAGAGCGGGGACCGCGACCTGTGTGTGTAAACACACCGCTCCCGGTCCTGTCAGGGAGAGAAACGCTGATCTTCTGTTAATACAATGTATAAACAGAAGATCAGTGATTTCCCTCAGTCAGTCCACCCCCCCATACAGTTTGAACACACCCAGGAACATACCTAACCCCTTCCCCGCCCCCTAGTGTTAACCCCTTCACTGTCAGTTGCATTTTTATAGTAATCCAATGCATTTTTATAGCATTAATCGCTAAAAAAATGCCAATGGTCCCAAAAATGTGTCAAAAGTGTCTGAAGTGTCCGCCATAATGTTGCAGTACCGAAAAAAATCGATAATAGCCGCCATTACAAGTAAAAAATAAATATTAATAAAAATGCCATAAAAATACCCCCTATTTTGTAAACGCTATAACTTTGCGCAAACCAATCAATAAACGCTTATTGCGATTTCTATGTAACTATTATTGACCAACTATAAGATCCTAAGTTGACCAGCATTAAAAATAACAGCCAGATTGGACTTTCTCAGAAGTCTTATAAACACACATGCCAACTTACATTTTGTATGCAAGAGTTAATAGCAAATTTGCATCAAGTACTATTATTGTATGTTAACATATTTGTTTCTATTAACAAAATTACTTAAAATGATTTATTTTTAATTCATTATTCCATCTTTGCTCTACAGAAGAACCCCCGAAGAAGCATGAAAAAGTAGCAACTGAACCAAAGAAGGGTAACTAATCACTAAAACCATTATGGGAATTTCTTAAGACTGGAGCAGAAAGAATCTGGAGAAGTTGTGCATTGCAACCAATTAGCTTCTGAGACTAAAATCTTTGGTTAAGCCTAGTACATACTATCGGGTTGCCACTGTGATGTTAGTACATCTGGTGGCCCCCCTGCCAGAATACTCAGGTCAGCGCTCTCAGCCATTGGCTTCTGTCGGACTGGCTGCCATGCACACGTGCCAAATGTCAGCTGTTTTTTATTGAACTGGCCGATATCATCTGACATTCAGCCCATGTGTACTAGGCTTTACTATGTATACAGCTGCTCCAAATGCTGCCCCACCCCCTGCATTGTTTTTGTATGTGGCTTTAAAACAATAGGGGGTTTATTTATTGAAGGAAAATCTACTTTGCACTACAAGTGCACTTGAAAGTGCATGTGCCCCTCAGATCTACAGTGACTGCAGCTCCAAGTGCACTTGTAGTGCAAAGTGGATTTGCCTTTAGTAAATAACCCCCTAAAGGTCTATTTATAAATGTTTTCGTCCAAGATTCACACAACATTTAGCTGTGATTCATACCTTTCTAGGGTCAATAAAATCTTATTAGTAATACATTTTCAATGAAGCTATAGTAAAAAACAAACACAAAAAGTTAACATTATATTAATGATTTCTATTTAAGAGAAATTAGAGTTAAAACAGGCAAAGGAATCCATTGTACCAACGAAGGGCAGATATATAAATATTTTATAATTGGTGCCTCTCACATTTTTATTACAGCTCCTACAGTAGTTGGAAGGACAGAAACAGGGACTAGACTGCCTTTTTGTTAGACGGCAGACTTTCAGTATTCATTGTGATGCTTACTACAATATGCTTGTCATTTCATTTTATTTAGGCTCTCTGATAATATATTTGATCTACTTTGTAATTAAACATGGTTGTAATATATTGTACATAACACTATTTGTATTCTGTATTATAGAATCAAAAGAGAAAAGTGCAGAAAAAGAACCAACAGAGCCAAAGAAAGGTGAATGCAAATATATTTTGTAAATGTGTTTTCTTGACCAGCAAGGCTCCGAGAGCAACATTTAGGTTCTGTCAATAGCAAATACTCAGATTCATCTTTAATTCCATGGAAATATAATACACAATGTATGACAGACACGAGTACAGGAGAGCCGATCGGCGGCTCTCCTGACAGGGGGGTTCGCGCTGATTGTTTATCAGCGCAGCCCCCCCTCGGATGCTCACACTGGACCACCAGGGAAGCCCACACCGGGCCACCAGGGAAGCCCACTCTGGAAGGGCAAAAAAAATATATCAGCAATTAAAAAAAAAAAACATGCCAGGATTTAAAAAAAAAAAAAAACATGCCAGTAAAAAAAAAGAAAGATGGCAGTCAGTGCCCACATATGGGCACTGACTGGCATCATAGATTCATCAGTGCCACCCCACAGTGTCCATCAGTGCCACCCCTCAGTGCCAATCCATGCCCAGGGCCCACCTATCAGTGTCCATCTGTGCCACCCATAAGTACCCATCAGTGCCACCCATAAGTGCCACCCATGAGTGCCCAGTGCTGCCCACGAGTGCCCATTAGTGCCGCCTATGTGTGCCCATCAGTGCTGCGTATGAGTGCCCATCAGTGCTACCTATGAGTGCCCATCCGTGCCACCTATTAGTGCCTATCAGTGCCGCATACCAGCGCCGCCTATCAGTGCCCACCAGTGCCACGTCATTGGTGCCCATCAGTACTACCTCATTGGTGTCCATGAGTGCCACCTCATCAGTGACCATCAGTGCCGCCATATAAGTGCCCGTAATTGAAAGAGAAAACGTAGTTATTTACAAAAAAGTTAACAGAAAAAAATCAAAATGTATTTTTTTTTCTAATTTTTCATTCTTTTATTAGTTGTTGCGCAAAACAAAAAAAACGCAGAGGTGATCAAATACCACCAAAAGAAAGCTCTATTTGTGGGGAAAAAAGTCGCCAATTTTGTTTGGGTACAGTGTAGCATGACCGCGCAATTGTCATTCAAAGTGCGACAGCACTGAAAGCTGAAAATTGGCTTGGGCGGGAAGGTGCGTAATTGCCTGGTATGGAAGTGGTCAAGGAGAACCCCGAACCAAAAAAAATTGGGGGT
Source organism: Rana kukunoris (assembly GCA_029574335.1). Taxonomy (NCBI): domain Eukaryota; kingdom Metazoa; phylum Chordata; class Amphibia; order Anura; family Ranidae; genus Rana; species Rana kukunoris. The sequence continues at coordinate 326,081,908 of CM056052.1, read as the reverse complement.
TCCCCCTTCAGGTCTGGCATAGATATTAACTGCTTGCCGACCAGCGCACAACAATATACATCGACAGCACAGCACAGACAGGCAGAAGGATGCAAATATATGCCCCCTTTAAAAAGCAGCATTGTGGATGCCGGCCCGGTGGCGCGCGCACGCATGCACCCGCCACAAGCTCCGTTACTCCGACCGCGGGTCCAGCTATTGTGTCACGGTGAGGAAGAAGGGGGAAATGCTTATGTAAACAAGCATTTCCCCAGTCTTCCTAGTGACAGGACAGTGACCACAGCTTCCTGTAATCGGAAGCATGATCACTGTCCTGTCACACTCATCCCATCCTCCCTACAGTTAGAAGCACTCCCTAGGGCACACTTAACCCCATCAGGGCCACCTAGTGGTTAACCCCTTCATTGCCAGTGTCATTTTTACAGTAATCAGTGCATTTTTATAGCACTGATCGATGTAAAAATAACAATAGTCCCACCCCCTCTGACGCCACAAACAGTCATTTTGCTGTGGGACTGTACTAAACACGGGAAAAATGTGCCACTTTACAGGCATACTATAGACACCCCACAGGTATGAAATTTAAAGGAATATTTAACTTTCATTGTTTCACTTTAAGCATTATTAAAATCACTGCTCCCAAAAACAGGAGTTTTTAAAACTTTTTTTTGCATTGATACATGTCCCCTGGGGCAGGACCTACGCCCCCAAACACTTTTTATGGCAATACCATGCATATACGCCTTTAAAATTAGCACTTTTGTTTTTTTTATGATTGTGTCCCATATACTTTAACTGTGTTTGTGTGTTCAAACACATTTTTTGCCTGTACGCAAGTTCTAGTGTGAACCGAATCAGGGGGTGTTCGGGTTATCCTTACTGTTATATTTAGCAGAACTGCAACATTGCAGCAGACAAATCTGACACTAAGGCCGTGTACACACGATCGAACATATCTGCTGAAACTGGTCCACAGACCAGTTCCAGCGGACATATCCAATCGTGTGTACAGGCTAGCAGGTTAGTACGCATGCGTGGAAGCATTTTACTTCCTGGTTTGGTGACGTGGTGGCGTCAACGTCATCACCACGTCACCGCGCTGTCTGTCCGCGGGGATTTTGGTTTGATCGTGTGTACACACATCAGACCAAAATCTCCCAGGAGACATGTCCGATGAAAACGGTCCGACGGACCATTTTCATCGGACATGTCTCCTGGGAGATTTTGTCTCCTCGTGTGTATGCGGCCTAAGTGACACTTATACAATAATCAGTGCTAAAAAAATTAACTGTCACTGTACTGGCACTGGCAGGGAAGGTGTTAACATCAGGAGTGATCAAATGGTTAAATTCGCTCCTAGGAAGTGCTTCCTAACTGTGTGGGGAATGCTTTGACTGTGGGAAGACAGAGATGCTTAGCAGGAACACAAGATCCCTATTTTCCCCTCTCACAGAATGGCAGTCTGCCTTGTTTACATAGGCAGACCGGAATCCTGCCTCTCGATCGTGAGGTGCTGGCTAGCATTGGGTCCTCCAGACCCACTGATTGGATGCCTTCACAGCGGGCTCCAGGCCCAGTCTACGTGATTTTGTGTAGGAGGGCCACCCTGCTGCAGTACATCTGCATGGGGCTGTCTAGAAGGGGTTAATGAATCCTCCCCATTGTAATATCGCTCTCTCTCTCTCTCTGATTGAGAGCCAGGAAATGCTACAGTTTAGGTCTATTTTTACTGCAAGTTTGAAGCATACAAATATATAATATATATAATACAAATAAATATATAATATATTGTAGTGGTCATTATATAAAATACATTTCTTTGTAGAGAGACCAGTGAAAACCCATGAGAAGATACCAGCTGAGCCAAAGAAAGGTAAAGAAACAGATATTGTACAATGTACAACAACGCTTTGCATTCATGTGTTGTTATAGTTACATAGTTACATAATAGGTGAGGTTGAAAAAAGACAAAAGTCCATCAAGTCCAACCTATGTATGTGTTATGTGCAACAATGTTATGCTAATCTGAATAGTTAAATTTCTCCAATCTGTTTTCTATTTTAGAAAAGCCACTGGAACCAAAAAAAGGTAGAAGTCAAAGTGTTTTATGTGCATGTTAGTTAAAGCTCTTAGTAGGTAAAAACTGCTGAACTGTTTACCTTTAAAATAATATTTTTGCTTACCATTCACTGTTATGTTAAATATGATACTTACTATTAAAGTGGATGTGAACAGCCTCAGATGATACACAGAGATGAAACAAATCCTCCTACATAAGTTTAACATATCTGCTGTCTCAAACTTTATACTCTGTTTATAAAGTGCACATTGTGTTAGAATTTTCACGTCCTCATTCAGCAGTAGCAGTGTAGTGTTGGATTATGCCGGGAGACAATTGATTGGAAGAAAGAAACACACCTTCTTCAGAGTAGCTTTCTGCTAATCCATTTGTAGCACCCACCCTGACACAAAGTTCAGGCTGGTTTCATCTCGTGTCAGAGAACTTGTCAGATATTATCATGCTGATAACAAAATAACGGAGCAGGAGAAAGACACAGGACTTAGTGCGTTGAAAAGAGATAAGAAAACACTGCAGACATATGTGCCCAGGTCAAATGTCATGAATAGGGTTTATCCACTTTAATTTCAGGTACAGTAGCACAGATCATAGTGATTATAATGTTGCTCTAGAGGTGTTTTTTTATGAAACATAAATTATCTTCACCGATTATTGCACATCCCTCTGTTTACAATTTAGCTTTATTTTAGAGACCCCAATAAAAATGCATGAAAAACCAACAGAACCAAAGAAAGGTATGCATAGAAACGTATTTGACATTCTATAGACTGTTACCGTACACACCATCATACCCCTCTAAGAGTAAGATTTCTTCAGTGCACTGCAGAGTATGCCATAAACCTATTAGCTGGCCTTACATCTTTATGTAAATAGAGAGGAAAGAGCTGAAGAGTGGGGAGCATTATGCTAGCATCAGCTTTGAAAGTGTTAGCAGTAGGGTAACATTTTCTAACTTGTTCTTTTGATAGATAGTTGTTGATAAATGGAATTAGTGCAAATATATAAGGATGTCAGCCAATACAGCCAAAAGATTTATCTCATGCAGTTAGGTATCTCAAAAGTAGGACACCTGGACATTAAACTATTTACATTACATCTTAACAGGTAAACATTGACTTACTTTGCGAGGGAAGTAGCAATTTGCAAGGGAATTTGTCCCAGAACTTAGTAAATGCGATGAAATTCTGCTGTCTTCCATCATCCAATCAGGTGCAAGCAAAAATGCTATGTTTTCTTTTCCTTGCACCTGATTGTGTATTCTTTGTAATGTGAGACTTCCTTTGCAAATTGAACAAGCTATTTGCCTTTGGTAAATCAACCTCAAATATTGTAGAATCAGTTTTTAAGAGCTTAGAAACACCTGCTGAATATTCGCATAAAAGGTCTGACAGTCTGTCAAGATGTGATCTAATAGAGAAAGCCTGTGTTGTGTACATTCAGAATGAATCTCTTCACAATGAGTATAGATACCGAAATAAATGGGAGCTTGTTACTACTTATTCAGAGTATGTAAATACTTTACTGTGCATGTTCTGTGCACCAATCTATTTTAAAACTCTAATTTATAGAAAATCATGGATTGCAAACATATAGCAATACCATGGGCAGTAATGGTCCGGAACAAGGAGGCCTGGTATCTATACCATATATAGTAGTTGTAATGGATTACCGTCTAATCATATATATATATATATATATATTTATAAAAAGTTGTATGTACTGTACATCTGCTCAGAGGTGTGAATGTAAAATACAATGGAAAAAGCCACCCCCAATTGTTGAAGTCATAAGGTGAGCACCAGCTGTATAATAGTCAATATTTACATAAAGTAATCATGTAACTATTGATTGGGGGAATCAATATTGTTGAAAAAAGGCTGAGAGGTAGATAGAATTATAAACCCTAAGTTTTATTTCCAGATACAATATGCCAACTAATTTGGTCAAAAATTACAGCCTGTTCATACATTTCTGTGGTTCAAATCTGTAATCTTTTTCCATCTGAAGTCTCCCAATGCATGGTAATGTTTGTTTTCTTCTAGAAAAACCAGAGGAGAAAAAAGAAAGGGAACCCACTGAACCAAAGAAAGGTATCTACAACACTTTATTGTATACTGTTAATAGCTGTCAGCAGCTGTGTTGGATGGAGATTATGATATTTGGATACACTAATATGTGAGACTACAGTATGCAGTTTTGTTTTACCAGCATGCTGCATACAGTATAGTGCACTGTTATTTATTCTTCGACTGTGGTGCAATTATGGTTTTAATGGCACCCTCATGCGTGGATTGTTGTTCTTGCTTTTTGCAAGAAATTAGATTACTTTTTCTGCATGTGTGGAACACTGGTGCATCCCAATCAGAACATGTGGAAAGAAGCATATTATTTGTGGTGCAGAATTCCAAAACATTGTTATGGGGCTGCTGTAGATGAGCTGCAGTGAATAAAGCAGCATTATGTCTATCCTTTGATAACCCATTATATGCTAAATCCTAGTCATAACCTTTGTTGTTGTAGAAATGTTTAGTATAATTAGCATCTTCAAAACATATATATTAGCATTGTAGCACTTAGCCTTGAAAGAAGCAGTTCTGCACTAAAGAGTATAGTCTATGTATAGTGTAGTGAAAATGTATTGATGCATTAGATTATGATACAGTATATAAGATGCAAAAATAAAATTAAACCTCCGTGCCCACCAACCAATAACAAACCAAGTGACAAAAAAATAATAATCGATAAATGTTGCAGTCAACCACTGTCACGTGTTCCCATGCCACAAATCACAATTAAATGCAAAAATGCAGCACAACAAATGATAAATTAAAAATTAAAAAATAAATAAAATATAAAATATAGAATCAAATGCATATGTGTTAAATTTATATAAATTATCTTCAATTCATAATGTACGAAAACATTAATCAAAATTATGACAACACAAGTACTTGAGATAATATAGTGATATAAATCTTTAAACAACAGATGCTTTAAATTTTAGTGCGAAAACTTAGTGATTATACGTATCTGTCTATCACAGCTGTGTCCCACCACCTGTCTCAGCTGCCTCTTACCTCAAAGGTATAACTTACACTTAGGTAAGGGCACAATGCAAATTCCCCGTGAGACTGGGATCAATGAATTGCAGCATCCACCTCAAAGCTCAAAAGCTTGGTCACTATTCACCCTGGATCCAACCCACTCAGCAGAAGAAAATAAATAGAAAACTCCTCATAGTGCAGTAATCCCACATAATATGACTTTATTGATAAAAAATAAAATATCCACTCACAAATAGTGTGCACTAAAACCCAGTGTACAAGACGAATCTCACTTTTTAAATAAAGAACACATTTCCCTCTACGAGCTCTTTCACACGGAGTGGATCTGTATTGATCCGCCCCGTGTGTGTCCGTCTGCTCAGCGGGATCATCCGTAAATCCCTGCTGAGCTGTCGGTGGACAGGGCGGTCCCCGCACACTGTGCAGAGACCGCCCTGTCTTTCCTCCACTCTCCCCTATGAGGAATCGGATGAATACATACCGTGTATCCGTATTCATCCGATCCGCCAGATGAAAGAAAACCCTACTTTTCTTCCGTCTGGCGGATCGGATGAATAAGTCTGAAAAAGAGGATCTTTGCGGAGGCGGATCCTTATGGACGTTAGCGGATGCTCAAAAAAGTGGTAAGCAAAAAATAAAAAACAAGTGTATCCTTGATGTCCATCCTTTTATATAATCCTAATCCTAAATATAAAATCACAGCATATCGAAAATAATGCAACTTGCACTTAGAAATTCAATAATAAAAAAAAACTGTAAACAAACTTAAAAAATACACATAAAAACAGCAACAACATGACCATCAAGTGGTCAAAACTAATGATAACACCCATGTTGGTGCATGAAGCTAATAGAATCATCACTATATAGTGTTGGCCTGTAGTTTGTTTTTGCTCTCGGACAAAATGGTTACCTTTGCCAAGCATTATCTAAACAAACACCATTAAAGTCTATTGGACACGAACATGAAAAATCAGAAGTGCTAATTTTAAAGGTTAATATGCAAGTTATTGTCATAAAAGTGTTTGGAGACCTGGGTCCTGCCCCAGGGGAAATGTATAATTGCAAAAAAAGTTTTAAAAACAGAATTTTTTTCAGAAGCAGTAATTTTAATAATGCTTAAAGGGGAGTTCCAAGCATTTTTAATGTTTATTAAATAGACACTCCCCTTGCTCGGTATTGGACGGATCCCTCCAATCCTGAGAAGGGGAGTGTCTATACACGGCGGCGCGGGCATTTACAAGTATTCAAAACGAAAGCTTGTAATGCACGTTACGCTATAATGCAGGGATTAACGGCGGTATACGGCGGCGGCGGTACACGGCAGCGTCGGTATAATAGCTACAGGTATGGGGGACAGGACATGGCTGCAATATGGGGGGGAGTATTCTAATTTGGTATCGGGGGTATTTGCGGGAGTACAAGTATCGGTATCGTTATCGGGACAACCCTAATATTAACCTTTAATATTAGCACTTTAGAATTCTGCCATATACTTTTACAGGGTGTTCCATGGCTTTTCGAATTTGCCGCGAATACCCCAAATTGTTCGCTGTTCGCCGAACGGGCGAACAGCCAATGTTTGAGTCAAACTCATGTTCGACTCGAACTCAAAGCTCATCCCTACTGGCGGAGAACATTTTATTGGAAGCACTAATGCCGATCACGATCGGTTCATCTGATGAAAACGGTCTGATGGATTTTTTCATCAGATATCCAATGAAGCTGACTTTCATCAGTCGTGCCTACACACCATCGGTTAAAAAAAACGATCGTTTCAAAACGCAATGATGTAAAACACGACGTGCTGAGAAAAATGAAGTTCAATGCTTCCGAGCATGCGTCGACTTGATTCTAAACATGCGTGGATTTTTAACCGATGGACCCACAGACAATCGTTTTTTTTTATATCGTTTTTTAACCATCAGATCATTTTAAAACAAGTTCCTAGTTTTTTCACCGATGGATAAAAAACCGATGGGGCCCACATACGATCGGTTCGTCTGATGAAAACGGTCCATCAGACCGTTTTCTTCAGATGAACCGATCGTGTGTATGCCGCATTAGAGGGACAGATATAATGCTACTGGTGGTGTCATATTTTTGATGCATGTTTTGGGACATTATGAATTGAATATATGTATACGAATTGAACACATATTTATATGATTCTTATTTTTATTTTATTTTTATTTTTCATTCATTTATAATTTGCTGAGATGCCCTTTTGTATATAAAGTATATATGGTATATGGTATACTCTATACTACCACTTTTACCTACAGGTAAGCCTATAATAAGGCTTACCTGCAGGTATAAAGAATATCTCCTAAACCTGTACGGTTTAGGAGATATTCCCCTCGCAATGCGCTGCCAATTGTAGCAGTGCATGCGCAGGGGGGTCCCTCGGCTGAAGGGCCGGCGGCCGCCGGACCTTTCCAAATTGAAAACTCCCGCACGCATGCGCGGGAGTGACGACATCGCCGCTCCAGCCAATCAAAGCGCTGGAGCGGCGATACCCGGAAGAAACGCCAGGCAAGATGATCTCGCTCGGCGTGGACCAGGGAAGTTCCCTACACCTCGTTTTAAGGTAAGTATTTCATAATGAACTGGTATGCAGTGCATACCAGCTCATTATGGCTTTTCCTTTTCAGGTGTAAAAAAAAAAAATGGGTATACAACCGCTTTAATTAACACTATATAAGATTATAACAATGTGTGTTAGCTCATGCAAAGTTAATTACAGAAGTCTTTAGCAATGTTGCATAGCCTGAGCTTATAACTAGGTATTCCTAACTATCTAAGTAAGGTAACTTATTGAATAATGCATATGTCACAGAAAGGCTCTGTATTTAAGATATTTTTTATCTCTTTTGTATATCTCTTTACAATTTCTAATTTCACTTGTCAACTATTTTCTGATGCAGAGCCTTTCAATAATACATATGCATTAAGCTAAAATTAACTTCTTAGGATAGACCTGACAGATTCCATTATGACCTATGACTTCTAGTCATTTTAGGGCTCTTTGTATTACTGTCATGTCACTGTTTAAAGTAGTATTAAACCCAAAAGTGAACATTTGTTATATTGCAGCTTACCAATTCTTCGAAGAGATGGCTCCATTGGTTTTCTTTTTTTAGGATTGCTTTTCTATCTTTTACTTTTTTATCCAGTCAGTAGGTTTGTTGTTTTTTAAAAGAACAAGGTCTGCAGATGTATCAGTTACAGGGTTGAGACAAACCATACCCAATGGACAGGGGTGCTTACATTAATCAGATTTTATTTATTCATGTAAAACCTTTATCCCAAAAGGAAAAGATTTTTTTTTTACTGTAACTGGGTATAAGGTATTATCTTGAGTTTTGGATTTAATTTGTACTTAAATCTACCAGTACATATAAAACTTCTCTCCCTCAAGATTCACAACAGTGCTGTCTTAATGTTCACCCTGTGCTCCTTCATCCAGAGTGGGGGCACTCTAATACAGGAGGTGTGTTACTGGCCAGATCACCAGGTGAATACAGAGGGGAAAAGTCTAAACAATAAAACATCTAAAGATTGGTACACTGCAATATATTACATTGTTAGTTTTAGATTTAATTCTGCTTTAAACTGAAAAATAAGCTTAACATTACAGTATAACTACTGCATTTAAATATGAATATGTTATAATCTAAATGAGCTAGAGCCTCAACTTGTCCTTCGTTTTTAGAGTCTTCGAAGAAACTTGAAAAACCACAAGTTGAGACAAAAAAAGGTAAGGCATGATAGGCAAATTAATTCAAGCTTGGCAAGCATACTTCAGTATCCTGAAATTTTTTGTTTGGTTTTATTTTCTATGTTTACTAGTCATGTGCATTTGTTTTCATCCGAATGTATTTTCGTCCGAATTTCAGGTATTTTAGTTTTAACTAATGAAAACGAATGCGCAGAATACGAAAACAGAAAGATCCGACATTAAAAAATGGTTTATTTTCATTTTCGTTGCAACACTAGTTTGATAAAGATAGGAGATTCGACATGACCCTGAAAATAACAATCTGTGTCTATCAAATCTGCGGTCGAATGTGCCTAACCTTAACCTCTATTAGTCCAAGAATATTCTACATAGAGAGAAAAGATTCGACATTATAGAGAGAAAAGATCGCTGCTGGAATTGGGTGAGGGAAGTAAAATAAAAATAATAATGATGAATGTTATTGGCTGATTGTAACCAAAAGGAGGAGCAGTAAAATAGCTAGAACTAACTTGACAATTCAACATGAAGGACGAAGATTCGACAAAGCATCGAAAAACATACAAACGTTGAATCTGTCATTAAAGGCTTATGGTTAGGGTCGAGTGAACCCGAACTGTAAAGTTCGGGTTCGTACCGGACTTTTGGATTTTTTGTACCCGGACCCGAACAATTTGCTATAAGTTCGGGTTCGGTGTTTGGCAATGTAATGGCGCGCTGCAGTGCAGCCAATCACCATTTGTTTTACTCGTGTGACCTAGAAGCCATCGCAGCCATGCCTACTAATGGCATGGCTGTAATAGGCCAGTTTTTTTTTGAAAAGCCTATGGCGTGTGAAACACACTCAAAAACTCCACCCGGTGCAGAAAAATGTGCACACACATAAAGAGTGTTCACAAAAACGTGCAGACGGGTGCAACGTCAAGTGGTCCTCCTGTGCAGAAGGGACCCAAACCCTGATCCCCCGGTGCATTAGGCTCCAGACGGGGACTGAGTTACTGTGGTCCGAGCAACCAAAGCCGACACGGACCCAACTTCCTTGGAGGGACTGCCGAAACAGAACCCTCCAAGTACTAGGTGGGACTCCCCCGAAGGGAGACCCCATGAGAGCAGGCGAACTAAGCCAGAAGGCCATGTCCACCCACTCCCAAGACGTTCAGGGCTGGCCCGAGGACCGGCACCCTACTAATCACACTGTGTACAAAACGTGCACAAACAAAAAAAGACAAAAACGTGACAAACATAGGAAATAAATTAAATAAAGTGGGGGAAAGGGATAGTGGAGAGGAGAGTGAAAGAAGTGGTCATTGTGTTCAACAATGACCAGGCCCTCCGTAATAGGCCAGTGCAGCATGTGGGCACATATCACAGCTTGTCACTCTGCTTCAGATAGTGTAGGGAAAGGCTGCCGCTGCTGCTCTCAGGGAGAGATTTAGATAGTAGTCAGACTGTCCTGCTTCAGAAACACCAGCACTGCATATGTTACTCTGAGATACTCTGCAAGATAGTTTAGGGAAAGGTTCCCAATTGTGCTTGTAGGGAGAGATTTAGATAGGAGTCAGACTGTCCTGCCTCAGAAACACCAGAACTGCACATGTTACACTGAGATACTCTGCAAGATCATTTAGGGAAAGGTTCCTGATTGTGCTTGTAGGGAGAGATTTAGATAGGAGTCTGTCCTGCTTCTAAAATCTAATTACACCAGCAATGCATATGTTAATGTGAGATACTCTGCAAGATACTTTAGGGGAAGGTTCCTGATTGTGCTTGTAGGGAGATAAATAGATAGTAGTCTGTCCTGCTTGTAAAATCTAATTACACCAGCACTGCATATGTTACTGTGATATACTCTGCAAGATACTTTAGGGCAGGGGTCTCCAAACTTTTTAAACAAAGGGCCAGATTACTGTCCTTCAGATTTTAGGGGGGCCGGACTGTGGTCAGTGAAAATAAATTAAAGTTATAGTGCCGGTAGTCAGTAGGTGGAATAGTGCCCCATAAAATGTATTAGTTATAGGAATAGTGCCCCATTGTTGGTGTCATAGGGAGGAAAAATACACCATCATTGGTGTAAGTGGGAGGAATAGTATCCTATCATTGGTGTCAGTGGGAGAGATAGTACCCCATCATTGGAATCATTGGAAAAAATAGTGTCCCATCATTGGTATCAGTGGGAGGAATAGTACACCATTATTGGTATCAGTGGGAGGAATAGTGCCCCACCATTGGTGACAGTGGGAGGAATAGTGCCCCATCATTGGTGACAGTGGGAGGAATAGTGTCCTATCATTGGTGTCAGGGGGACAAAAATAGTGCCCCATCATTGGTATTAGTGGGAGGAATAGTGTCCCATCATTGGTATCAGTGGGAGAAATAGTATCCCATCAATGGTGTCAGTGGGAGGACTAGTGTCCCATCATTGGTGTCAGTGGGAGGAATAGTGTCCCATCATTGGTGTCAGTGGGAGGAATGGTGTCCCATCATTGGTATCAGTGGGGGAATAGTGTCCCATCATTGGTTTCAGTGGGAGGAAAAGTGCCCCATTTCCCATATCATTGGGAGGAATAGCGCTTCATATCTGCAGGAGGAATTCCCAAGGGCCGGATAAAGTCATGCAGAGGTGTGCACATGTCTAATGTTTACAAGTACATACCAATGCATATTACCAATGGATATTTAGTTTTTACCTGACAGATTGATAACCATTAACTAATGATGGGATTATAATTTCATTAAGACCGCTTTTTACACTGAGGAGTTTTTCAGGCAGTACAGCGCTAAAAATAGCGCTGCTATACCGCCTGAATAACTCCTGCACTGCAATACTCAATGTGAAAACCTAAGGGCTTTCACACTGAGGCGATGCACTGAGGGGAGAGAAAAAAATCTCCTGCCGGCAGCGTTTTTGGAGCGGTAAGAGGAGCGGCGTGTATACTGCTCTTTCCCATTTAAAACAATTAGAAACCGCGGCAATACCGCAGAGGCGCATTGCGGGCGGTATTAACCCTTTATTGGCCGCTAGCGGGGGTTAATACTGCACCACTAGCGGACAAATCCCATGGCAAATCTGACGGTATAGCACTATTTTTAGCGTCGCTATACCACCACCGTGGCTCCCGCCCCAGTGTGAAAGGGGCTTTAAAGAGGAGGTCCGGCTTAAAAAAACATAAAAGTCAGCAGCTACAAACACTGTAGCTGCTGACTTTTAATAAGGACACTTACCTGTCCAGGGTGCCCAAGCGATGTCGACAGTTGAAGCCGAGCAATCGTTTGGGTCTCGGCTGCCCCGCCGACATCCTCAGTGATGGAATCAGGAAGTGAAGCATTGCGGCTGATTCCCTACTGTGCATGCGCGAGACATGCGGCACTATGTGAATGGGCAGATGTCTCCTGGGACACACACACACACAAGGTCCCAGAAGACACTGCTCCCCATTTCCCAGGAGGCAGCGCGAGGAGGAGAAGAAAGAAAACCACTGCGGACAAGGAAGTGGCAGATTAGGAGATCTGCCTAGTAACAGCCACTTCTGGTAAGTATAAAAATAAAAAATATATAATTTTTTTTTTTAGGGTGGATCTCCGCTTTAAGCATAGTGTAGCTGAATGCAATTTTATAATTGAAGGTCCTCTCTCTTTGAGTATGATGACATCCTGTGTTTCACATGATTATTGTTGTTTCACTTCAGGCAAACGTTGGCCTTTTTATTTAATTTGGGCTGGTTCTGAAAATTGAAAAAAAACTTAGAGCTGCTCTCTAGACAGAGCTATTTGATTCTGGTCAGTTTTCTAAAATAAAAATAAAAAGAGGAGTAACTAAACGCAGAAGCCTTGCCTGCATGTGAGCACTAAAAATAAAATCCCAAGGGTCGACTTTCCAGACAGAATGATTTTATAATAAAAGTTTATTAAAAAAAATGATGTTATTATAACCAAGTGTCACTCACATTTTACTTTCACTGTGAACATGAATAAGTATCCACAACAATGTAAATTGTATGCATACATTAAGGAAAAAAAAAGAATTCCGCTGATTAAATTGAATGTCAAAATTTGCTCATGTCTATAAAACCCAATGGGAATACCAGGGCAGTGGGTTGCTACCAAAAAGAGAACTAAAATTCCCCTGTTGTCAATGCGCACTTATTTGTATTTAATTTAATTGTAATCATGTACAGTGCCATATACCACATTTGTTTACCATCACATGCCCTCCATCCCATAGCTGGCTAAAAATAATGTGTTGAGTAGAAAAATACAGTGGGAAATAAATCTTGATTTGAGACAGCAACTGCCTTTCATGGACTCTGTCCCTAAGTGTCTCTGTTGTAAATATGTATGCATAAATATATACAATATACCAAATCACATTGCCACTTACTTTTGTAGAGACTACAGTAAAAAAACAAGAGGAGCCATCAAAGCCAAAAAAAGGTAACAGGTTAGACTCTACTACTTAGATAGAAACACATTAGTGTCTTCAATTTGTGCACAAAATATGAATTTACAATAAATATCAGTGATATCTTATAACTGCAGAGTATTTTATTGCTAAAGTGCTTATCATTAAAGTCAAGAAACAACAGAATAAGGCAGAGGGTCTATTTATAAACTAGTGAATGGGACTTTTATAAAAAAAAAAAAGTGTAAATTCTCTGGAAAACTTCCAGGTCCATGTGTCTTGTTAGATAATTTATTCTTCAGGAGAGAATGTTTGATGAAAGTTACATTCACAGCTTTAAAAAGTAATAAAAAGTAACAATTTAACAAAGTAGGAGGGGAATACTTATATAAAAGGAACTGACTTTATACGTTAGTCATTGTTTGGTGTGATCTTACATAAAATGTACAGTATATTATGTTCCACAATTAAAATTCAGTTGTGTTCTCATTCAATTGTGTCCTTGTAAAACATACAGTACAAATCAAATATAGAATCTCAAAATAGAAATTAATAAAGACAAAAAAAAAAATAAGGAATAGAAAATACAGTATTTAAAAATACCCAGTCATGTGCAAGGAAAATGTAAAAAGCAGAATCTTTCTTGCCAATCATTGGATGATTCAAGTCAGCACAGCTTCATATTATTCGCTAAGCTAAGCAAATTTTCAATTTGCAAAGGAATTTTTCTCTTAGCATATTAAATGAGGTGAAGTGGTGCTGCCATTAATCATTCAATCAAATGCATGAAGGATCTTGTTCTCTGAAATTTCCCTTTGCACATGCTCTCTTTCTTTTAGTAAATTAACCAATGCATCAGAAAGGTTCAATTTCTTTTGCTGGCACTCTCCAAAAATGATCTCCAAGCATTATAATTTATTGGGATTGATTTACTAAAAGTTATTGTTCACTGCGCTTAATAAAAAGTGCTATTTACAGCCGTGGCCAAAAGTTTGGAGAATGAAACAAATATTTATTTTCACAAAGTCTGCTGCCTCCATTTTTATGATGGAAATGTGCATATACTCCAGAATGTTATGAAGAGTGATCAGATGAATTGAAATTAATTGCAAAGTCCTGTTTTGCCATGAAAATTAACTTGATTAAAAAAAAAAAAAACATTTCCACTGCATTTGTGAAAAAGGCCTCAGGGCACCAAGGAAAGTCCAGCAAGGACCAGGACCGTCTCCTACACTTAATTCAGCTGCTGGATCGTGGCACAACCAGTGCAGAGCTTGCTCAGGAATGCCAGCATGCAGGTGTGAGTGCATCTGCATGCACAGTAAGGCTAAGAATTTTGGGGGATGGCCTGGTGTCAAGAAGGGCAGCAACAAATACACTTTTCTTCAGGAAAATCATCAGAGATAGACTGATATTCTGCAAAAGGTACAGTAATTGGACTGCTGAGGACTGTGGTAAATTTATTTTCTCTGTTGAATTCCCTTTGGGGCATCCAGAAAAAACCTTGTCCAGAGAAGAAAAGGTGAGCACTACCATCCTACCTGTGTCCTTCCAACAGTAAGGCCCTGTACACATTATCAGACATGTCTGATGAGACTTGTCTGACGGACCGTTTTCATCAGACAACTCTGAACTTGTCTGATGGTCTGATGTGCTTACACACCATCGGACCAAAATCCGATCAGACCAGAGGGGGATGACTTAGAACACAATGACGTGATGAAAAAACGAAGTTCAATGCTTCCAAGCATGCGTTGACTTGATTCTTAGCATGCACAGGTTTTTGGTCCGATGCTTTTGTGTACTAACCATCGAATCTGTCCGACGGACATGTTCTATTAGACAGGTTTTAAAGCAAGTTTTAAAACTTTTGTCCGACGGACAACGGTCCGATAGGCGGTACACACCATCGAACTGCTCCGTTGAAACTGGTCTGCAGACCAGTTTCATCGGACATGTTCAATCGTGTGTACGCGGCCTAAAGCATCCTGAAAAGAACACAGCCATGAATAAAAATATGGTACGAAAACATCTTCCGAGAGCAACTTCCCCAAACCATCCAAGAACAATTTGGTGACTAACAATGCCTTCTCCAGCATGATGGAGCACCTTGCCATAAGGCTAAAGTGAAAACTAAGTGGCTTGTTGAACAAAATATCAAAATGTTGGGTCCTTGGGAAGGAAACTCCATAGACATTAATCCCGTTGACAACTTGTGGTTAATTCTCAAGAGGCGGATGAACAAAAATAAACCCACAAATTCTGTCAAATTCCAAGCATTGATTATGCAAGAATGGGCTGCCATCAATCAGAATGTGGCCCAGAAGTTGACTGACCAGATCTTGAAAAGAAGGGTCAACACTGCAAATATTGGCTCTTTGCATAAACTTAATGTAATTGTCAATAAAAGCATTTGACACTTATGAAATGCTTTTATTTATACTTAAGTATACCATAGTAGTATAATATGACAAAAAGATCTAAGAACATTTAAGCAGCAGACTTTGTAAAAATGTATATGTGTGTAATTTTTAAAACTTTTGACCACAACTGTAAGTTAAAACGCTGATTTTTTTTTTCTTGGGAGTGATTTGAGGATTGCAGTGGAGACAGCTTTACCATATTAAGTTTGCAAAGTGACTATTCATCTTGATTAGAGAACAGTTTATATTCATTTAGAGAATTAAGCCATATCTATGTTCTGAAACAATATCAACAAATAAGGTAGACTAAATCAAAGAGCTATAAATGATTATCTTTTCGCTCAGGTATAGCGTACATTATAAATTAGACCCATTACGTGTTGTATCGTAGTGAAAAATACTGAAAAAGAATCAGGGTTTACCTACTCCAACTTACACTTTAAATGATTTATCCTTTTTGTTCACATGTTCTTGCATATTAGTGGTCAAAGAGCTACAGCATTACAGTGATCATGTTGGCTTTCTTTGTCTTTTCACAGCTTCAGAAATCTGTTTATGGCTAGTCAAATTTATATATTTTTAATTTTTGCTGTGAGGAGGTATGAAGCAAATCTGGTTAGTAGCAGAAACTGCTGAGGAACAAAGCAAATGGTGTATATTTATAATAAATAGTATGAATACGTTAGTATTCCTTAGGTTGCATAATATGTATAACACTGAATAATTTTCACTTAGAGCAAACTGTGGTTATATAACTTTACATTGTGATTGTTTTTGTGGCATTTTTTGGAAAAATTCATGTATGCAACACTATTTATCAGAAGCCAGTTTTTAGTGCTTTCTTCAGTTTTGGTTATCTTACTGATTTTGCCTCATTTCACCCTCTCATTCACAGTAGAATGACTTGTTTTTTCAAAGCTCACATACATTTTTTTTTTTTTTAGCAGAGTCCCCAGTTCAGAAAGAAGAAAAAGCAGCAGAGCAAAAGAAAGGTACACTTCTAGTCTTATATGATGTAGTTGACAAAAGTGTCACTTGTAAAGGCGAAGACAAAAGGGTGGGTCAGAAGGATAATTGCAAAGAAAATTAAGCTTTGAAGATGGATTGAGGTGTATAGTGTCATGTAATAAAAAGGAACAAGGTGCCGTGATGGTTTTCAATGTGCACTTAACATATTAACTAATCAGATTCAGTGAAAGAATAATTTCAGTTTCTGTGGTTCTACCTAGTTAACACATTTTCATCGCTGAAATTTTAGTTGCTATTTCCTTTATTTTGTGAAGTACTGTAGCTAAGAATATAAAATATATTAAAGTTGACCTGTCCATTAACCACTTAAGTACCAGACCAATATGCTGCTAAATGCCCAGAGGCGTTTTTACAATTTGGCACTGCGTCGCTTTAACAGACAATTGGGCAGTCGTGCAACGTGGCTCCCAATCAAAATTTGTGTCCTTTTCTTCCCACAAATAGAGCTTTCTTTTGATGGTATTTGATTGCCTATGTGATTTTTATTTTTTGCGCTATAAACAAAAATAGAGCGACATTTTTGAAAAAAAAAACAATATTTTTTACTTTTTGTTATAAGAAAAATTGAATAAACTAAATTTTAGTCAAACATTTAGACCAAAATGTATTCAGCCACATGTCTTTAGTAAAAAAAAATCGCAATAAAAAAAAACTAGCTACCTAGCAACAGCGACACAAATACAGCGATCAGAAAAACGATCGCTTAGTGACGCTGGCAATAGGGGGTGAAAGGGTTAACTAGGGTGGTGATCAAGGGGTTAAAACTTTATTAGGGGGAGTACGGGGCTACCCTGGACCTAACACTAACTGCCTGTCACACTAACTGTCACACTGACACTAAATGCAGTGATCAGTAAATATATGATCACTGCTATTAGTGACACTGTGACAGGGGGCTGGGGGGGGGGGGTGATCTGAAAGGGTAAGGTGTGCCTATGTGTGTGGTGTCAGTGTAGTGTTAGTGCGACTTACTTCTGATGTCTTCTCTCCTCTCGGCAGATTGAAAATACCACCGAGAGGAGAGCTGACATCACTTCCTCTGGCTGTGTTTACATTATACAGGCAGAGGAAGTGCAGAGCAGGGAGGGAGCAGATTGGCTGGGAGCGATCAGGAGGGGGAGGACAAAAACGAACAGCCGCCCCCCTCATCCCGGATCGCTCCCACAGCAAACCGGACTGGGGGGTCCCGATCCGACCCCCGACCCACGTCTAGGCAGGGACGTACATGTACGCCCATGTGCCTGTGCGTGCCATTCTGCCAAAGTATATGTACATGCGGCGGTCGGGAAGTGGTTAAACTATAGGTCCAGATTTAACTAAACACCTGAACAAGCATGCAGGATAGGAATTCAATAGTTTCAAGTCCAACTAAAGTAGTATATTCAGGATAAGGATGATATCCTTGACACCTGAAAGTTTTAAAACAAACCATGCAATTTTGAGACTTTTTTCCAATTAATCGGCAAATACAAAACCAAGAAAAATGTTCCTCTTTTGGAGGTCATGGACAATGAGCAACAAAAAGCAAGTTGAGGACAAAGTACTACTCTACTACTCGATCGGAATTTCCGATGGCCTAAAATCCAATGGGATTTTTCGTCTGAATTCCATTTAAGCTGTCTTGCATACACACTGTCAGGCCAAATTCCAAACGTCCAAAGCGCGTGACTTAAAACACTATGATGAGCCGAGAAAAATTAAGTTTAATTCTTCCGAGCATGCATCGACTTGATTCTGAGCATGCGTGGGTTTTTTCTCCTTCGGAGTTGGACACAGACGGTAGGAATTTCCTATTGTTTTTTTTCCATCAGAAAAAAATAAAACATGTTCTATTTCTAAACACCGTCGGACAAAAGTCAGATGGGGCCCACACACGATCGGAATTTCCAATAAAAAATTTCCATCTGACTTTTTTCATCAGAAATTTTGATCGTGTATATGTGGCATTACACTTCAATAACTGCTTGAGACACTTCTCCCAAAAAACGAGCTAAAGCCAGCAGAAGAACCATATGGTGTTGGATCAGTCTCTAACTTTCTCTAAACTAGGCATGAGGCCTATCTGCCCTTAACTACTGTAGCAGGTACTTGTGTCTACTCCTAAGCATTTCCCACTCTGGGCATTTCTGTGATGCAGTCAATCTTATATAAAGCACTCCACCTCTTAAAGATGGCCACTCAAGTCTCATGAATACTTTCTGTTTCATTAGACACAGGCTCTTCCAAGATAGTGCCTGGAATCCATGTCAGAGGATACACACTCCATCTTAATGGAGTGGCAGTGGTGCTCCTTGGGTTACCAAGGGTCAATGTTAATTACCTGCCCACCTACCTAAATTTCCCTTGGCTTAAATAATGCAGTCTTCTGCATTTACATTACATGGGTGAAACATTGCTAAGTTACAAAAAATTGTACATAATAGAAAATGTGCTTATTTACAACACAATAAAAATACCTAGCATGCATTAGTCCACAGGTTCTTCACTTTGAAGAACTTGCTCCTTCACACACTGTCTACTCTTGAATTACCGCATAATATTCCCAACCACTATCCTGATGGAGCGGCAGTGCCACTCATTGGGTTAGCAGAGGCCACCACTGACTACCTGCCCACTTATCTACAATTCTATCAATACAGTTTTGCAGCTGTTAGTCTTGCATGTGTTTTTATTTACTATGACATAAACCGTAAAACACAGTTTGTAAATCTATGGATTCAAATGATAGAAATTCATTTTAAGTTTTATTGGGTTAAAGCCTCACAGTGAAGTACCCAGTCTTAATATGATCTGTTACAGCAAGATCCCCTTGGGAGCTCAGTAAGGTTGTTTCACCCTTGATGTTACACACTTATATTGAAACAGACCACTGTGATCACACACCCACTGGGTACTTTGCATTCACTATAGAAAAGAAAACCTATATTGCATCTAACATAACAGAAAGATATAGTATTATTAATTATGTATTACATATTATTTTTGCAGTAACCCCAGTGAAAAAGCCAGAGCTAGTAGAATCAAAGAAAGGTAATAATGAAAAATAATGTATTTGTAAAATATGGGAATCTGTTACATATCAAGAATAAGGGTCTGGGTTCAATACCAGGTACTTTTCCACCTTCCTGCCCAGGACAATTTTTAGCTTTCAGTGCTGTCATACTTTGAATGACAATTGAACAGTCATGCCACACTGTACCCAAACAAAATGTTTCAAATTTTCTTCCCACGAATAGAGTTTATTTTGGTGGTATTTGATCAGCTCTGTGGTTTTTAATTTTTGCGCTATAAATGAAAAAAGACAGACAATTAAAAAAAAATATGGGCACTAATAGGTGGCACTGATGGCCACTGATAAGCAACACTTATAGGTGTCACTTGATAGGCAGCACTGATGAAGAGATACTGACAGGCATTAGTGAGTGGCACTGATTTGCACTTTTATGGAGCACTGACAGATATTACTGATGGGGCACTGATTGGCACTTTTTTGGGCACTGTTGTGGGCACTGATCGGTGCTGGCATCCATTTATTATGGCAACAGGCTGGCAGGTTTTGGGTACCTATTGGCAGCTTATGGGCAACTTTTGATGGGAGCTGTGCTTATAATCAATGTGCTGATTATCAGCACAGACCCCCTCTTTTGACAGGGAGAGACGCTGACCGTCTCTCCCTGTCAGCGTTAACCGAGGATAGCCATTTACCGGCACTTCCTGGTTCACGTGATGATCCTGGTCACAGCTAATCATGTGGCAGGAATCCTCTGTCAGAGGTTTCATACCACGATTGGAGACTGACACACAGCACCTCCGATTGCTACACTGTGTGCCCCCACCGGCGCACGCTGGCTCTGTTATCCTGATCACGGCATATGATGTACAATCAGGATGACACAACCACTTTGCAGCCTACTGCTATATGGCAGGCGGCAAGTGGTTAACATTTATTTTTCTATCTATGGGCTATATTGATTTCTTATTCATAATAATATTATAAAATAAAACATGCTGGCTTTGCAAACAATGCATGTTTTATGTATTTGTATGTACAAATTGTAATGTGTCAATTCCTATATTTTTTAGAGACCCATGTAAAAGAACATGAGCCAGCAGAGGCAAAAAGAGGTAACAATTTAAATTAATGAACCTTGACTATAAAACTATGACTATGACTATGAATGCTACTACAATTGGAACTGTAGAAAAAAATTGAATTTAAAGTACTATAGCTTTAATGTATTCTATTCAGAAGCACTAACAAAGGAACTAGTGAGCATATCCTATTTATGTTGCCTACATTAATTACATTTTGAACATGTGAGAGGATTCATATGATCCAGTGCAGACTCCAAAAGTACCGTAGTTTGGGCCTTATCCAGACTCATGGACCCAGGAACAACTATACTACACACAAAGTACTAAGTAAACTATTCACCTGGCTATGCAGTGTGCTAGAGTTCCTGGGTCACAAGGCTGAAAGACAAGCTGCTTGTCTGGAGTTCTGCTTTAACATACTGTAAGTACATAGTAAGGCTTTAAAGGAAATAAACTATAAAATATATACATATTTATTTTTCAGAGAAACAGGAGCAAAAACAAGAAAGGGAGCCTAAAGAACCACAGACAGGTAGTAACATCAATGCACCATCACCCTGAAATCATGCAACCATGCTGAGCCAAAGTAGCTAGCTATTCATATTTCCTTGAATGCAAGCATGTCAAATGCAATGCTTTTTACCACATGCACTTCATTGTTGCTTTATGTTGTAAATAAATATGTTATTTTCAAACTGAATGGTGTTTTGCTTCATTATATAGCACCAAATGTTGATAAAATAATGTACTGTAATTTAAAGAAAGCATGCTTTCTTTATGATCACATAGTAATTGCTCTGCCGTATACATATATACCTATATACTGTTCATTGCATATGTGAATCCCTCAGAAGGCAATATTTACTCTATAGAGAATATAGATATATAGATATTTAGAAGGCAAGCATATTGTTTCAGCTGCAGCCTTCCTGGGACACCATGATCTCACTCCATAATTCCAGTGTGGATAACTCGGGTAACAGTGTAGATCATGATGCACATTCTGTAAGACTGTATTCCCTTCTCAGTGCTTATACTAGTGTACAGTATGTCTTGATTAGAGAGTGGGGCTTATAGAAAGAGAAAGGCTTTACGCCTGTGGGAGGATTGTTATATTCTGTCTTGAATCAAACTTTAGATAGAAAAACGTCTGCTTTACTGCTAAAATATTATGAAATTCCGAACACGACAGGAAAAAATATTGTACCAGACAAAGGATATCTGTAAAAAAATAACAAAGGCATGTTTTTCAGCAAGCTTAGTATGTTGGCAGTAGGGGACATTACTAGAGTTTATTAGACATACAGTATGTTTGATAACTCAAAGTGATCCTAAAAGGTCCACTCAAATAGATAAACTAATATTACTGATAAACTGAAATAAAATAGTCTGTTTTTGGAGTGGTGACTCTGGCTTCAGAAGATATACTGTGCAAGACTAACTATTTTTCCTGTCATCTAACTGTTAATTTACATTTAAATTATAGGGTTTAACAAAGAAATGTGTAGAACTTAAAGTAGTATTAAAGCGATTGTAAAGGTTTTTTATAAGCATGTTATACTTACCTGCTCTGTGCAAGGGTTTTGCAGCCCTGATATTCTTCTGGGGTGCCCTGGCGGCGCTCCTGGCTCCCCCGCTTCATCTGGTGCCCCCACAGAAAGACGGGGGCAGCCATGCAGGTACACTTACAAGTCCAGCTGCTGCGTCCATTGACACAGACAGCAGGACTCAGCCCCATCCGCTGCTCTTGTGTCACTGGATTTGATTGACGGCAGCGGGAGCCAATGGGGCTTGCTGCTATCAGTCTATCCAATGAGGACAGAGACCATGGCTGGAGCTGCTGGCCTCATGCTCGTCGCTGGAATGGATGGGTTCAGGTAAGAAAAAAGGGGAGGGGGGTCTGGGTGCAGCTGCAGCACAGACAGTTATCACCTTAATGCATAGGAAACCTTTGAGACTTTGCAACCCCTTTAATCCTAAAAACAAAAATTAAATACATTGCAATTTACCATTGTGGTGGCTGCATTAGTATCATTTATTTTATTTTATGATCTGGCCAGTAGGTCTGTCATCTTTCACCTTCCTTTAACAGACCAAGCTGTGCAGCCAATGTGGAAGTTAGGCTGCGTACACACGAGGAGACATGTCCGCTGAAACTGGTCCACAGACATGTCCGATAGTGTGTACGACCTAGCGGACAGGTTTCCAGTGGACAAAAGTTTCTAAGCATGCTTAGAAACTTGTCCGCTGGAAACCTGTTCATCGGACATGTCCGCTGGTGAGTACGTCTAACCAGCGGACCAAAATCCCGCGCATGCGTCAAATTGATTTGACGCATGCGTGGAAGCATTGAACTTCCTGGTTTGAGGACGTCGGTGACTTCTACATCACCGCGTTCTCTGTCCGCGGGGATTTTGGTCTGATGGTGTGTACACACATCAGACCAAAAGACCCCTGGAGACATCGGATGACCGTTTTCATCGGACATGTCTCTTCGTGTTTACAGGGCCTTAGAGGCTTAAGACAAACCATTTAACACTGATGGGGTACTCTTAATGATCAGATTATATTAATTTAAGTAAACATTTTATCCTAAAAGAGAACAAACTGGTGTAAGTGCTTAAAAGGTGATAACTGGAGTTTGGATTTATTTGTTAGTCAAGACCATCTAAATTTGCTAGTGCATCTAACACTACCATTTTCCCAGATTGACACAGGTGCTGTCCAAAGGTGGATCTTTAGGTCGTCCATCCAGTGTAGATTTACCCAAAATATATGGGAAAGAAAAAAAATGCAGCCACCACATATAAAGGGGTTGTAAAGGTAATGTTTGTTTTTCTAAATAGCTTCCTTTACCTTAGTGCTTTCCTCCTTCACTTACCTCATCCTTCGATTTTGATTTTAAATGTCCTTATTTCTTCTGAGAAATCCTCACTGTTGTGGAGTGTCGTGCTCGCCCCCTCCCTTGGACAACAGGAGAGTCAGGACACTTTCTATGTTGCAGATAGAGAAAGGAGCTTTGTGTTAGTGGGCGTCCTGACTCTCCTGTTATCCAATCAAGAGCCCCGGGCAGAGAGACAGCACGTGCTCAGGTAAGAAAAACAGGGGTGGGCTGGGTGGCCGGTGACTGACAGGTGAAAAAACAGGAGGGTTTACAACACCTTTAAAGATGGAAGTGTACTTCCTAGGTAATGTATTCTATGCATTAAGATGAAAAACCTTCTGTGCTTCAACTCCCCCCAGAGCCCCCCTTTTTTCTTACCTGAACGACGACGAGCAGAAGCCAATCAGCTCCAGTGGCTGACTCCGCCCTCATTGGCTCCCACTGCTATCAATCAAATCCAGTGACACAAAAGTGGGGGGTGGGGCAGAGTCCTGCTGTCCCAGGAAAAGAGGCTCTCTGTGGGGGGCACCCGATGAAGAGGAGGAGCCAGGTGCACCAACGGGCACCCAAGAAGAGGATCAGGGCTGCTCTGTGAAATACCCTTGCACAGAGCAGGTAAATATAGGCATGTTTGTTTATTTAAAAAAAATGTACCTTTACAATCAATTTAAAGTTGAATATAAATGTGCAGATCAGTGCCCAGTCCTTGGCTTTGCTTACCGCAAAGCTAATACAGATTAGGCTGCACTGTCTAAAGTTTTGCTATGTTTCCTCATCAGTGTGTGTGTATATATATATATATATATATATATATATATATATATATATACACACACACACACACACAATATTACCAAAAGTATTGGGACATCTGCCTTTACAAGCATATGGACTTTATGTCTGTTGACAAAGGAGCGCGACTTGCCAATACATCCAAGTGTGCCTGCTCTCGAAACACGTTCATTTTTGATGACGTCATCCCGTGCAGCCGGCTGTTTCCTCGTGTTTCAAACCTTGTTTTGAGCTGGCGTTTCCATCTGTCGGCCAAGGACACAGTCATCATCTGGAGACCCATACAGCTGTACATCTGGGAACATCCCTGAGACATCTCATATACCATGCCTGCCATTCTCTTACTAAATGTGAGTTGATTACCTTTATGTTGAATAAAGCCCACTTTTCAAATGACTGCACCCAGAGGTGCCTCTTTCCTTGTTTTTTTTAGACAATGGGGTTCAATATTGAATTGACATACCCTTTGCTGCTATAACAGCTTCAACTCTTCTGGGAAGGCTGTCCACAAAATTTAGGAGTGTGTCTATTGGAATGTTTGACCACTTTTCCACAAGTGCAATTGTGAGGTCAGGCACTGATGTTGGACAAGAAGGCCTGGCTCGCAGTCTCCATTGTAATTCATCCAAGGTGTTCTATTGGGTTGAGGTCCAGGCAGTCAAGTTCCTTCACCCCAAATGCACTCATCTCTGTCTTTATGGACATTGGAGTTATGTTGGAACAGGAAGGGGCCATCCCCATGGGATGCCATTAATGCCATCAAAGTTCATGTATGTGTAAAGGCAGGTGTCCCAATACTTTTTGTCATATATATATATATATATATATATATATATATATATATATACACATGCACATTATATACCAGTGCACACAGAACAAAAAAGTCACCCATATTGCATTGAAGTTAGGGTGTATTCTTATACCTGATTTTGGCTACATCGCATTTTACATGGAATTTTTTACACAGCACTTTGGATACAAAACTATAGATAATGAAGAATATTTGATAAATTTGTGAATTTCCTACACAGATGTAAATGTTGCAAAACAGTGTATCAGTAAACTAATACAGACTATGAGATATTTGAGAATACCGGGACACTGCTGTCCTTGGTATGGACGTGAGGACGTGAGCTCGTGTCTGAGGGAGGGGCTCGTTCTCGTTGCTGGTCCGAAGAGAGCTCCAGGAAGGACCATGATAGCAGTGCAGGAGCTACACCACCGCTAGTGAAGCCCTTGCTTTGCTTTACTTTGCTTTGCATATGCAGTGCCGTCCAGAATTCTTGTCAAGCTACTGATTCCTACTGATTCACACGTGTTACCGAGCACAGAAGGAGCACAGAAGGAGTGAATTTCTGACAACACCCCCCCCCCCCTCCTCCACTGCCTGACTTCCCTGTGCCTGGATCAGAATAACAGCTGAAAACAGCCCACTCATCTCAGAGCAACAGACGGACATCCCTGTGAAGCTGTGGAGATAGGTGTGATTTCCCACAAGAGGGAAGGAAGATAAGGAAGATAAGGTAATGCTGTAACATACATCGTAAAACCATGTGAGGGGCTCTCTCTGAGATAGCCGATGCCCGAGAGTGAAATCTTCCCCTTACAATACTCTGACAAACTGCATTATCTATAAACGGCTAGGAACAGCTGTTAGTGAACAAAAACCTCATGCTGCTGCAGGTAATGAGAATATTTGCTGGTCTGATCAGTTTTTTTTCTCTAAAACTTTGACATATATTAAAAAGGAAAATTAAATTGAAATATTCATAGTTGTGGCTGTATTGAAATGCTGGAATGATGGAATGTGGACATACTATTTAACTCTATGTATATTTTAAGGACCGCATACAAGCTGGACTAAATGAATGAGAGGAATCCTAAGTTAAACCTGTGTAAATACTTGTTTATTTAGAGCAGCAACACAGTAAATAATGGATCATTATAAGTAACTATGTGTGATTACAAGTAAAGGTGAATATTTTGTGTTCTCTGCTACCGTCAATATTGCTGGAAAGACGGCCACAGTAAATAAAGTAAACAAAGTAAATTAAACAAAGCAAGTAAAACAAAACAACACAGAAATTAATATTCCACCAAGAGGACTAGAGCACAGGGGAGTTAAAGTGGAATAAAGTGGAATTTGGACACTGCAACTACACTCTGTACACTCTGTAAATTATATATTTTTTAACAAGTTAACGGACCTATCAGATCAAAGGGCGATTGTTATAGTAAATGGAAAAAAATGAAAAATGAAATACTGATGCGCTAATATCAATATCAATTTATGTTACTTATGTTACCCAATATATATACAAATTTAAGGTATAAAAAGGTGTAACCTGAATCAATCTACAATTATACAGCTGCACCCCATAGTGGTGGTGGCTAGGAACTACAGAAACAGCCCCCTAACCTATAACTGGTACAGATCGTGCAAAGTTTCAGAAAAGTGAATTAGAATATAAATTTAACTAAGTCTCTGAACATTTGGAGGGATTTGACTGAAAACTGTAATCATGGACAGGTCTGACATGGCTGAGTGAGGCAGTCATCTTATTGTGGCACAGGCCTAAGGCCTATTCACCGGCGTCCCTATTCACCAGGGTTTTAGAGTTCTTAAAATCTCTAAACCGGTATGCACCCTTCTAAAAGGTACAATACAAGAGCAACGACAAAGGGAGCCCTTTCCACTAAGAAAGCGGGAGACATACAACGATACTTTAAAGTTCAGCAAGAGATCTCTTCCAGAGTAAAAACAGCAGCGCTACGCGGCACCACTTGTGAGACTGCAAAAAAACAAAACAAAAAAGCCACCGAGGCAGCCTCTGGCACCTCTGAACAGCTGGATAGTCCTATAGAGACCCTCTTACCCCCCTATCAACCTATGGCCTCCCCCCCGAGACCCCCGGGTGTGGCTGCGCTCGACCAGGATATCAGGGAGATGCTTCAGGCTCTCCCTACTCAGACAGCTATTGAAGCTTTAATCCTTCGATTAGAAGAGACCCATCGGAGGGACATACTAGAAGTAAGGGGCGAGGTGTCCACCCTATCAGAGCGGATGACAGTTGGAGAGGTGTCAGTGACCTCCTTAGAAAATCGTGTGGCAGCATTGGAGAGGTCCCGGGACCTCCATAGAGATACGGCGACATCACTCCAGCTTCACATAGAAGAAATGGAAGACAGGAGCCGCCGTAATAATCTCCGCCTCCTCGGTATTCCAGAGGCAGATGCGGCAGAGAATGTCTCTGAAGTCGTACGGGAGATCTTCCGGACAGTTCTTGCTGAACCGGAGGCAGACATCATACTGGATAGGGCCCACAGAGCCTTAGGTCCAAGATCAGCAGACTCAACAAGACCGCGGGATGTTATTTGCCGCTTACATCGGTATGCCCAGAAGGAGACAATTCTACGGATGGCCTGGGACCATGGAGATGTGGAAATAAGGGGGTCCAAAGTCAGGATTTTACCGGATCTATCCAGAGCCACTTTAAGACGCCGAGCCCTTCTACGCCCTTTACTAGACCTGGCCAAACAGAAGGGCCTGTCCTATCGCTGGGGTTACCCCTTCTCAGTAACTTTTCGAGGAGAGCAGGGAGCCTATACGCTGCAGACTGTGGCAGACCTGCCAGGGCTTTTTGTCTTTATGGGTGCAGACCCAATCCAGGTCCCTGACTGGTTACAGATTCTTCCGCAGCAAGCCGGCAGATCGGGCGCCTCAACCCGATATGGTCCCCCACCACCTCGAAGGGAGAGGGGCAGACGTCAGCAGCAACCTACCTTGGAGGAGCCTGCACGTGAGTAGGCCCTGAGCCGCTTGCTGTTCCCTGTCACTTCAGTGCCCAGTCTGAAGGAACTGAGTCCAATAAGACTCTACCGGAACTTGTACTGTATTGAAATGCCCATATTGCTCTTTACTGCCCTGCCCCTGCCTCTCCTTTGCCCCTTTTCTTTTTTTTGGGGGGAGGGGTATGATTTATCCCTATGGTTTAACCCATGGACCAAGCTTTTTAATGTTGTGCTGCCTTGACTGACTGATCTTATTGGACTTTGGATGAGAAGTTGCAGCCGATAGAGATCTAGCAGCTTGAGACACCTGGGATACCATCCTATAGCGTGCTCACTAACCCCCCCCCCCCCTCCTTCCTTTTTTTTTTTTCTCTTTTTTTTTTTTTTTTTTCTCCCTTTCCCCTTTCGAGCAGCTGGAACTTGCGGGCTCACCTGACGGTCTACAAGTTTTAGTATATCCAGAGGGAGAAGAGGGGGGATGAAGAGGATAGACGTGTAATTAGGAGGGAGAGTTCAATAATCCAGTAGAAGAGGATGTGTACCCCTAGAGGGGGAAGGTCCGGGGTGGGTGGAAGGGAGGAAATGTGGGCATTAACTTAATATTATGGAACTGGTTTTGGGTATATCACTATGATCTTGACTAATGTTGGATCCCGTGGAGACAAGACCTCTCCTTTTTTTTTTTTTTGACCTCCCAGGAACCTGTAAGGTCAAGTTTGTATAATGAATATCGATTAACCACCCCCCCCCCCCAATCTACACCCCTATTTTTTTTTTTTTTTTTTTTTTTTCCTTTTCCTTTGAATAATTTTTAAAAAGGAAGGGGTTGGGGAAGAGAGGGTTTGTTGATCAGGAATATATAGGTCTTGTCTCTCACGGGATAGGAACACGACTGAGATCTCAACTGTAAATGTTTTTTTTGTATTCTAGCTATTTTCTTTT
Organism: Rana kukunoris; assembly: GCA_029574335.1. NCBI lineage: Eukaryota > Metazoa > Chordata > Amphibia > Anura > Ranidae > Rana > Rana kukunoris. The sequence goes on along the minus strand of CM056052.1, from coordinate 326,052,665 downwards.
TTCTTATAAATACTGTGCATCTGATCATTGCAATGCCTGTTTGAATTGCTTTATTAGATTGTACCCCTTACAGCTAAACGCTGCACTGTATCTATATTATTTGTATTATCTTTCTCGACGGTCCTACTTTCTGTTGTTATTTACATATAGATTTACCTGGGGTGGGGGGGGGGGCGCCAGGAATGTAAGTTCTGGCCCCTCCTATAGACTATCCCAATTAGGTCGCGCTCGATACCCGGAATAGTATCCGGAGAGCGTACTAGCTAGTTAGGCTATATTTAGTACACTTAAAGCTACGCTCTTTTGCGTTAGCTTCCCCCTTTTCTTTTTTTTTTTTTTTTTTTTTTTTTTTTTTTTATCTCACTACCCCATTTATCTTTTTCTTTCTTCACCCACACCTTATTCTTTTGCAGACATGGATTCACTTAATATCTTTTCTTTAAACGTTAAAGGTCTTAACTCACCTGAAAAACGACGAATGTTGCTACATGACATGCGTCGAGCCAAAGCGGACATTGTCTTAGTGCAGGAAACACATTTCAGAGGAGATAATCTTCCACTACTTAAAAACAGGCACTACCCGGAAACTTTCCACTCTAATTACACTGAAACTAAATCCCGAGGAGTGTCTATACTTATCTCTAATAGAGTGCCATGGAAGTTTATAGATTCTCAGATAGATAGTGAAGGACGATTTCTGTTCTTGAAGGGACAGATTGGAGAAGAAACCGTGACCCTCGCGAACCTATACGCACCTAATAATCATCAGGACGTATTTTTGAGGAAACAGATAGGGCGACTTTTACATTTTTATGATGGACACCTTATAGTAGGGGGTGATTTGAATATACCTTTATTGCCGATGGAAGAAACCTCCTCAGGAACATCGTCGACACCGCGTGACATGCGCAGACGAATTGGATCGACGTTTCACTCCGCACAGCTGATAGACGTTTGGCGTCTTTTCCACCCGGGTGAGCGGGACTATACTTTTTTTTCAAAACCACATCAAACGTACTCACGGATTGATTATTTCTTAGTTCCGCATGGTCAGCTACATGCAGTGGAAGATACCTCGATCGGATTAATTACATGGTCTGACCATGCCCCGATCAGTATACGATATGTTTTATCACGGGCACGTACGAGACAAAAATTGCAGTGGAAACTTAATGAAAGCCTGTTACAAGATGCAGAGGTTTTAGCTGATGTGGTCAGAGAAATTGGGTATTATTTTGACACTAATGCAACACCAGATAGTGACGCAGGGGTAGTGTGGGAGGCCCATAAGGCCGTTATAAGAGGAGTCCTTATTAAACACGGCGCAAGACTAAAGCATTTGCGGACAGCACAATTGGATATGTTACTTATTAAGTTACATAATTTAGAGACTTCCCATAAAGCAACCCCGACTAGACAACTCGGATCTGAATTGGACATGGTACGTTCACAGATAACCGATATCTTGCAATTTAAAGCTAAGGCAGCAATGCAGGTGTGCCGAAAGAAAGTGTATGAATCAGGTAATAAATGTGGTAGGCTCCTTGCCCAAACTTTGAGGAAACAGCGAATTGCGTCTTACATACCACATATAGTAAACTCCATAGGTCAAAAAAAATCATTACCTCAACAAATTGTCCAGGAATTCAGAATCTTTTATGGTTCCTTATACAACTTGAGTGTACCTACCCCCGCACATGAGGTTATGGTGTCATATTTGTCCCAATCTGCTATGCCTTTATTGCAGCCTGAAACACGTGAGCTTTTGGAAGACCCTATCACGTTGACCGAACTTCAACAAGCCTTAGATAGTACGAAACCGGGCAAAGCCCCGGGACCAGATGGTCTTTCTATTGCATATTATAAGGCCCTGTTTCCTTTTTTAGGACATCGTTTAGTAGACCTGTTTAATGGCCCGGGTAAAGTCTTCCACAAAACTACATTACAAGCACAGATATCGGTTATTCCGAAGGAAGGCAAAGACCCAAACCAATGCGGGAGCTATCGGCCGATCTCTCTTCTTAATACTGACTTTAAGTTATTTACTAAAATCCTGGCCGTTAGACTCCAACAGCATCTAACGTTTCTCATTCATTTAGATCAGGTAGGTTTTGTCCCGACTAGGGAAGCCAGAGACAATACCACTAAAGTCTTAAACCTGTTACACATTGCAGTAGATAAAAAAACACCATGCCTTTTCCTTGGGACGGACGCCGAAAAGGCGTTCGACCGGGTCAATTGGGCGTTCATGTTTGAGACGCTGCGATATATAGGCCTGGGGAGTAAGATGCTTCGTTGGATAACTGCAGCTTACACTGAACCTACAGCCAGTGTTAGAGCTAATGGGGTTCTCTCAGAGACCTTCACAGTTACCAACGGCACTAGACAGGGCTGTCCCTTATCACCCCTCCTGTTTGCACTCTCTCTGGAACCCTTCTTGTGCCACATCCGACTGAATCCAAATATTACAGGTATAGGAGTGAACGAAAGGCAATATAAAATCTGTGCCTACGCGGATGATCTGATGTTCACCCTTACAAACCCTATGACCTCCCTGCCAAATCTGTTACACGAATTCGAATTATATGGTCAGCTTTCTAATTTTAAGATCAACTATAATAAATCAGAGGCAATGGGCATAGGGATTCCACCTACTCAACTTATTAGACTTAGAGATAGCTTTCACCTGAAATGGACAGATACGGCTTTGTTGTATCTTGGTATTCATATACCTACGTCCTTTTCCCAAGTTTTTAAGTTAAACTTCCCACCTCTTTTGAAGACAATTCAACAGTCGCTGGACCAATGGAGTAGTGGTCTTCACTCCTGGTTGGGCCGCTGTAATATTCTTAAAATGGCAGTGCTCCCTAAACTTCTTTATCATATGCAGGCCCTTCCAATTCATATTCCTAGGAATTTCCTTAAACAAATTCATTTTATTTTTACTCGTTTCCTATGGTCAGGGAAACACCCACGACTGAGTAGGGCGACACTTTCACTACCTAAATCATACGGGGGGTTGGCATTACCAGATATGCGTCTTTATTATCAAGCATGCCACCTTAGTAGACTTCTCGACTGGAATAGGCATAAGGACATCAAACTGTGGACGCAGTTGGAACAAGACCAGAGTGAAATCCCTCTTATCAGAGCTCCCTGGTGTTATACAGCCTTACCACATAAAGTTAAGCAACACCCACTAATAGGTAATACGGTTGGAGAGTGTGCGCGCCTGTTATCGGGACCCCCCTTCTCGACGCGCGAATCTCCAATGAGACCTGTGATAGGTCATCCCCAATTTGTACCAGGCCTACATGATAGGATTTTTCGCAAACTACGGGAAGCAGGAGTTCACCAGGCGTCTCATTTTAGTATTTTGGGTAGATGGAGGACGTATTCTGAGCTGGTGGACCCTAACGGTCAGTTTAAACTAGACTTTATGAGAGCTTTGCAGTTAAGTCATTTTCTTAAGACCATCCCACCCCCCCCTGACGTTTTGCAATACCCACTTACGACTATAGAAGAGCTTTGCTCAAAGACTGGGACGATTGCCCATACATTATCTCTGATGTATGCTGTATTGATAACACCTCAGGGAGACCACCAACCCCCGACTCTATTGAAATGGGAGAGAGACTTAGACCGTCATTTTACCTCGAACGAGAAAGACCGGATAATTCAGTTAACTCATAAGTCTTCCAGGTGCTCTAAGTATCAGGAAACCAACTATAAACTTTTTACACGTTGGTATAGGACCCCTGCCCTTTTACATAAACTATTCCCGACGTCCTCAGATCTTTGTTGGAGGTGCCAGAATAATAGGGGTACTCTTTTACATATATTTTGGTCATGCCCCCGTATTAGGGGGTTCTGGGAGGGGGTTCGTGGAATTGTACAACAATTCACGGATTGTACGATCCCGGAAGACCCGGCCTTTTTTCTTTTACATGTAACTGATATCCCTATGCGAGTTTATGAAAAATCAATTATCCGTCACCTTCTCGACGCAGCCAAACACTGTATTCCACTCAACTGGAAGTCACCGCATCCTCCGTCTATAGCCTCTTGGCTTCGGAGGGTTGACGAAATCGGTCGGTTAGAGGATTTGGTCCTCACTGGACAAAAACGACAAGAGAATTACAAAGATACCTGGCAACCCTGGAATATATTCAGGTACTCAATAGAGGGCCAACGCCTCAGAGAGTCCGCTACGCCAAACTGATCGTTCCATACATACCATTCGTGGGTTCATATGAATCATATGAACCATGCTCCATAAATGACACCTGGGAAGTGAACCAGGACAATATTGTATTGAAGGACTGATACTTAAACTTCCATGCCTGCAAACCCCTTCCCTTCTTTTTCCCCCTTTTATATTCCTCACTCCCTTTCTTTTTTATTTTTATTTTTATTTATTTATTTATTTTTATTTTATTTTTCTCTTTTTTTTTATTTTTATTAGTGTGTGTGTATGTATGTATATGTATATGTATATATATATATATATATGTATATATATATGTATATATATGTGTATGTGTATGTGTGTGTATGTATATGTGTATATGTATGTATATGTATATATATATTTTTTTTTTCACTTCCCTAAGAAAATGGAAAATAAATACAACTGTTAAGTTTATGTTATCCATGTAGGTGCATGAGCAATATCATTATTATCTATTTAAATTGTTATATTTTCTTTGTTTGTAATCCTTGTGGACTAATTCCCTCGATATAAATAAAATAATTAAAAAAAAAAAAGAGATATTTGAAATTGTATTTCAGCAGCACTAATGTGACTAGCATGGCAAGCATTCCGCCTTTCAAAATTAAATTACTATCATGCATACAGTTCCTTTAATGTAGGTGGCTAACAAAAGTTGCTGCTCCGAGAACTCATTAAGCTGCAATTTAAATTACAACATACTGTGTGCACAGTAATATATGTTGTACCTGTATTAAAATTCCTTTTCTATTGAAGTTTTCCAAATTACTGTGTAAAAATCCATGCTAATGCCTATTGGTATAAATTACTGGGTTTTTGTTGACTCATGTCTTTTCTATTTCCTGTCCCTTCTTTGGTTAGCTGATGTTATTTTATGCTGCTGTTCCTGCAGAATGTATACTTTTTAATGTTCCAGTCTTATTCTAAAATCTAGACCCATATGACATCTGCAGCTTTTGGAGGTGTTTCTAGAGGTTCCTAATCGGTATATATATTTTTTTCTATAAGGGTTGGAAGGTCTAAGGAAGGTGTTAAGAGGGATATTATACAGTATAATCCACAAATCTTTAAAATAATGATCAATTTGGGCTTCCTTATCTGCATCAGTAATATTCTCAGTGCTTGATAATTAGGTACCTCTAATTCCCTGTACACACGATCTGAGTTTCCATTGGAATAAACTCTGATGGGTTTTTCCAACGGAATTCTGTTCAAGCTGTCTTGCATACACACTGTCACACCAAATTCCCACCGTCAAAACCGCGGTGATGTACAACACATATGACGAGCCGAGAAAAATATAGTTCAATGCTTCCGAGCATGCGTCAACTTGATTCTGAGCATGCATGTTTTTTTCTCTGTTGGAGTTCCATACAGACAAATGGAATTTCCGTTTTTTTTTTGTCCTCTTTCCTCCTGCGATGGGGCCTGTCCAAATTCCGTCTGACTTTTTCCATCGGAAATTCTGAACGTGTGTAAGAGGCATAAGATTGTTTCAGCAATACTGACTTTGACTCTATAGGCTTTTTGTACATGCTTTTGGTCAGTGTATTTACTGGTATATTCTTTCTTCTTGATTTGAACATTTTGTCACAAGAAAGATCAAGGTAGCACACTTCTCTGTGGTTAAAGCAATGACACTTGTCTGATCCAAGTTAAAGAAATGCAGTTAACATTTTGGCAAACTTCAGTTATAGTATATTTCTTCTTCACTATTACTTTATGGTAATTTAAAGGGGTTTGTATGCCATGATCTAGCCGACATCTTGGCATGACAGTTAAACATTAGCAAAATCAAAAAAAGTGTCACAGAAACATGCAAGTTGTGTCTGACTTCCAAAATGTTGTCATTTTGTAATTATATCAATTGCAAACAAACAAATTAAAAACAATTATTAATATTATTCTGAATAGGTGTTTATATTTTTGACACTCGTGCAGAGATGAAATATGTACTAATTCTCAATTATAAAATGTGTAACAATCAGCCATTTCTTATGCCGCGTACACACGATCACTTTATGTAATGAAAAAAAATGACGTTTTTAAAAACTTCAATTTCATTGACCGTGTGTAGGGGAAAACGTTGTTTTATGTCTTGTAAAAAACGACAAAAAAAAATTAAAGCATGCTTCAATTTTATGTGTCGTTTTTCAAAACGTCGTTTTTTGTTTCACAAAAAGTCACCGTGTGTAGCAAAAAACATAGTTTAAAACGACGTTTTTCAACCCGCGCATGCCCAGAAGCTAGTTATGAAGCGAGCTTCAATGGAAAAGAGTGGTGAACGTAACCTCGCTTTTTGTGAAAAAATGATGGTGTGTATGCAATATCATCTTTGAAAAGTGAAGTTTCAAAAACGTTGTTTTTTACTTCACAGAAAATGTCGTTTTTTTTCATCACATAAAGTGATCGTGTGTACGCGGCATAAGGATTTGCATACAAATGATGACAGATCAGATACTAGATATAGAATAGTTAAGCCAATTAATTAAAATGTTCTCTTCTTGACGTGTTTCATCCACGTGTTTCAACTAAGGCTATTTTCTTTTCTTTTGACTCTGGATATCCTGCACAAATCAGGTAAACACAGCTTTATCAGGCAGGTTTTCATCTGCAATTTGCAGATATTTTACATTTATACAGTTTAATGTTATCTATTTCACTTGACTCCCATATTTTGGCTTTAACATCTATCCTTTTTAATTGCGAGATTTCATCAGTCTAAGGCCGCGAACACACAAGGCCAGTTTCATCGGTCCAAACCAAGCGTGTGTACGGCCCATCGGACCATCGTCCGTCAGACCAAAGTTTTAAAACTTGCTTTAAAATCGGACCGATGGACGCCTGACCATCGGACCAAACCGATGGTTAGTACGCAAAAGCATCGGACCAAAAACCCACGCATGCTCAGAATCGAGTCGACGCATGCTTGGAAGCATTGATCTTTTTTTTTTCAGCACGTCGTTGTGTTCTACGTCACCGCATTCTGATACGATCGGATTTTGGACTGATGGTGTGTACGCACATCAGACCATCAGGCCACTTCAGCGATGACCCGATGAAAACGGTCCATCGGGCTGGACCGATCGCGCGTACGCGGCCTAAGTCCTTTAAGACCTTTGCATGGATAATCACAATTTTCATTTGTACAGTATGTCTTAATATTTATTTGCCATGCATGCATTTTCATTTTCTGGCTTTAAGCAATTCATAGGTAAAAAATGTGTTGCTCATTATTTTATATTTTATATTTTATCTTAAATAGCAAACAGTATATTTAAAATTGTTTCAGAAAAGTATAATAGATATATTTTTATAGGTTGTCCTAATCAAAACTAAAAAACAAATTGATTTTGTGGGTACAATATTTCGGTTATTTTTGTTATCGTTTTAACAAACGAAAACGCACATGCAGAAAGATCCGATATAAAAAACAAAAATATTTTTGTTTTCGTTGCTACACCATTTCAATATAGATAGAAGATTCAACATGACAATAGCAATCTGTGTCTATCGAATCTGCGGTCGAATGTGCCTAACCTTAACTCTATAACTCTATTAGTCCAAGATTATTCTACATAGAGAGAAAAGATTCAACATTATAGAAACAGTGTTGGGGTAGACCATTCGACATGAGCGACGAAGATTTGACGAAACAGTGGAAAACATACAAACGTTGAATCTGTCATTGAAGGCTTATGGTGTCTGTCGAAAATTCGAAGAAGATTCGACAAGCAGCTAAACTGTATGACGCCGCAATCAAATGCTCTTCCCATAGGCTATAGAAGAATTTTAATGTTGGTTGACTACTAATAATTTATAAATATAATTATTACTAGTGTCATACAACATTAGAATTCTTCTATAGCTTGTAGGCGGAACATTCGATCAGAAATGTACAATTGCGGCATCGTACAGTTTAGCTGCTCCGTCTAATCTTCTTAGAACATTCGACAGACACCATGGGCCAGATTCACAAAGCACTTACTCCGGAGTATCACAACTTAGGCACGCGTACGTCTAAAAATGCACACACTTATCTATGCATCGTATCCCCAAAACACTAACTGTTTTTTACACTGCCTGTCACACTGACACTAAATGCAGTGATTAGATCACTGCATTCAGTGACACTGTGACAGGGGGGTGGGGGGGGGCGATCACAAGGGGTTAATATGCCTATGTGAGTGTGTGTCAGTGTTGTGTTGGTGCACACTTACTTGTGATGTCTTCTCTCATCAGCAGCACTGGGAAACACTGTAAACACAGGAGGAGGAAGTGACAGGTTGGGAGCGCGCTCCCATTGGCTGGGAGCGATCGCGGGGGGGCGGGTATTCGCCGACATCCGCCCCCAGATCCCGGATCGCTCCCGGAGCCAGGGGGACCCCCGCACGCCGCAGAGGGGGTCCCGATGGGACCCCCGAACCGCACTTAGGCGGGGACGTAAATTTACGCCCTTGTGCCTGTACGTGCCATTCTGTGGCCGTATATGTGCGTGCGGGGGTCCTTAAGTGGTTAAAATTAGACAATCCGTCTACATGTCAGCAAAAGCAACACCATTAGGGCCAGGCTGAGCAGCCACACTTGCAGGACATTAATCTTTATGCCAACATGTCAGGGGCATCCTTGCTCATAGCTATACTACTTTTTTTTTTTTTTTCCACTTCAGACTTAACCACAACTTGAGACCTGCTCATGGTTATATTCAATGATCATGTCTCGACTTAGGTTTTGCATCATATGTGGAGAATATATGTATATATATATATATATATTTTTTTTTTTTTTTTTTTTTTTTTTTTATAGTAGCTATACTACTGACTTTAGATGAGAGCAGAAGAAGGAGGGCACGGAGGAGGGCACGGGAGAGGATCTTTGTCGGGTATATCCGTGGGTTGAGCCAAATGGTAATAGGCCCCCTTTTGGCTGGAATTAGGGTACAATTGGAGAGATACCCTGTGTCAATAGGAGGGTAGATGTTGGTTCCTCAGCTTCCACTAATTTCAGTGAAATTGAGTAAAGTCTAATAGGTAGGAATCCCTACTAGTGTGGTTGATTACACTAGTAACCACACTAGTAGGGATTCCTACCTATTAGACTCTAGAGACACATTTTTTTCTTTGTTTTATATGGTTTAGGGTGCATCAGTCACGCATCCTTATAGCAGCATAGGATCATTTTACTTTAGCAATCTTTGGGCCTGCTGGCCGGCACAGGCTCCTGACCTAATTAATCCACCTTTACTCAATTTCACTGAAATTAGTGGAAGCTGAGGAACCAACATCTACCCTCCTATTAACACAGGGTATCTCTCCAATTGCACCCTAATTCCAGCCAAAAGGGGGGCCTATTACAATTGGGCTCACCCCACGGATATACCCGACAAAGGTATTAATTTAGCAGCGCCATTTCCCTTTCTACTATTCATATTTATATTAGCTCCCCACATAGGGATCCTACTTTATTCACCATAGCGCGGACTCCCCTGTTCTTACACGGGAGAGGATCTGCCGACCGCCACTGGGCAAGGTACTGGCAACACTCCATTTCCTTGCCAGTGGCTCTTTTCACCCTAATGGGTAAATATATATATTATATACATTTTTTTCTGTTTAGTATATATTTTATAATAATTAATATAATAAATATATATTTTTATTTTTTTAACTAATATAAATTTACTAATTTTAATATTATTATAATTATCTTATTTAATATTTTATATATATATATATATATATATATATATATATACACACCGACACGACACAAACCTCCAAACAGCAACAGACAACGGAATAAAAGCACCTTGCTTCAGGAAGGGAAAAAAATTGGATGTACTTTTGCAATGGAAGGGCATTTCTCTCGGTCTATTTAAGCACTGTGAATAGCTCACTAAGTCTGACGAGCCTAGTTACTATCTAACTGATTGCTACGTGCCAAGTTCTGAGCATGCTCAGAGAGGTGCTGACCATAGTCTGCTTCATGTGCACATGCCCAGTCTGGCCATCCCTTGATTTGCATGGGGTCACGGCTCATTTCAATGGAACACGTCCTTCCCACTTTGAATTACACCGCCTTACGCCTCGGAATTTACATTGCACCAGTGCAAATTTGGCCAAAAATACTACGAGGATACAGTACTTGCACCTCGAAATTAAGCCGGTCTAACTTAAAGGAGTTGCACTACGCCGGTCCAAAAATGCGCCTATGTATGTGAATCTGGCCCCATGAGCCTTAAATGATAGATTCGACCTTAATTAATTCGGATTTTCAGATGAATGCATTTTTTAATGAAACAAAATAAATAAAAACAAATTTCGGGAACTAAATACATTTATTTTTCGGACAAAAACGAAATTCCGAAACAAAATATTTCAGTGTGCACATGTCTATTTAGAATTATTTCTTTTCTTGTAGCATAATTACCAAAAATTCTTGCTGCAAGGTTTTGTACATATACATAAGCAATGTTACCTAGTTGATACCAAGTGAAACATATGACAAAAGATGAATGGCTCAAAGACGTTCTATTTTTATCATTTCATTGTCAAATGTGTTACTTTATAGAAGATTATATGTGGGTGGCATTTTATTTAAGGACAGCTACAGATCTGGCTGTAATTTCTTAAGGACACTCAGAAAGTCCTGAGGCCATTAAAACATTTTGAGGTTGGTTCTTTATTCACGGATATCATATATCCGATTTTATTGTTTTTAATGCATATGCCACCCAAAATGACATTGTTATTTAAAGATTGGTTGTTACACATTGCTTCTCATACATTTATCTTACATTTATATTTTGTTTTATTATAAAATGTACTTAACACTTCTTTTGCAGAGACCCCAGTTAGAAAACAAGAAGCCACACAGCCCAAAAAAGGTAAATCTATCGATTAAGAGAAAAGGTGTCTAGGTAGATGAAAGATAAAAGTGATTATACTTTACTGAAAATTCAAAAATAGTTAAAAGATGCAAACTATGCTTTATTTTACTTCATGCTTTCCAGCAAAAGGATCAGCCATTTTGCTATGGTGTAATTCTTGGAGAACAAAGCATCAGATAATGTTTTCTGGTAGAAAAAATAAAGGAGACTTGTACTGTACCTTCTCATATCAATATCTCATATGAATCAATAATCTGTATGTTCTGATTGGTGGGTGATGGCTTTTCTATCTGCTCGGTATCCTACTATGATTTTATACCTTAAATCACTGCCAACACAGAATTCCTAGTAGAATATTTTGTTTATAAAACTAGAAAAAGCATCCATTCCAGAACAAGCATGGTTAAGGATTTTTACAAGCAATGCTAAAAAAGTGTCTTAGGCCGCGTACACACACGATCAGACCGGTCCGATGAAACTGGCCTTAAGAAAGCATCGGACCAAAAACCTGCGCATGCTCAGAATCAAGTCGACGCATGCTTGGAAGCATTAAACTTTGTTTTTTCAGCACGTCATTGTGTTCTACGTCACCGCCTTCTGGCCCAATGGGATTTTGGACTGATGGTGTGTACGCACATCAGACCATCAGACCACTTCAGCCTCGCTATGTCAATGGGAGTGTGTTGTCTGTGTTTGAAATGACCAATGGAACTAGACAGGGATGCCCACTCTCACCCCTCCTATATGTAATATCATTGTAACCATTATTAGGTAAAATTTGAAATCCGGATATAGGGGGGGGGGGTGAGAGTGGAGGAGGAAGAAGATAAGGTGGCTGCTTATGCAGACAGCATACTCCTATATCTGACTAAACCCAGATTGTCATTACCCAATGTAATAAAATAAATAAAAAAGTACGGGGAACTTTCTCATTTTAAAATTAACCCCATAAAAACGGTAATCTTAAACTTGAGCTTAGATAAAAACAAAGAAAAAGAACTAAAGAAAGAATTCCCATTTACTTGGAAGAAAAAAAAAAACTTTAACCTAACAAGGAACCAAGATAACACCTATAGTAGAAAAACTCTACCTGGCCAACTTTATTCCCTTAATCAATGAAATAAAACAAGATATGAAAAACTTAGCGAAGAGACCTATCTCATGGATAGGAAGGGTCAACGCATTTAAAATGATGATACTACCTAAAATAATCTATAAATTCCAAATGCTCCCCATAAGAATACCACAAAGTTTCTTTAAGATAATTAAAACTATAATCTTGAAATACATTTGGCAGGGTAAAAAGGCCAGAGTAAACTACACACTTTTAAGTCAGAAAAAAATAGGGGGCTGGCACTCCCAAATATAAAGAGATACTACCACGCGGTAATATTAGCAAGATTAGCAGAATGGACAAATGTATATACTAAAAAGAAGTGGGTACAAATGGAAGACATATTAAGCACGACACAATTATATAAAAACGTTTGGATACCTCCTAAATTTAGAAAATTAGACACGGACACACAGTATAACCAAGAATGTATTTAAAATATGGGACACACTGCACAGGTGTGAAAAATGGGAGTATAATCCCACTAGCCCGCACAATTTTTTTTATACAGTACCGGGGAATAGGACATGGATTGGAAAGCAATTGGGAGCAACATAGTTAAGGGACATTGTCACACAAGGTAAAATAAGGTTAAGACAAGACTTAAAAACAGTAGATGGGGATCAGCAGTTTAGTGAATGGGAGTACTTTCAGTTAAAGCACTTGGTGAGGACCATACTACAGCCAATTAGAGATGGTAAAACATTAAACCCATTTGAAAAGCTTTGTAGCATAGAAAAACCATTAAAACATGGTATATCGCAATTATATGAAATACTAACAGACCTACTGTAAGTGACTGCGATATTGTGTCAATATTGCTCCCTTTCTCAGTGAGATTGACTACCTATGAGCCAGTGGCGAGCCGGCTTGTCGCTATGGGAAAAAGCCATCATAGAAGCGACGGGGATCTGACTTGGATTCCCGCCAATTGTAGCCGCAGTGTTTGGTATGAATCATGAGGGGGAACTCCACGCCAAATTTTAAATAAAAAAATGGCATGGGTTCCCCCCCAGGGGCATACCAGGCCCTTAGGTCTGGTATGGATTGTAAGGAGAACCCCTTACACTGAAAATACGGCATGGGGGTCCCCCTACAATACATACCAGACCCGTAACCAAAGCACGCCACCCGGCCGGTCAGGAAAGGAGTGGGGATGAGCGAGCGCCCCCCCCCCCCCCCCCCGGGACCCACAGAACATGACGGGACTGTGACGTCATAAGAGGCCTATATAAATCGCACCCGGCATTACAGCGGAAGGAAGCGTTGCGTCAACATAAGAAGAAGCGAAGAAGGCAGAAGACGGCAAAGAAGAGCAGGCTGCGCCGCCGCTAGTAAGAGAGCTAAAAAGAAGATAGCGGTGGCCAGCCCCAAAGAAGGCACCGGAGAGCGAGCGGGAGAAGAACTGGGGAGTGCCGAGACGACAGCAGAGAGCAGAGAAGATGGAAGAAGACCCCCCGGAGAGTGGAGAAGACCCCCGGAGCTGACTAATAAATTATTTTAAAACCTGTGTTGTGTGTTTATTTTTATTGACACTTTGCCTCCAGGTGAATGGGTAGGGGTATGATGTACCCCATATTTATTCACCTAGGGTGGGGGCCGGTATCTGGGGGCCGCTTATTAATATTAATAATAATAATAATAAAAATCCCAGATTCCGATAAGCCCCCTGCCCGCAGAACCCGAAAATCAATGGCCAGGGTTGTCGGGAAGAGGCCCTGTCCTTATCAACATGGGGACAGGGTACTTTGGGGTTGGGGGACCAGGGCACCCAAACCCCCCATGTTGAGGGCATGTGGCCTGGTACAGTTTAGGAGGGGCGGCGTTTGCTCGTCCCCCACTCCTTTCCTGACTGGCCGGGTGGCGTGCTTTGGATACAGGTCTGGTATGGATTGTAGGGGGACCCCCACGCCGTTTTTTTGGTGTAGGGGGTTCTCCTTAGAATCCATACAATACCTAAGGGCCTGATATGCCCCTGGGGGGAATCCATGCCGTTTTTTAATTTAAAATTTGGCCTAGAGTTCCCCCTCATGATTCATACCAAACGCTGCGGCTGGAATTGACGGAATCCAAGTCGGATCCCCGTCGCTTCTATGACGCGCTCGCTGGAATGTGCTTTTTCTATTCCAGCGAGTGCGTGATGTCGGTACCATGTCGCCGAGAATCAGCGTGATGCCGTCGTGCTAGAAACACATTCTCGGCAACAGGTAGAAACACAGGGAACACTGACATGTATAAAAAAATGGGGACAAGATATGGGTAAAAGCTGAAAGAATCACAAATGATAGGGGTAGTATTCAACTTTGCATCCGATATTGCGACAATTGAAGCAAATTACAAGTGTATGGTACACTGGCATTTCACCCAAGAGAGAATGAGTAAAATCCACTTAAATAATTCCTTGCTTTGTTGGAGGAATTGTAAACAAAAAGGAACGACCATGCACATTTGGTGGGATTGCCCAAGAATACAAGAATATTGGGAGGAAGTATTAGAGTATATAGAAGAAATAACAGGGGAGAAGATTTCACAAACCCCCCTGACTTGTTTATTTCATGGTACAAATAAAACAAAAAACAATATGGAAAAACGTTGGTCCAGGTTCTGCTTAATTCCAAAAAAATGGCTATATCCAACGAGTCCATTTATAAAAGAGTGGATACAACGGGTAGACCATATAGCAGAAATTAAATACCTTAGCCGCGGTGATCTGGGATGGGATGAAAGATGGAGAGCTTTTAAAACATCAGAAAAATGTGCGCAGGGAATGATTGAAACAGACAGATGAAAAAAAAAAGTTAAATTTGAAGTGAGGGAGACAGATCAGAGGGGGGGTGGGGAGGGGCGGGTGGGGGAGTTACGGGAAGTGGAAAGTTTTATACATGAATAATTTTCTAATAAAGAATTAATATAAAAAAAATTGCTGCCTCACTGTGCCCATCAAATGCAGCCACTGTGCCCATCAATTGTCACCACTGTGCTCATCAATTGTCACTACTGTGCCATCAATTGTCACCACTGTGCCATGCCATCAATTATTGCAACTGTGCCATGCCATGCCATCAATTGTCACCACTGTGCCATGTCATTGATTGTTGCCACTGTGCCATCAAACACAGCCACTGTGCCATCAATTGTCACCACTGTGCCATGCCATCAATTGTCACCACTGTGCCATGCCATCAATTGTCGCCACTGTGCCATGCCATCAATCGTTACCACTGTACCCATCAATTGCCGCCAGCTTGCCCCCACAAAAACTGGTAGCGGTGCCGGTAATGCATGAATGTATGTATTGATTGATGGGTGCAGGAGAGAGTGGGGGCGGCGCTCCTGCGCCCACTATGGACGCACCGCCACTGAGAAGTATGTACAGGATAGAAGTGCAGAAGGTAGGATAATAGGCAGAATATGCAGGAGAGGAATACAGAGATTATGACTGTTGGCAGTTTAAGCAGGAAGTTTAAATGTGTAAGGTAAGACAGTGGGCAGTACAGTAAACTGGTTCAAAAAGCATGAAGGCTGTGTACCTAAGGTTTTACAGAGGAATCAATGTCAACGTTGGTGCTTACAAAATAGGCCACAGTAAACTCAAACAGGTTTTTCTGGGACAATGAATGTGGTGGGGACAGCACAACAATACAGGCTGTTAGCAGGGGCTGTGTCCCTATTGTCTGAGAACAGTTGAAGTGACACTGGGGACATGGGAGATGGGAAGCTAGGCTTTAATGCGAGGGATTGTGGAAGTGGGAAATTGGAGAGTGGGATTACTATTGGAGCAGGGTGAGTGTAGATGAGACTAATATAGGAAATGGCGCATTGGATACATGTGAGGGATTATTCTACATGTGCTGGGGACCAGCTGCTGAGGGTTAACATACCCTATATTGTCAAAAGTATTGAGACACCTGCCTTTAAATGCACATGAACTTTAATGGAATTCCAGTCTTAGTCCCTATAGTTCAATATTGAGTTGGCCCACCCTTTGCAGCTATAACAGCTTCAACTCTTATGGGCGGGTTTAAAAGTGCTTCTATGGGAATTTTTGACCATTCTTCCATAAGTGCATTTGTGAGGTCAGGCGCCGATGTTGGACGAGATGGCCTGGCTTTTAGTCTCCGCTCTATTTTATTCCAAAATGTGTTCTATTAGGTTCAGGTCGGGACTCTGTGCAGGCTAGTCAAGTTCCTCCACCCCAAACTCACTCATCCATGTCTTTATGGATCTTGCTTAATGCACTGGTCCAAATCCTTTGGTGGAGGGGGATTATGGTGTGGGGTTCTTTTTCAGAGATTGGAACTCTTAAGGCATCCTCATACCAAGACATTTTGGACAATTTCATGCTCCTAACTTTATTGGAACAGTTTGGGGATGTCCCCTTTCTGTTCCAACATGACTTCTAATAAGTGCACAAAGCAAGGTTATGGCTATAAATGGTGGGCCAACTCAATTCTGAACCCTACAGACTAAGACTGGAATGTTGTTCATGCAAAATGATGATTCCCAGTGATATCCTAATTAAGAAAAACACTGAAAGAAATCCATGACCGCTGTGTGTCACATCCGACCCACTCAGCTAAGATAACTCACTAAATCATATTGCCTACCACTCTCATGGTTAGTATAATATGCAATAAGGATCAGTTTTGAATGGATTCCTTAGTAAGCCAATCCACTTCTCCACCACTCTTGCAGTAAAGTTGCACATCCATGGGTGAACATAAAAAAGAAAGGCTCCACTAGTGTAATATTGTCAAAGCACAATCTTTATTCTAAAACCAGTATCCAATCAACTCACATGTAAAACATTTTGTATCAAACATTGTACAGCTCATAGCATAGTAAAGTGATCCCCTTTAGTCTCACCACCTCCACTCTGGCTTACGACTGTTCAGGGAGATGCCAAACACTCTCACAAGGTTGATGCAATGATTTTGGTTGCCGTACAGTCATGCCCAATGTGTTTCATCACTTACGAGTTTGTCACAGGGAGTGACTGCACGGCACAGCAACCAGGCTTATCAACACTCCACCTCTGAACCATTAACCCCTTCCAAGGTCAGCGATCAGTAACCATATGTGCTGAGCTCAATCCTGTCTCAGGGACGCGCAAGCATCTACGGAAGAGGCAACATCATGCCGTCTATTAAATTAACCCGTCAAATGCATACTCGAGCATCCATTGCATCTTTAAATAACACTTTAAAAAAAGACAGCAAACTACCGTCTGTGCAGTTAACCCATATTATCAACACAATAGCACTGTGAATTACATTCCTAAGTATAGAGAAGCTATATACTTATTGGGGTGGCAGTAAATAATAAGTAACTTTACCATACAAAATTCTCCGACCTTGGAAAGGGCAGCAGCAAATCTACATGACATGTTAAAGTACTCTCTAAATCATACATAAATATTTAAAAAAATGTATATATATTTAAAAAACAAGGATCAGAACACAATAATAAAATAATATAATATCCACACTGAGTAATATACTGTTTAATAATCGCTAATTAAGCAGTTTAAATCTAATTATATATTTAATCCTGCAGGCTCCAAAGTTTGTAATCAATAAATTAATTTGGAAAAATATAGGGGTAAGGGGAAAGGAAAAAGTGCAAGATTACCATACGTGTATAGGTGGTATGAGTGAAACCATCTATAATTGATCACTTATCAAGTGATAGTCTTGTTGCCGTAACCATCTATATCATAAGTAAATACAAAGGAAAAAGGTTGAAAAGGTGGGGGATGGGGAACGGTCTTAGATCAGACCTTGGAAAAAAGGCGGTTACCATTGGCAACAAGGAAATAATCAAATGCCCGGATATGATACAAAGATAATTTATTATAGTATCAAAAAAGGGGGATTATAGTTAAAAAAAATGCAATTCTAGCAATTATAACAATTAATTAAGTAATTGTCATTCACATAAGACAGACAAAAATGTACATATAGACAACAAGACAACATAGATTAACGAGACTGGTCCGGACGTGGAGGATTCAGTTATCAGTGAAATGCAGCATTTATGTCTGTTGATTGTGGAGACAATTTAGGCATGTATGTAATAGTATCAAGGGAAATTATGTACCAAATAGTGGCCTAGTCAATTCAACCGAGTTGGTGCATTCACTTGATAGCTGGGTCCCGTGTGTTGGGTAAGGGGAAAGTTAGGGATACTGAAGAAAGAAAAATAAGTGCAGCGCTGGTGAGCATAAATTTGCGTGAAGCAATATAGACCAGTCCCATTTAAATGGGTAACATTGTAATGGTGTAGTCCAAAAACACAATAACAGGAAAATATATAAAGGGTGGTGAAACCCTATATGCAAACGGTGAAGGGTAAATTACAAAGCAAGTCCTTCAAGTCAAAGCAGGCAAGTCTTCATATGGAACACTCCTATCCACCGCTCCTGTGTTATTGGAGAATCTGATGGTGTACGTGATCCACTCGGATGGGCATACAGGACATCAAACAGATATATGAAAAAAGATGGGTACTCTTACCACAAATGTTGGACACATATGCCGGGAGCACTGTGTCAGATGCGCTTGTAAGAGCTCCTCGGATGGACGGCTCTATGAGGGGTAATGATTCAAAAGATTGTGGATCTTTCCCAGGAATCATAGGGTCCAAGATGGAGAGTGGTTCCAAGATTTCAGATGGAGCAACACTTGTATGTATCCAAAAAAAGGAAAAAAACTCTGCATAGTTTTTTTCCTTTTTTTGGATACATACAAGTGTTGCTCCATCTGAAATCTTGGAACCACTCTCCATGCAAAATGTATCGAAGTCCCAAGGAATCAGTGTTTGGTTAAAAAAAGTGAAAAGTCCTAATGATGTTGAACAATGGAGTTTTATATGAGATTTCCATAACCAATATAAAGACATTGAGAATATATAGCCTTAATTGGCAGCTGTCACAGTGTTGTCAGATCATCTGTACATCAAGCTCAGAGTGAGAAAGCCTGCTCTCTGCCGAACTATTGTGCTTCCTAAAGCAAGGTTCTGAGCTATATTGAGGCGCTCATAACATAAAAAGTCTTGCTGGGTAGTGTGCGTGGAGGAGTTGTTTCTCCTTCCCTCCCTCCACTGCGTTTATTGCATACAGCTTTAGGCGGTGGTAAGCGGCGTCTCCATTCCAATCACGCGGGGATCCAACGTCACATGACCAGCGTCGATTGATGACGTTGACGCGTTTCGCCGTGTCCAATGACGTAGCTTCTTCACAGACGTAACTTCCCATCAGTTGGGGGATATGTTTATACACGTAGGTCAGCTGGTGGTGATCATCAATCAAGGAAAAGGGGAGTGCAAGCTGTTGTTGTATACACCGTTTGTAAGGCAGTCTGTCTTAATATTTTAATAGAATATGATATGTAAAGAAACAAAGATCAGGAATTGGCATATAGGAAAATCTTATACAGGTGTTGCCATTTATTTAGACATTACTGTATATTGTAAATCCTGGTATTGTTCAGTATCCAATTGCTGGGTGGTAGGAATTTGGGTTAGCATATAGTCGAGATATAGGGGAAGTACATGGAGGGTTTACATGTAACGATAGACATGACATTTATGGTCTCAGGAGATAGGGGGAGAAATTATACTTTTATATTTGTGTCGAACAGATCTTTCATATCGTTGGACATAAAAGCTATACCGGGTGCCATCAACAGATGTAAAATGTATGTGGCTGGTGAAAAGGTCATGAGAGGAGGGAAACAGCAAGAAAGAGCGAGTAGGGGTGGGGGAAGAGGGAGAAAAGGAAGAGAGTTATTAGTGATGTTTATGGATCCAAAAAGACTTGTAAATTAAGTTTGGTGTTTAAACCGATGGGCACTAGATTTAAGGTGGTATACCCACCATTTCTCTTTCTGTAGTAAGAAGCGGTCAAAGTCACCGCGTCGACTTGGCAGTTTAAGGGCATATATGCCCTTGACCGTCAGTCCTTTTGAATCTCTATTATGGCATTGAGCAAAATGTTTAGCCAGTGGCTTTTCAGGATCTTTTTCTTTTTCATTTATTTCTCGCAGATGTTCACCTATGCGGATGTTGAGAGACTGTTTTGCCTACATAGATTTTGGGGCATGGGCATGTTATCATGTAGACAACGCGTGTGGTTGAGCAGTTAATCAGGCTTCTGATGTTGTAGGAACCTTGTCCCTGGGCGTCAGAGAATGTAGACGTCCGATCCACATATGGGCAGATCTGGCATTTATTACATGGGAACATGCCCACGGCTCGTGGGTAGCTACTTAGCCAGGTGTTGTTAGGTTCCTTCACAAACTCAGATCTGATCAATATGTCGCCTAGGTTTTTTGCTCGACGTGCCACTAATTTGGGTGAGGTACTCACAATTTTAGCCAAGGTTGGTGCATTGGTGAGAATACCCCAATGCTTTTCCAAGGTCGAGCGGACCAGATTCCATTGGGAGCCAAACGATGTAATAATTCGTATTGGCTCATTGGATTTTGTAGATATGTTTTCCACTGTTCTTTTTTTGGTAAGGAGATCTGTGCGATCCCTAATTGCAGCTCTTTTTTTCGCTTTTTTATTTGGCGATGTGAGTAGCCTCGTTCCCGAAAGCGTCTATACAGATCTTGGCTTTCGCGCCTATAGTCAGTAGGGTTTGAACAATTGAGTAGGGTTTAAACAATTGCGTTTGATGTGTAGAAACTGGCCCACCGGAATGCCATTCTTGAGCCAGTGAGGGTGGTGACTGGTGGGAAATAGTAATGTATTCGCCAAAGTACTTTTACGGTAAGTACAAGTCTGAAGTTTACCTTCCCTCAATGTGATTTCTAGATCAAGAAAGGACAGTCTCTGAGAATCAAAGGCATATGTCAAATGTATGTTGCGTTGGTTTTCATTAAGTTCAGTCATGAACGTGTGTAGAGATTCAGTTGTTCCATGCCAAACCATTAGCACGTCATCGATGTACCGCCACCAGGTAAGTACATGGCGGCGGTACATCAGCGACGTGTAGACGTCCTCTTCTTCCCAGAGCCCCAGGTGTAAACAGCCATAGGCAGGAGCCCATCGAGGTACCTCTGATTTGCCGATAGTATCCGTTCATGAATTGAAAGAAGTTGTTGTCGAGAGCAAACTGTAGGATTTCGACGACAAACTCATTCTGGGGTCCAGAGGTTGGGTAGGTGGAGTTTAAGAAAGTCTCCATGGCCTTAGTGCCCATCTGGTGTGGAATATACGTATAGAAGGATTCAACGTCTATGCCCACCAATAGGATTTGGTCAGGTTGTTGATGGATGCCAAGGCCGTCAAGTTTGGCTAAGACATGTTGAGTGTCCTGTACAAAGGACCTTAGGTCAATGACCATTTCCTTAAGCATCAGGTCCAAATATTTTCCCACCCTTTCCATGGGTCCCTGACAGGCGGAGACAATTGGTCTGCCGGGGGGTTCTGTCAGGTTTTTGTGGATTTTAGGAATAATGTAGAAAGTGGGGATGTTGTACTCTAGTGTCTTTAGGTAATTGTATTCTTTATTTGTCAACAGATTTTCTTCTTTAGCCAATTTCAATTTATAATTGAGTTCCTCCACAACAGTCGGAAAGGGGTTGTGATCAGTTTTCTGATATGTGGATGTATCACTCAAGAGGCGTTTTGCCTCACGTTCGTATTGTTGTTGTGTGAGTAGCACCACTGTAACAGAATGGCCCGTGACACCCAGAGAAGTTGGAAGGATGAGAGATACTCTTGTGCCAGCAGCACCAAAAACTCTTGGGTCGAAATCCACCCTGTGCCCTTTTGGGTATAGGGTGGCTAATAGTGAATCATAATTCATATTACATGAGATGGGACATTAATAATACTTCATATTGCAGGACTGAGATATCACAAGGAGTCATGATGACATGACCAGGTCAGCCAGTGAGTCATACCTTTTGTATAATAGGCTATTGAAATATCCTAAGGTGTTGGCTATTCAATGTAAAGACACCCACTCTCACTGCCATTGTGTGATAAAGATGTCTGTGTTACTATTCAGGGTTAATTGAACCCTATTGATAATACGGTGCCGTCATGTCTAGCTACCAATTAAAGAATTATCCTCAGTGAGTGAATAGGGGGGTGGAGATTGCATTGTCCTGTGATTAACTGTATTATGCTGTACTGGATATAAGAAGCTGAGAAAATACTAATAAATTGTCATATCTTTGGAAGCAAGAACGGAGCGCTGTCTCGTTTATTCTGGGAAAGGATATGGATCGTGTATGCAGTATTGTCGGGGTGTGTCAGATAAGCTTGTCGTGGTTGGATGGAAGGTTGTAAGCGGTGGTCATCCGTTACATTGGTGGCAGCGGTGGGATGATTCCATCTTCAGAAGGACGGCTACAAGGACACATGACAATGGAGACGGTGTATGAACGGATGAAGCTCTCTTCCCTCATGGACTTACTGGAGAGCCAGGGCAGACCGGCCAGCAACCGTAAGAAAAGGGACATTATCGCAGAACTGGTCGAAATGGATAGAGCTAAAAGGCCCGCCGTAGCAGACAGGACACCCGAAGAAGCAAGTTTTGATCGGGCTGTTAACATAAGACTGACACATTATGGTCCTAACCCTTCACCGGAGATCAGGGACCGAGTTATAGCGGCTCTGAATGCCACCTTGCTACAGAGGAGAAGTGCTGCAGCAGCTGAAGTCACAGGAGCACCAACTAAAGAGAGAGGAGAGGTGCAGATACCAGTCTCCATGGAAGAGGAATTCCAAAGAAGGTTACAAGAGATGCGGATACTGCATAGAGGACCAGTATCAGAGGGGGACACTGTGGTAGTGGATGGGACTGTGGTCTCCACTCACAGCAACCCAGCGGGAGAGCTGGCAACAGAGCAGAGTGTCATAGGCCTCTGCTCCTCACTAACAGAAGAGGGGGATCCTGTGGTAGTGGATGGGACTATGGTCTCCACTCACAGCAACCCAGCGGAAGAGCTGGCAACAGAGCAGAGTGTCATAGGCCTCTGCTCCTCACTAACAGAAGAGGGGGTTCCTGGGGTAGTGGATGGGACTTCAGTCTCCACTGGCACAACCCCAGAAAATGGTACAGGACTGGGACAGGAGGATGTCTGCTTTGCTTTGCAAGCACCGGGGGGTTTTCACCAAGCACCAGTGGATGGGACTTCAGTCTCCACTGGTATACCCCAGGAAGGGGGGGCAGTTGGCCCAGACCCCCAACAGCATGATGGACTGAGCCCAGCTACACTGCCTTCTCCCCAGCGGCAGGCGTGTTCTCTGAGAGAGGCAGAGGTTGGCGGGGTGAGTAATGCTCAGTTTGGAGCCATTTATTTGGGGTACAGTATGGATACCAGCATTGGAGGACGGGAACTACTGACGGACTTCGGAGTCAACCCGTTTGTGGTTCCCTCCTGTGTCCGTCTCCCACCGAAAGGGGAGAGATGTAACAGAATGGCCCGTGACACCCAGAGACGTTGGAAGGATGAGAGATACTCTTGTGCCAGCAGCACCAAAAACTCTTGGGTCGAAATCCACCCTGTGCCCTTTTGGGTATAGGGTGGCTAACAGTGAATCATAATTCATATTACATGAGATGGGACATTAATAATACTTCATATTGCAGGACTGAGATATCACAAGGAGTCATGATGACATGACCAGGTCAGCCAGTGTGTCATACCTTTTGTATAATAGGCTATTGAAATATCCTAAGGTGTTGGCTATTCAATGTAAAGACACCCACTCTCACTGCCATTGTGTGATAAAGATGTCTGTGTTACTATTCAGGGTTAATTGAACCCTATTGATAATACGGTGCCGTCATGTCTAGCTACCAATTAAAGAATTATCCTCAGTGAGTGAATAGGGGGGTGGAGATTGCATTGTCCTGTGATTAACTGTATTATGCTGTACTGGATATAAGAAGCTGAGAAAATACTAATAAATTGTCATATCTTTGGAAGCAAGAACGGAGCGCAGTCTCGTTTATTCTGGGAAATGGAATGGATCATGTCTGCCTGGTTGTTGGTGTGTCGGATAAGCTTGTCGTGGATGGATGGAAGGTTGTAAGCAGTGGTAACCGTTACAACCACGTTCCCCCTTTATCACTGTTTTTGATTACAATGTCTTTGTTATTCTGTAATTCTTTTAATGCCTGTCTTTCCCCTATGGATAGGTTATCGGTAGTTTGTTTAGTCCAATCAATTTTTTCGAGATCAACCTGGACCATGTCTAAGAACGTTTTGAGCCATCTATTTTTAGATAGGGATGGCATTTTTAGTGATTTCATTTTTAAGTTCACCCGTCTGATCAAGGTCAGGGGTTCATCATCGGGCATGGGATTCTCTGCCAGTAGAGAATTCAGTATGTCTAGTATTCTCTGGTCCTCGTTATCTACATGTTCGACTTCAGTGATGGTTAGGTCATCATTGGTATATAGTGACCGGTAGAATACTTTCCGTAAGAACAGGGTTACATCCTTGAAAACTGTAAACTTGTCCATATTTGTGACTGGGGAAAATGACATGCCCTTTTGCAGAAGTCTTAGATGGTCTGAGTTCAATACAAATTCAGACAAGTTGATGACCTTCAGGTCATCATTTGTCTGTAATGATTGTGGACTCAGAGCAGCTACTGTTTTTTCTGACTTCTGGTGTGAGTACGTTCCTGGTTGGCTTTTTGTTGTCTTTGTTTTTTGACAACCTGTTTGGATTGTTATGGGGGGCTCTTCCTGGTTGTTTTCTGGAGTCTCCCCCTCCTGATCTAAAAAAATGACTGTTTTGGTTGCTCCTCCCTCAGTATCACTCTGTGATTTCTGACGTCGTTGTCTCGATTGTGATCGTATCGGGCGACTTTTAGATTTACTATGGCCTCTTTGTATTGTGAGATCAAAGATCTCACCTTTCTCAAAGTCAGCAGTATCGCGTTTGAATTTGCCTTGTTTGGTAATTTTTAGGTTTAATTGTATTTTTTCAATATCTTTTTTTAGTTGCTCATTTTGCCTAATGAATTCTTCCTCCTCTTTTAGCTCATCTAGTCCCTCTGCACTTATTTTGATTGATTCCTGGATGGATATCATTTGTTTTTTCTCTTCCTCGACGATTAGTGTCATAATGGCTAGGCCATGATTTATGCAGAGTTCCTTCCACTTTGGGAGGAAACTTTCAGTGTGAAGATGTTCTGCTGGAATCGTCTTGTCCCTTAAACCTCTTGGTATAATTTTATGTGCTATATAGGTTTCTAGAGATGAAACATTCCACTTTCTGTTAAGATGTTTAATTAGTAGTTTCTTATGCTCTTTAAACTTATTTTTAATCTCCTCGTCCTGATTCAAAGTTTGTGGAGTGTCATGAAGGAATGCTATTTCAATCTCTCGATCTATATCGTCTCCCAGCATGAAGGCCATATCACATTCAGAAAAATGAATGTTAACTTATATCAATTGAGTTTTTAACTAGGAAGTGGATAGACTTGCTGAACGTGACCATAGTGATCACAAAACTAATTACTGGAAAAATATAGGGGTAAGGGCAAAGGAAAAAGTGCAAGATTACCATACGTGTATAGGTGGTATGAGTGAAACCATCTATAATTGATCACTTATCAAGTGATAGTCTTGTTGTTGTAACCATCTATATCATAAGTAAATACAAAGGAAAAAGGTTGAAAAGGTGGGGGATGGGGAAACGGTCTTAGATCAGACCTTGGAAAAAAGGCGGTTACTATTGGCAACAAGGAAATAATCAAATGCTCGGATATGATACAAAGATAATTTATTATAGTATCAAAAAAGGGGGATTATAGTTAAAAAAATGCAATTCTAGCAATCATAACAATTAATTAAGTAATTGTCATTCACATAAGACAGACAAAAATGTACATATAGACAACAAGACAACATAGATTAACGAGACACTGGTCCGGACGTGGAGGATTCAGTTATCAGTGAAATGCAGCATTTATGTCTGTTTTGCAACAATACATTTTTATTAAGATTAGTAAGAACATTTACACAGAAGTAACACATCAAGCAAAGGTGTCAAAGCTGGAGGATTAGCAAGATGATAGCATAGCAATGTACATGAATCACATATATATATATATATATCATCATTTCCACAATACTTAAAGGAAAGAACATGTCCAATAAAGCCAGGAGCATGGAACATTGACCAGTCTTCACACTCCAGGTGCCCCATAGGGAACACGCTGCACCCAGAGGATCCAACAAAGCAAATAAGTACAAAGATATTTGTAGTCATAGTAAACCTCAATGACTATATTTGTACAATAGCTTCAACATATTACTTAAATATAGATGAAAAGAGAAGTAATGAAAAGGAAAAGTAGAGTAGAGAAAAAAAGAAAGAACAAAACGAAAAAGGATGCAAATATAACGTTCCAAACCGCAGATCTGGGCTCACAATTAGTAAACATTATAGTTTTGTCAGATTCTTCCTGTACCAATCCCTCCAGGGTTCCCAAAGTCGGTTCCCCTCATGTAGCCTATTTTGAGAAGCCTCAAACATATATTCGTATGTGATATGAAGGTCCGCGGTCCTCACTACCTCTGAAAGTGTAGGGATCTCTGTTTTCCTCCACCGTCTTACTATCTCCAATCTGGCTCCTAGCAAAACATGGGATATTACAGGTCTAAGAGCACAAGGGAAATCATCTATACCTAGTGATAGGACCGCCATACCTGCAGTACATGCAGATCTTGGGAGGTGGTTTTTGTTGAGTTGTTTTATGACGTTGAAAATCCCCGCCCAGTAACTCCTCAGTCTGGGGCAGTTCCACATAATATGGAACAAAGATCCCCTGTGCCCACACATCCTCCAGCATAGTGGGGAAGTAGATTTATCAAATCCTGCCAGTCTTGTAGGGGTCAAATACCATCGCAACAAACATTTTTGGTATAATTCCCATAGGTTGGCACTTCTGGTGGCTCTATAAGTAGAAGCAATAGCGCTTTTCCACTGATCTGGTGTATATTGACACTCTAAGTCTAATTCCCAGGTTCTCATAGATGGATTCTTAGAGAAAACAGTTTTCTGACCAAGAAGATTATAGAAAAGAGATATACCCTTAATGGAAGTGTCGGGGTTAGTCAAATAGAGAGACACTCGCCACGGAACATCCGTGTGCGACTTGAACTGTGAAGTCAGGAAATGTGATATTCGGACGTAAACAAAGTAATCTCTGGGATCTATTCTATACTCAATTTGAAGCGAGCGGAAGGATTTGATGGTCGGTCCTACACATAGGTCTGCTATATTAAGGATACCGCAGGCCTCCCACTTAGCTATGTTCAGGTCTGGTATAAACAGATGTAAGCATCGGATGGGAAGGGGAATGGATTTGATAGCAGTTTCCTCGAGAGGTTCCGAGCGGAACCTTCGCCACGCTTGTAGTGCAGCACCGATAGTAGGCGATAAATCACCCGGAGGTGTCGCTAAATAGGGACTAGCCAGTAGTAAGCTGTAAGTATCGCAATTCGGGCACTGTAAGGATTCTAATTCTTGCCAGCGCGCAATTTGTCTCCCAGGGAACCAATATTTTAATTGTGCTAAAACAGCTGCTGTATGGTAGTCTTTAAGAAGAACATGGCCAACCCCCCCAGCAAGTTTGGATTTTAGGAGTTTTTGAAAGGCGCACCGCGCCTTCTTCCCTTGCCACAGATATTTGTTCACTAGGGATTGAGCCTTAAGAAAAAATCTACCAGGGACTGGTATAGGAAGACTGCGAAACAGATATATAAATTGCGGCAACACCATCATCTTAAAGGCCGCTAGGCGACCAGACCAGGTTGACTCCCTCCAGGCCAGACCTTTCAAAATATCAACCAGATTAACTAGGAAGGGATCATAGTTGGCCTTCACTAAATCCTTGACCTGTGCTGTCAGGACAATGCCTAAATACTTAATGCCTTCCTTACTCCACACAAAGGGGTATTTGGCTTTAAGCCTTACACTAGTTTCGACATCAACTCCCAGTCCTAGGATAAACGATTTACTGTCATTAACCTTGTAATAGGAGACTTTGTTGAACAGTTGCAATGCTTCATATGTCGTTGCCAGGGAGGAATCCACCTCTGTTAAAATGATTATGATGTCATCCGCAAAAAGACTAATTTTGTGTGTGTGTTCTCCTACGCGAAAACCTTGTATGTCAGGATGAGATCTAATGTGAATAGCTAATGGTTCCATCAATAAATTAAACATCAAGGGGGATAAAGGGCACCCTTGTCTCATGCCATTGGAAATTTTAAAGGGAGTTGAGAGGACACCAGACATATATACCCTCGCAGAGGGATGTGTATAAAGGGCTAAAATTGCAGACACAATATCACCGGAGAATCCGAAAGACGTCAACACCTTGACCAAATAAGTCCAGTGTATCCGATCGAAAGCCTTCTCCGCATCCAGTGAAAGAAGCAGAGAAGGCTTCCGCTGCACCCGTGCTAGGTGAACAAGATTGATCATCCTACGGGTAGCATCAGACGTCTGTCGGTTCTTGGTGAAGCCCGTCTGATCCGGGTGGATAATTGTGGGTAAAATGTTCACTAAACGTTTTGCTATTAATTTGGCATATATCTTTAAATCAATATTTAATAAAGATATTGGGCGAAAATTCGGCGGAGAGGTGGGTTCCTTCCCTGGCTTAGGTAGGGCAACGATTAAAGCTTCTAACATTTCAGGCGGAAAGGAGGCAGAGGCGGCTGCAGTCTGAAATATTTGTAACAAAAAGGGAGCTAATGCATTTTTGAAGGATTTATAGTATTCAGCACTAAATCCATCAGGGCCTGGAGATTTGTTTGTGGCCAGAGAATCAATCACTGTTATGATTTCGTTCTCAGAGAAGGGGAGGTTTAGAGAGCCCAGTTGATCAGCAGACAATTGGGGTATAGATAATTTTCCTAAGAATTGGTCTATAAGCTCAGGCGTAGGCTGAGCGACATTGGGGTCATCTTTCAGGTTATATAAGGACCCATAGTAATCACTAAATGCATCTGCAATTTTCTGGGGATGAAATTGTTTTTGTTTGGATGCATGATGTATTACATATGGAATTTTAAGCTTATATCTATAACCCTTCAGAGTTTGAGCTAATAGCTTCCCTGCCTTGTTTCCAGCGGAATAATAAGTCATTTTAAGCCTTTTGGACGCTCTCTCAAAACTTTCAAGAAGAATTGTCCTGAGCTCGTGTCTAAGTGTAGTCAATTGGTTTGAGATAACTAATGAGGATGCCTGTTTGTTCACCGCCTCTAATTTGGCGATCTGTTCAGTCAGTTCTACAATCTGCCTTTGCCTCTGCTTCTTGATTCGCGCCCCTGCTTGAATACATAAGCCTCTCACATACGCTTTGTGGGCGTTCCATAACACGAATGGCATTGCACTGAACCCGCATTATCCTGAAAAAAATTTGATACATGCGTATTCAGCATCGTCCGCACTTCTGGTTTCTGTAATAAGAAGGTATTGAGTCTCCAAACACCGCATCGTTGGGCCGAGTTTGAATCCTCAATGGTCAAAATAATAGATGTGTGATCAGACCAGGTAATGGTATTGATCACCGTTGATTTGGTTTTAAACAAAGCCTGTTGATCAACTAAAAACAGATCTATTCTAGTATACACTTGGTGCGGGGGAGAAAAATATGTGTAGTCTTTCTCATTGGCGTGGAGACAACGCCACGCGTCGTACAGATTATGTCCGTGGATGTGTGGCAGTAGAGACTGTTGATGGCGACTTGAGGAGGAGGTAGAGTCACATGTAGGGTCAGGTGTAATGTTGAAATCACCACAAAGTATGAGTAGTCCTGAACGGTGGGCATTCACTTGTTTCATTAATTTGTTAAAAAAGTGAATCTGGTGCTTATTTGGTGAGTATACATTCACTATTGTATAAGGAACAGAGTCCAAGTCGCAGGTCAAGATGATGTATCTCTCCGAGGGATCCACCACTTGGGCATGTAAAGTGAAAGCCACCGAATCACGAACGGCAATTAGGACTCCTTTAGTCTTAGTGTCCGCATTGGCTGTGAACATGTGAGGATAGTTCCTATGGGTACACTTTACTGGTGTTTTGGTACTAAAATGAGTCTCCTGAACACAGAGGATATCGCTGTCATGGAACAGCGCCTCCCTCCACATAGATTTCCGCTTAGCCGGGTGGTTGAGCCCTTTAGCGTTAATAGATAGTATCTTAAGAGGCATAATGAAAATATGGTATAATTGCTTGTGATGGGGAACGCGGTTCCCATGATTCTCCCCGCCTCTGCATCCATGGTGGTGTAGGAATAAACCATGTACAGAGCCACGAAGGTAATGTATTGGTAAGGTACTCACTGTTGGCAGAGCGAATCATAGTAAGTCCAGCTGGATTTCCTGGTTGTGGTGTAAGCAGTAACAGGTAGATCATTAGGCTTCTTGTGTGGGACTGGATTTCAGGAACTTGAACGCATCCAAGACAAAAAAAAGAAAATTGAAGCAAAAGAACAAAATAAAATGAAAAATAGGAACTATAGAACAACAGCAAACAATAAAAGAAAAAAGTCATAATGTCATTATGACAACACGTGTGGAGAACTACAGTTCTCCGGTGGCAGCTAATAGCTGCAACTTGTACTTGGGGAATAAGTTCAAACAGTGAAAAATTAACCCCCAGCATAAGGACCTGAGTAGCAGGAACATAAGGCCATCCTTTAAAGGATCAGGTATGGGAAGTAGCATTCTTAGCTGTGACCTGTTTCCAGTCATATTCCACCCGGTGTGGTGTGCTGGTCTCCTCCTGAGTGTCAGCTGTAGTTGGAAGGACACCCCATTCCCTGAGCAGATCAAGTCCCTTTTCCATTGATGTCACTGTATAAGAGCGGTTGTCCTTAGTGATGGAAAGCTTAGATGGGTACCCCCATCTATAGACTATCCCATGGTTCCGCAGAATTTTAGTTACAGAGTTCAGAGCCCTCCTCTTCTGTAGGGTATACTGAGATAAATCAGCATAAAATTGCAGACCCTGATACTGTGATGGAATTAGATCCTGTTTCCTCATGGTAGCCATCAATTGTTCCTTCACATGGAAGAAATGTACTCTGAGTATCACGTCTCTGGGCACTTGGTCAGCTAGGTACGTGGGTTTTGGCAGACGGTGGATTCTGTCGATAGTGACATCTAGGTCAGTTAGGGCCGGAATTAGATCTTTGAACATGCCAGCGACATAGATGCTTAGATCAGATTGCTGCACCGATTCAGGGAACCCCCTAATTTTCATATTATTTTTCCTCGATCTATCTTCTATGTCTGCCAGTTTAGCCTTAATCCACTCGGTGTCATTTTCCCTGTCCTCATTAGCATCAACAAGAGCATTGATCGTCTCAGCGTACTCAACCATCTTTGTTTCAACATGGGTCACCCTGTTCCCCACCTCCTGTATATCTCCAGCTAGGCGATGCATACATGATGCCATATCAGCCTGGAGAGTGCTCCGCAGTGAGACTAGCATGTCCTTGAGGACTGTATCAACCACTGGTCGGTTCAGTGTGGGATAGGACTCAATGGAGTCAGGCAAGTCCCGGGTGTCCTCCCCTGAGTCAAAGGCCTGGCTTGCCGCTGGACTTGCAGTCGGGGTCAGCCTGTGATCATCCAGCCTGGGTCTAGACTTGGCTGGGCTGCAGGAGGAGGGGGTCAGAGGGAGAGAGCCGCTAGCAGCATGCACCGCTCCGGGTTGGGTTTTATTACCTGTCCTCGGGTGCTTCACCGTGGCAGCCACGTGCGGAGAAGAGTAGGCCTCAGCGCCATCTTGGCTATGGCTCCCGCCGGCTGGTGAAAAAAAGTCCGTTAATCGGTTCGGTTTGCGATTGGAGTGCTTCTTGCCCATCATGTTGGGTGCCGATCGGGATCAGGGTGTCACTCGGCAGGTAAGAAGGTATGTGGATGGGTCGTTTCGTGTTGCTTAAGTCCCTAGCTGTACGGAGCTCCGCGCTCAGACGTCCATTCGGCTTCCGCGCTAAGCCACGCCCCCATTTATGTCTGTTGATTGTGGAGACAATTTAGGCATGCATGTGATATTATCAAGGGAAATGATGTCCCAAATAGTGGCCTAGTCAATTCAACCGAGTTGGTGCATTCACTTGATAGCTGGGTCCCATGTGTTGGGTAAGGGGAAAGTTAGGGATACTGAAGAGACTACTATAATGATGGGAGCACTGTTATATGGGAATCTGCCATATATGGTATGTGCGGTTATTGGAGACCATAATTATGTGGCATTGTAGATCATGCAATTGCAGTCCGTAGTTAGGTTTGTGCACAAAATAGTTAAATACTATTGATGGAAGAATTCATGAACAGTCCCATAAGTAGGTTGGTACAGTGGAGGCTTTTGTAGCTGTTTGTGCAGTGAATAGCTGATAGTACTTTCTGATAGATGGTTAATATAGTCAGAATGAGTATATTATATTGTGAGCGTTCTAGTGGCCAATATTACTGTCTGTACTTTACCCATTCAGTTGCTTCTGGTCATCTCAATGGATTTATATAAACAAAATAAATCAATTTGGTTTCATTTCTTGAGATTTCCCTCACCCAATTAGAACCCCTCCAAAATGCTGAAACTCTTTCAACTCCCCAAAATTGAAGACCCCGCTGATCTTTTTGATGGTGGCATCTAAAATGATTTAACACACTATGATGCAGGAGATCCAAAATGTATCGAAGTCCCAAGGAATCAGTGTTTGGTTAAAACAAGTGAAAAGTCCTAATGATGTTGAACAATGGAGTTTTATATGAGATTTCCATAACCAATATAAAGACATTGAGAATATATAGCGGAAACATTGGCATGTTTTATTATTGGACCGAACTCTGGGTTCTGTTTTACCTAGTTCACCTTCATTTATATATAGGAGATTACCAAGTTTTGGTGAAAAGGTGGTAAAAAAATATTAGACCCACCAGTAACATTTATATATAGGAGATTACCACGTTTTGGTGAAAAGGTTGTCAAAAAAATATTAGACCCACCAGTAACATACAAGATAAAAAATCCCTTAATTATATTTTATATATGTTCGCCTACTCTTAGGCCGCGTACACACGAGGGGATATGTCCGCTGAAAACGGTCCGATGGACCGTTTCAGCAGACATCTCCGCTCGTGTGTATGGGCTAGCGGACAGATTTGTCCACCCGACAGATTTCAAAGCAAGCTTTGAAATCTATCCGGTGGGGATCTGTCCACCCGACATGTCTGCTGGTTAGTACACTTACCAGCAGACATGTCGTCCCCCACCGCCGCCGCGCCGCTGCCGAATGGATTCGGCGCATGCGCGGAAGTGTTTTACTTCCTGGTGCGGTGACGTGGCGGTGACGCGGCGGCGTCAACGTCACCGCCGCATCACCGCCACGTCACCGCGCTGTCCGGCGGCGGGGAATTTGATCCGATGGTGTGTACACGCCATCGGATCAAACTCCCGATCGGACATATCCGATGGAAATGGTCCGCGGACCGTTTTCATCAGATATGTTCGATCGTGTGTATGGGGCCTAAGTTTAAAAGTACGTTTAGTGTGCCCTATATACATCAAGCCACACAGGCATATAAGTTCATACAACACATGTGTAGTATCACATGTGATAAGATGAGTAATAGACATGTGGATTCGTTTTCGTTAGAATGCATTTTCGTCCAAAAATCATTTTTTTTTTCGTTATCGTTTTAACAAACGATAACGAAAGCGCAAGAAACGAAATCCGAAAGATCCGCCATAAAAAATGCTTTATTTTCGTTTTCGTTGCGGTAAAAATTTGATATAGAGAGATTCGACATTATAGGGAAAAGATTCAACATTCTAGGGAAAAGATTCGACATTATAGGGAAAAGATTTGACATTATAGAGAAAAAATTTGACACTATAGAAATAATATATTCGACATTACAGAGATTAGATTTTGATTTATGAGAAAATAGATTCGACATTATTACTAGTCATACAACATTAGAATTCTTGTAGGCGGAATATTCGAACGGAAATGTACGATTTGACGTAAAGATTTGATGTTCCGTCGAATATTCTTGGATTTTCGGACGAAAGCTATTCCCCAACGAAAAACGATTTTCGGGAGTAACTAAATAAATGTATTTCCAAACGAAAACGAAAAAACGAAACAACATATTCCAGTCTGCACATGTCTAATGAGTAATATCATACTCACGGCCTGTATAGGGTGCCTGACATGATTTGCACCCCCTGACTTTACCTCTTGCAAAATTGCACGCTTTGCGTTTACCACAAGCTTCCTAACTGGGATAAAAGATGTTACTGGTGGGTCTAATATTTTTTTGACCAACTTTTCACCAAAACGTGGTAATCTCCTATATGTGGTTGAAGATGAACTAGGTAAAACAGAACCCAGAGTTCGGTCCAATAATAAAACATGCCAATGTTTCCGATATATATTCTCAATGTCTTTATATTGGTTATGGAAATCTCATATAAAACTCCATTGTTCGACATCATTAGGACTTTTCACTTTATTTAACCAAACACTGATTCCTTGGGACTTCGATACATTTTGGATCTCCTGCTCTAGTCCAACCTCTGTATAACCTTTCTGAATGAATTTCTCTCACCGGCAGCTCAGTGATGCGGCGGGCGCTCTAAAGACATCCTCCCGGCAATTGAGAGCCACCTTGTGGCCATCTTTAGACAATAGGCAGGATCCCAGGTGGTTAATCAGATGTTCATTAAATCTTGATCATAAGTGCAGTTGCGCCTAATGTGCATTAATTGTCCCCATAGTATATTTTTAAGCCATGTAGGATGGTGACCATTTTTGATAGAAAAATAATCATTACGATCAGCTGGCCTAAAATATACTTTTGTTGCCAATCGAGCATTATGAGCTCAATAAGAAGCTTGCAACATGGGATTGTGATCGCCACTCAGTGAATAAAGTTTTGTTTTGAGATTGTCAGTTTAAATAAATTATTAAACAAAAAAAGAGTTTATGTCACAGGGCTTTGTGCGGGAAAAACGTGAGAGCACAGGTGGCTGGAGGTTATATAAGCCACCTGTGCGACGAGATTTCTCACAGCAGCCCTGAGGCAATCGAATCCTGAGCTTCCCTTCCCTCCCACCCTGTCGCTGGCACCATTATGTGGTTATGTCACCCTTGGATCAAAGGGGGACTTTGGTTTACCAATTTATTCATTATTGCTCGAGTC
Organism: Rana kukunoris; assembly: GCA_029574335.1. NCBI lineage: Eukaryota > Metazoa > Chordata > Amphibia > Anura > Ranidae > Rana > Rana kukunoris. The sequence continues at coordinate 326,017,222 of CM056052.1, read as the reverse complement.
CTATGACTGAGCCGGTTTAGAGTTTGTTTAAAAGTTTTTAATTATATTTATTTACATTTTTCAATGATTATATTTCAATAAAGATTTATTTATTTATTATTTATTAAATCCAAAAAAGGTGCCATGGCCGTTTATAACACCAATTTTTGGTCTTGCCTGTTATTTACTGGGTTCATATATAGTTACAAGTGCGATCTACAATTCCATGCTTAAACACGCGAGTATAACTTGTATCTTTAAAATAAAGCTGTTGGATGTTATGGAGAGTACTATGGCAATTAATGGACACTGATGACAATGATATACAGTATACAGTAGGTGCATGGGTATGTAGTATATGATTATTGCACTAGATAGGAATGATTAATTTGCCTTTAGTGAGTCATATTTTATAAACACTCAAATATTTCAACCACTATCCTTTTACTCTCATGACAAATATAAAATATAGGATTTTACCTCACTTTCTGTTTCTAAAACACATGACAAATAGAGAAAGTACATTTCTCCAGTAGTAATATAGACAGCAATTTAACATTTGTTTGTGTGTCTATCCCTTCAGTTAAAAAAATATAATAATAATAGTTTTGCCTTTGCATACTTAAAACAGTACATATACACTATATATCTGCCTATGTACTGTATCTATCTATCTATCTATCTATCTATCTATCTATCTATCTATCTATCTATCTTAATCCGCATACACACGATCGGTCAAACCGATGAGAGCGGTCTGAAGGACAGTTGTCTTAGGTTAACCGATGAAGCTGACTGATGGTCTGATGTGCCTACACACCTTCAGTTTAAAAAACGATCGTATCAGAACGCGGTGACCTAAAACACAACGACGTGCTGAAAAAAATGAAGTTCAATGCTTCCAAGCATGCGTCGACTTGATTCTGAGCATGCGCAGGTTTTGCATACTAACGATCAGTTTTGACCTATCGGTTAAATTTTAAAGCAAGTTTTTTTTTTTTTAACCAATGGTTAAATAACCTATGGGTCCCACACACGATCGGTTTTGACCCATGAAAACGGTCCTTCAGACCGTTGTCCTCTGGCTATCCTATCGTGTGTACGCGGCTTTAAACTATAACGAAAAGTGTGATTAAAAATGGTATTATTTAATATTACATTAATATCTTTCTTATTTAATATTACACTAATATTTGTCTTATTTAATATTACATAAATATATTTTTTATTAGATAAGAAAGAAGAAAAGCCTGAACAACCAAAAGAAGGTAGATAATGTGATGTTATGTTGGCATGTATTACAGTACATGCATACCGAGAGTGTTTGTTGTATTGCATTTATTTTTTTGTCAAAAAAGTAGAACATTTTAAATTAACGCAAAATAGATAAAGAAAGGTAGATGTCACAATGTATTTTACGCACTGCTATGAAACATGTGTGTGGATTGGAGGGAGAACAGGAAGTGAAAATAATAGAATAAGAAACAGATGTTGTTTTAACTGCTGTACTAAATATTTAATAGTAAGCAAATATACTTTGGGCTATGTATTTTTAAATATATATACTGTATATATTTGTTTTTATGTACAGTATACTGTATACTGGGATATATATATATATATATATATATATATATTGTCTATTTGACATGCATTGATATTTCTTTCTTAGGCAAAAAAGAGGAGAAACAGAAACAAGAGCCAAAGAAACCTAAGGGTAGATACCACAATCTTGTATGATGTTTCTATTTTGTGTATTTAATGTATTGCAGTACTATGAGTATACTGTAATATAAATGTGTTCTTAGAAATACTGTTTATGTTGTTTTCACAAAATGTTTATTATCACACTCGATTGCTGCATATTTACAACAAATTTATTTTCAGAGACTGCAGTTCAAGAGCAAGAGAAACCAGCAGAACCCAAGAAAGGTAAGCTTCCAAATGTGTAATGTCAGCAGCATTGTTTTTTTCATCTCCTAGGGTTTTTTAATGCACAGGTAGCTAAGCCCATTGACAGATATCATGAAAATCATGAAATAAACCCTAGACTATGCAGCACTATCTAGTTAAAACAAAATACCCTTCACCAGGGAATCAGACCTTGTGCAAGAAAACAATTCTTACTTGTCAATACTGCTGTTATAAAATGTTTGCTGGAGAACAACATACTCTGGCTTTTCCTAATTCTAAAAGAGCTCTGAAAGACCTGTGAAGAGGACAATTTCTCATCTATGGTGTTCATTTACAGAAGTGGTCTACTTGCACCTGATTAGGATTCTCATAAACACACAGTAAAATCATTTTTTAAAACTGGATCAGCCAGAACCTGAAGCAGTTGTGCATGACAACCAATCAGCTTCTATCTTTCATTTTCAAAGCCTAACTGAACAAGCTGAAGATAGAAGCTGATTGGTTAATGTGTACATCTGCTCCAGATTCCGTCTGCTCCAGTTTTGGTGAATTCCCAACAGTATGCTCTTCTTGCTAAACTAATTGTAAAAGAACATAAAAGGTAAACACCAAAGCCAAAAGAAGATAAGGAATTGAACAAAGTATGCACATATAAACAACTACCTAAAAAAAGTAAATGTACTGTTTATATACAATGTATGACATTATTTACTATTAAAGTATTCAAATTTTTTTAGACCAGAAAAATAAAATAAAACAAAAGGACCCAAAAAAGTACATGGTGCCAGATCTATTTACCTTTTCAACTGCTAAGTGTCCACATACCCACTCTGCCAATTCATCCACTGCTTTTGTTCACCCCAATGCATACATTTAAAATTACTAACAACAACATACACAGTCATCCATAACTCTGCCCCAAGCTACATCACCAGCCTCATCTCAAAATATCACTCAAACGGTTCTCTTTGCTCCCCTCAAGACCTTCTGCTCTCTAGCCTCTCTTCTCACCTCCTCCCAATGCTGTATCCTGGCCTAGGCCAACAAGTCCCAGACCTAGGGCAGCACTTTGCAGGGGGCAGCATAGACAGTGTCCCCGTCGGCTTGCGCTACACTGTTAGGCAAATTAATTTAGCGCCCCCATAAATCGTCTGCACTGCTTACAGTATGTGGGCGGTTGGCATTCTGCAACTGTGGGGGGGGGGGGCATCGCTTCAAATTTTTTACCAACCCTGTCCCATTGCAGAGATTTCACTTCCTGTCCCATAGCCAAACAGGAAGTGAGAGGACATCTATGCAAATTAAGGGAATCCATTTCCGCCCCCCCCCCCCAGGCCATCAGAACTAGTGTCCCCACTTGAAAATTTTAGGTCTTAAACCACAAGGGGTGTGGCCCTGACAGAAAGGGGTTAGTCATATTTTAATTAGGGGGTGCACAAGTTAGTCAGGCCTAGGGCAGCACAAAACCTAAATACACCCCTGCCTCCTCCCATAATCCTTTCCAGGACAATTCCCTCTTCCTTCCTTTGGAACTCTCTACCAGAATCAATCCAGGTAGCCCCTAATCTGTCTGCCTTCAGTATATCCTGGTAAATTCATCTCTTCAGGAAGCCTATCCCACCTTAAACAAACAGTTGGAATTTTACTTTCTCCATCAAATCTTCACCCCCACAGTTGTTATCTTTTGTATCAGTTGCCTCCCCCATTTTGCAAGTTCTCATAAATAGGGACCACCTTAACCTTTTGTATTGATTGTTTGTTCTTGGGTTGCAAAGCTTTGAATATTTTATGATACTTAGACATTCTATTTTGATTACATTTTCATTATATTTAGACCCACTTACTACATTTTTTTTTCAGAATCCAAAGTTAAAGAGCAGGAGATATCTGCAGAACATAAAAAAGGTAGGCTTGCACAGTATAGATCCCGTAAGGGGTGTCCGGGGAGGGTGGCCCCTTCCTACCTCCCATATTTGTCTTCATATGTGATTCTTAATCAGGACCCTACGGTCCTAATTTGTTGACTGGATCCTATGCTTTATTTTGTATTAATGATAATGATGTCATTTAACTTGTATACCTTATGGTATTTATGTGTATTTTGCTACTGAATTGATGCTTTGTTGTGCATTTGTTTATGGTAAAAAGCAAAACATAACTTTCACTCACTTTACTGTCAATGAGTTTAACAAAGGTGCCAAATGTGGCATCGGAGGGGGGGAGACAAATGAGCAGAAGTTCCACTTGTGGGTGAAACTCCGCTTTATATAATAAAAAGTCAGGGATGATTCCATTTTAGAGGTATTCAATAGTTTTTTTTTTTAGAAAGTTTTATGCATACTTGTATAAAGCCCTGTACACACGATCGGTTGGCTGATGAAAACAGACCGGAGGACCGTTTTCATTGGATGAACCGATTGTGTGTGAGCCCCATATTTTTTTTCCCCATCAGTGAAAAAAAATAGAACCTGTTTAAAAATGTTTTCCTAATGATACAAAAACAATAGAAAAAACAATTGTCTGTGGGCACGTCCATCGGTCAAAAATTCACGCATGCTCAGAATCAAGTCGACGCATGCTCGGAAGCATTGAACTTCATTTTTCTCAGCATGTCGTAGTGTTTAACGTCACCACGTTGGACACGGTGGGATTTTTTGACTGATGGTGTGTAGACAAGACTGATGAAAGTCAGCTTCATCGGATATCCGACGAAAAAATCCATCGGATTAGATTTCATCAGATATCCGATCATGTGTACAGAGCTTAATACTGAATATAAACTAAGATTTAAAATGCCATAGAAGATACTTTCTGAAATGTAATACTTGCAAAACTAGGATTTTTTTCAAAAGTGTTATATATATTTCTGTAGTGGAATTAACCCCTTCTATCCTTTACAGCCAAGGAAGCTGCCATCTTAGCCTTTATTTGATCTGTAGTTGCTGTGGTTACATGTGATCAGTTAGACCAGCCATTTGATTGCTTGAAAGTTTGGTTAAAAGCACAAGCAAATGTGACAGTTATCATGATTATGGCTGAATCAGTGGGCTTAGTTTTGCTTTAAATATAGTATAACACTTAAATATAACAAACATGTTTCACTTATTTGTAACAAATTCCTTTAAATTGCTTGTAACTAAGAAGTTAATAATAAAGGCCAGTAGAGCAGTACTGGTAAAATAAAGTGTAATTGTTTGCCCTAAAAAAAAAAACTGTATTGTTGACAATACAATGGATTTTTTTTTTTACAATACCATATACATGCTTGTATAATTATGTATTTAGCACAATACTTAAATAAAAACAACTTATATTTTTCACTTTTACTTGTTACAAATTACTTTAACCACTTCAATATCGGGGCTTTTATACCACCTCCATACTGGGTCTATTCTGACACTTCTCTCCTACATGTAATAATCATCATTTTTTTGCTAGAAAATTACACAGTACCCCCAAACATTATATATTTTTTTTTAACAGACACCCTAGGGAATAAAATGGCGGTCATTGCAATGTTTTATCTCGCAATCATTTTTCAAACACTTTTTTTTTGTAAAAAAAATTGTTTCATGAATTAAAAAAATAACAAAACAGTAAAGTTAGCCCAATTTTTTTGTATTATGTGAAAGATTATGTTACGCCGAGTAAATAGATACCCAACATCTCACGCTCTAATTATGCGCACACTCATGGAATGGCGCCAAACTTCGGTACTTAAAAATCTCCATAGGCAACGCTTTATTATTTTTTTACAGGTTACCAGTTTAGATTTACAGAGGAGATCTAGTGCTAGATTTGTTTCTGGCACTCTAACGCACGCGGCGATACCTAAATTATGTGGTTTAAACGGCGTTTACATATGTCGGCGGGACTTACGTGTGCGTTCGCTTCTGCACACGAGCTATCGGGGACAGGGGCGTTTTTTTTTTATCTTTTATTTATTTTTGGACTTATTTTTTTTTTGTTTCATAAAGATTTTATTTGAAAAAAAAAAAGTTTGTACAGGCATCTTCCACAACATCAACAGGCATGAAATCAGAGCAAATCGACAAAGAGGCTTCAATTGCATGTAGAACATAGGTACATACAGTGCACTCCTAGAGAGTCTAGTCAGGATTTACAGTAAGTCGCATGAACCTCAGCCATATATATCACAAAGGGGTTAGATACCTACTCAGTAATAAGGTTTGTGTGAGTCTAAACTAGCTCCCTACTTTTCGTCCCGTTTTGGTGGACCACTGGATCCACTATATCCATTTTAATTCCATCTACCTTACCGCTGCCCTCCCTGAGGAGATCCAACCCCTTACGGGGCTTGTAGGAACCTCCCCTAAGGCAGATCCGTCCCCTCATTTAACCTTATCCTTGAGGACTCCTATACCCCCAGAAGAAGGAGGACATGGAATGCAGGATCAGTAAAAAGGAAAGAAGAAGAGAAAAAAAAAAAAAAAAAACCTGGGGAGGGGGGGGGGGGGGGTCATTGCCAGGAATTCTCAGTGCCCGTATTCAGGAGAGGGGGTGGGAGGACCACCAACTACCCTCCCCGGCTCTTACACTGGAATATCAGAGCAGGTCAAAGATACTATCAACTTATCCCTGGACTGTGCAACAAGGTTGTGTTTAGTCAACAGACTGTGTCAACTCACGGTAAGTCGTAGAATCCCGAAACTTAAGCCAATCTTCCCAGATATATGTAAATCTGGGGACTCTATCTTGTGCGCTGTATATCAGCTCCTCTATCGCTGCAATGTGATTAATCCGTGTCACCCATTCCTTGATAGATGGTGGCACCACGGCTCTCCAGTGGACAGGTATGCAGAGCCTGGCTGCGTTAATCATATGCAACGCCACTGATCCACTGTACCGCTTCTTGGGTATTTCTGAGAGATGGAGGAGGTATTGTTCTGGTGAGAATTCCAGGGGTAGTGAGGATACCTCAATCGTCACTTTGTGGACCTCCCTCCAGTAAGGTTGGATAATCGGGCACTCCCACCAGATGTGGAGGAAGGAACCTGTGGTCTGTCCACATCTCCAGCACTGGTCTGACACTGATGGGAGGAACTTGTGGACAAGATCAGGAGTCCTATACCAACGGGTCCTAATCTTGTACCCATTCTCCTGGGTGTTTACATTAAGCGAACCTTTATGTGTGTACCAGTGAACCCGTTCCCAGCTCTTTGCATCAATCTGTCTGCCCAGTTTGTTTTCCCAGAAGGTCTGCTCCTTCTGCATGATCGCAGAAGGTTTGGTGAACATGGACGCATACAATACTGAGATCATATGTCTCTGGGGATCCGTACTCATGCATAAAGATTCAAAAGCCGTGATCTGCCTCATAAAGTCTTCTCTGACCTTTGGGTTGTCTAAGAAATGCTGTATCTGAAGGTAGGGCATCAAAGGGAAGTCTCCGGTTCGAGACATCGAGGACAATTCTCTTATGGAGCAGAATCTACCCCTAGAGAAGAAGTGTTTGGCCAACATTTCTGAGTGGGGCCATACATCCATCAGGTAAGTCCTTTCCATTCCCGGTTGAAAGTCGGGGTTCCCTTTAAGGGGAGTGATGCCACATTCCGTCGCCGAGATTGAGTGTGCTCCACAGGCCCTTACAAAGGCCGTCAGGGTTGCCCCCACCAAAGGGTGGGATTGAACTCCAGGCGTCCAATGCTTCCTGGAAAACCAAGGCATCTTACCCAGATCTGACCCAGTGACCATGTTCTCCAAAGGTACCCAGCTTTTGTGGCGGGCGTGCACTTTCCAGTCCACAACTCTTGTCAAGTGCGTGGCCCAATAGTATCTCTGCACATCCGGGAGGCCAATACCCCCATCCAGTTTCGGGAGTACCAATTTCGACCAGCTGATTCTCGGTCGTTTAGACCCCCACAGAAACGTACTCCCTATCCTCTTGTATGTCGCAAAGAAGGAGGGCGGCAGAGAGATCGGCAGTGTTTGCATTTTGTACAATATTCGGGGGAGGACCGACATCTTTAAGATAGAGGCTCGGCCGAACCATGAGATCGTGGGAACATCCCACTTAAGCAGATCTTGTTGTACAGCCTTCAACTCGCTCAGGAAATTCTTGTCGTAGAGATCCGCTAAATTGGTCGGTAGCTTAATGCCCAGATAGGTAATGTCATCTGACTTCCACCGGAAGGGAAAGTTCTCCTGACACAGACTGACCATCGAAGGAGGTAGCGACACGTTCAGGGCGAAAGATTTAGAATAATTAATTTTTAGATGGGAAATCATCCGGAATTGTTCAAGCGTACGCATTAGGTTGGGCAAGGAAATCAATGGGGACGAGAGAAAGAGCAATACATCATCAGCAAAAGCCGCTATCTTATATTCTTTCTGGTGGACTTTAATACCCGTTATATCCGGGTGTGTCCGTATGCACCGTAGGAGGGGTTCCAACGTTAGAATATACAAGATGGGGGAAAGAGGACATCCCTGCCTGGTGCCATTATGGATGGGGAAGACCTCCGACAAGTGACCATTGACCCTGACCCTGGCCCTCGGTCTCCTGTATAGTGCTTCAATATAGGCTTTCATCTTGACCCCTAGACCCAAGGCGTCCAGGACCGAGTACATGTAATCCCAGGCCACTCGGTCGAAGGCCTTCTCCGCGTCCATGGATAAGAAAAAGCCTTCAAGCTTGGAGGACGTGAGCCAGTGATGCAGGTTGAGGGCCTTGATCGTATTGTCCCTGGCTTCCCTGCCAGGGACAAAGCCCACCTGATCTAGTCCCACCCAAGCCGGGACATGATACACTAAACGGGTTGCTAGGATTTTTGAGAAAATCTTAACGTCTACATTCAAGAGCGAGATTGGTCTATAATTCGCTACGTCAGAGGGGTCTTTACCTTCTTTGGGTATAACTGAGATATATGCTTCTAACAGGGTAGTAGACGTACAAAGAGTTGTTGAAAGAGAATTGAAGGCTCTGAGAAAGCCCGGCGCTAAGAGTTCTGAAAAGCACTTGTAATATTGTGCCGGAAGGCCATCCGGCCCTGGGCATTTGTTAGGTTTCATAGTTTTTAAAGCAGCAACCCATTCCTCTAAGGACAGTGCTGAGTCCAGGGCTTGTCTATCATCCGCAGACAGGGCTTTCGGGCAGTATTTACGCAAAAAGTCCTCCATCAAAGTAGCCCTCTCAGCTGTCGAGCCCGAACAGTCCTCATTCGCCTTAATATTGTACAGTTTGCTATAAAATTCTTGGAACTGATGCGCAATGTCTTCATTCTTGGTATGAGTCCCCCCCTGTCTATCTCGCACATGATGAACAGTAGCGAGAGTCTTCCTCTGCGTGAATGCAGCCAATAGTCTGCCTGGTTTATTACCTTGCTCATAGAACAATTTCTGCGATAACATAAATTGCTTGCGGGCCTTTTTGTACAATTCCTCACGCAAGAGAATTCTCGTGTCTGCGAGTTCCGTCGCAACCGACAGGGCCAACGAGCTTTTGTGTTGGGCTTCCAACTTAGCAATCTTGTCAGACAGTGTCCGAATACGAGCCACGCGCTCTTTTTTTTTCCTAGCCGCTATAGATAAGAGGTGTCCCCACAACACACATTTGTGTGCCTCCCATTGGGTCATGGGTGAGACATCTGCAGTATCGTTCAGGGTAAAGTATTCCCTGATAGCTTGCTTAAGAGCTACAACATCTGGGAGGTCAGTAAGGAGGGAGGCATCCAACCTCCAAATCTTCGTGGACGTTACCTTCTGTGGAAATCTGAGTGTCACAGTCACTGGATGATGATCCGACAGGACCATGTTTTCAATGGTAGCTTCAGAGAGATTTGATAGATCTTTTTGAGAAATGTAGTCCAGCCTCGAATAACGCTGGCACGGGGCCGAGAAAAAGGTATAATCCCTGCCCTGGGGATGCAGGGTGCGCCACGTGTCGTGTAGGGTAAGGGAGGCTAACCCTATCTTGGCCTGTCGCAGGGCCGAGAATGGGAGAGAAGAGGTCCCCGTGGACGTATCCAGTGTTGGGTCTAAGGCCATATTCATGTCCCCACCCAATATCAAGAGGCCCGATTTAAAGGACGTGAGCTTCAGCAGTATATCCCTTAAGAAGGGTACCTGCTTGGTGTTAGGGCAGTAAATGTTAGCCAGTGTCATTGGCCTGTCCTTCCAGGTCCCCTTGAGAAATATAAATCTCCCTTCCGAGTCGATCAACTGGTCCGTGAGGGAGAAAGCGAATGATTTAGCCAGCAGGATCGCCACCCCCTTCGTCTTAGAGTCAGCACATGTTGCGTGAAAAGCTTCTGGAAATCTCTTATTAGTAAGGCGTTGGATGGCGCTAGATTTGAAGTGAGTTTCTTGGAAAAAGATAACTTGGGCTCTTTGTCTGTGAGCTCCGGGATGTTGAGGCCCTGAGCATTAACCGAGAAGATTTTTAGCGATAGAGGAGCTGACGACTGCATTACAGAGGCCATGATGGCGTACAATATGGTAAACCGCACACCTCTTCCAGTTACAGCCGGGGAGAGCAGTTAGCGGCACGAGCTGTGGTGAAAAAAAAAAAAAAAAAAAGGGGGGGGGGGGATGTGAAAAGCGAACCGTCGAGAGAGACGAGAAATACGTACGTATCTGTACCTATGCTCTGTATAACCTGTCAACTGATTAGGAAGCCTACCTTGGTCAGGAGGGGCCCTTAAAAAAAAAAAAGGGGGGCGCCCCAGGAAAAATACCGGAGGTAGTCTAAGTCCTGCCTAGCTACCTAAGGAGAGTAGTGGAGGTCCTCAGTCGGAAACTTCACTACTGCGCCGGAAGGTTCAAGAGTGGAACCTGCCTCTCCCGTGGTGGGGAAAGTAACCTGTACTGAAACCCAACAGTCCTCTCTTCCATCCAGACTCCCCATGCTTATATTTAACCAACTCAAATAGAAAATCTTCACATATGACTAGAGTGGGGATGCCCTGCAGGAGCTCACCTAACAAAATGAGGTAAACACCTCCATGGCCTCCCCCTCCCACACACCCCCCCCACGGAAGAGCCAGGAGGAGACAAGCAACCACCCCCCCAGCCCGCATGACTCCCTCATTTTGTAGCACTGGGAGCCATAGTATGGTTCGTAGAGCCCCAAGGTGCGATCCCCAGTCTTGAACAGGACCTCTCCATGTGGATATCTTTTGCCCCTGAGCCCATGAGGCGTAATCGTGGAGCAAAAATATACACATGAAAGAAGTAGGGAGGAGGATCCCAGACGTACAAAGAGGTGCTCTCAGCCATCATTATATGAAACCCCAGCAAGGCTTAAAAAAAGAAAAAACGCAAACAATATCATTAACAGTGGATCTTAAGTAAATAGTTCAAGCCCCCATACCCCAACAACCACCCAATGGAAACACAGGACAAATTGGGATCTTCCAGTAGAAATGCACACTCAAATTATAAGACCAGGGAGAAAAATGTTCCCCATTCCCAATCTATCCCAATACGGATAACTGCCCTGATAGCTAACCATAGGCCTTTCTAGTCTGCTGATGTGTCTCCCCGGTTCCCTAGTCCTATCCCAATCAATGACTGTGGAGTGGGCCCCGGGGACCATTAAAGACCCACAACAATCATGTCAACGAAGTGAACACAGGGTGAACATGGAACGAACATGAAATGAACATGGCGTAAATGATCACAAACAGAACCCCCCTGCCCCTCCCCCACCCCCCAGTACTCCAGATCAGGTGACCCCCACTTCTAGCAACTAAGCGGTCTCCATATATATTAGGAAAGGAGGGGTGGGGCAACGAATTGAAGGAACAGGGGTAAAGGGAGGCCTAGGGGTTCAGGGTAAAGGCAGGCCTAGGGGTTCAGGGGAAAGGAAGGTAAGGGAGGGTACGGAGGGCAAGGGGAGGGAGGGAAATCCTGTAATGGGTAGAGGAGTAGGGGGAATACGGTACAGGAGACCAAAACCAGGGGGTATCAAGATCGAGGCAACAGTTGACCAGGTACCTTTGCATTTGACAAACAGCTTACACACAAAAAAAAAAAAAAAAAAAATGTCAAGAAACAATGCATCATGTCATCTATGAGTATTCTATGATATCAAATCGACCAGATCTGTAAGTGCAAAATTGCATGCATGAGCCCTAGAGCCACTCAGTTATATTTTAAAACATTAACCCTCCAGAGGCCCAGCACCCTTGTACCAGAGATAAACAGGGACCCTACAAAACAGGGTATATGATTTGGGAGGCAAGCCTGCCCCCCTGTCAAGAGGGGTCAGTGCGTCAGGTAGTGTAGGCCCAGTTCAATGTATTGGCAATCTGCTGTCCAAGTCTATACTCACGAACCCCAAGCCTGGGGTGTGCCTGTCTGGCGAGCGGCAGAAGAACAATCCCTTGCATGCAGCGAAATGTCCCGGTTCCACTATGCAAGATAGTCCAGCGACAGACATCATAAGGTACCCGGCAAGGGCCAAGTTAAGATGGTTGTACCAACAACAATAAAGGGGTCCTTGAGTGGGGGCAGCCAGGGGGGGATTGACTAATTAAGGGGTGCGACAGCTTACCGACCATGTTCAGTGTCCTCAGTGTTCCGTCCGTCGCCGGACAGATGACGGCGATGCCCGTGGACTTTCCTCCGTTTCCCTGTCCCCTCGTCTAGCGGGCGGCGAAGCATCTGAGGTCCTGCGACGTCTTTGTCGATTTCTCTGGGACCGCGGGGTGTCATCAGGGCGGGTGGAGATCCAGGGCTCCGGTGGAAAGAAGACGCCATACCAGTCAGGGACATCGACGACAGGGATGCCCAGCGTGTCGCAGAATGGTTGCAGATCCGCGGGTGTCTTTAGGTAGGCTGTACGGTTGCCAGCGGTTGCTTGGAGACAAAACGGGAACTTCCACTTGTACAGGATATGTCTATCACGCAAAACTTGCAAGAGAGGCCGCAGATCTCTCCTATGCTGCAGGGTAATGGCGGATAAATCCTGAAATAGTTGAATGCGTGCTCCCTCATGTTCTAAATTGGCTTGATTTCGTGCCAGCCGCAGAATTTCTTCTTTTTGAACGAAATTCACCAGGCAACATACAGTGTCTCTGGGTGGATCTGTGTCCCTGCCCCTGGGCCGGAGCGCTCTATGGCATCTCTCCATCTCCACCGGAGCATCCGGTGGCCTGCCCAGGAGTGTATTGAAAATATCCCAAACAGCCTGTTGCAATTGTTGGGGTCCCTCCACTGTCTCTGGGATCCCCCTGACACGTACATTCCTCCTGCGACCCCTGTTGTCTAAATCTTCCATGAATCTATGCATGTCCATAAGATGGTGTGCATGAGAGGTGGAGGCTTTCTGCACTTGTTGGATGGCTACGCCATGTGTTATGGCTACTGACTCCACGTGTTCAATCCGTGTGGCAATCACCCTGATCTCTCCCTTTAGCTCCGCAATAGCGGCAAACATGGCCGTTTTAATGTCCAGGGCCACTTGTTGCAGGTCAGCCATGCAAAGAGGAGGCGGCATGCGACCCATCTCGTTACCTTGCGGGGCTCCTAGCGCGGCGACAGATGCGGCCGGCGGCGAATCCATACTAGAGGCCGGGGCTTGAGATGCGGCCTGTGAGTCCGTGGGCTGGGTGCGAAACATCGCCGGGATGGTCTTCCCCATCTGCGTGGAGGGATCCATCTGCGACCGGGTGGCAGCCTGACCCCTCCCGGTCATCCCGCGAGCAAAATGCGAGGATAAGTGCTAATGGAAAGCAAGTTAGGGAGTCTGGATGACGGAGCTCTCCTACTCAGCAGCCATTCCGTTCCAGTGCCAGGCCACGCCCCCTTGGACTTATTTTTTATTTATTTTTACACTTTTTTTTCATTTTTTTTTTCACTTTTATTCCTATTACAAGGAATGTAAACATCCCTTGTAATAGGAAATGTGTGTGACAGGTCCTCTTTATGGAGAGATGCAGGGTCAATAAGACCTCACATCTCTCCTCCAGGCTGGAAACCATGAGATCGGTGAAAAAAATTCACCGATCTCATGAATGGTGGCTTACGGCCGCAATCGTGGCTTTGTTTACTTACGGGGACCCGGGCGTGACGTCATCACATCGCGCCCGTGTCCTCCAACGGTCATAGAGATAACTGGTGACCATCTGGTTACCAGTCATCTCTATGCTTCCTGCCAATGCCGACGATTCGTTCTCTGGGCCCCCGAAGGCACGGAAGAGCCCGGAGAAGCACCGGATGGCGGCGTGAGGGAGGGATGTCCCCTCCCGCGGCCTGTAAGAACTTCTTACATTGTGCAGAATTGCCAGCTGAAGAAGAGGATATCTGGATGATGCCTCTGGCTGCAGGCATCATTCAGATATCCACCCGCAAAGCCCAGGCCGTCAATTGACGGCCACTTAGGATGGTAGATCCCATCTCTGGCCGTCAATTGTCTATGGCCGGGTATTGAAGTGGTTAACAGAGACTCCAACTATAAAACCAGAAGTTCAAGCAAAGCCAAAGGAAGGTAAGTTATCTAAGAAAGAAATATCATATACATACATACAGTATACTTAAAAAAACAAAGCAACATAAAGTTATTTAACAATACATAAATCTATTTTTTTTTAGACAAAAAAGAGGAGAAACAAGAAAAGGAGCCCAAGGAGCAAAAGAAAGG